>JAVJIX010000050.1:2052500-2175000 GCA_036785185.1 Paratrypauchen microcephalus | reverse complement strand
AAAAACCATATGTACAGGTCGCACACACAGCGCCCCCTAGGCCCACAGTGAACATAAAACATGTGATAAACAAGACAATAAACACCATGACTAAAACATTACATATACCTGTAGCAAAAGTACAACTACTACTGCTACTACTACTACTACTACTACTGTTACTACTACTACTACTACTACTACTACTACTACTGCTACTGTTACTACTACTACTACTACTACTATGACTAAAACATCACATATACCCATAGCAAAAGTACAAAAGGCTTGTGTATAATACAAATAAGTAAAACACACAATGTGGAGCGGAATAAAGCTCAAATGTGTCATTTAAGCAGCAGTGTCAGTGTCATTTAAGCAGCAGTGCCAGTGTCATTTCGCACAATCTTCCTTTTCCTACAGAGCCATTAAAGACTGGAATGCTACACCAACTAATCTCATAAATCTAACGGACTATTCCACCTTTTCCACAGAACTGAAAAAGTGGCTGTGAAATAATCAAAACTGCCAGCACACACCACGTTAACCAGCAGGTTATACAGTAGTGAATCCGTTAATCCGTTAATACAGCATTGAAATCAAAAATAAGAATGATGTTTTTATGTGTTCTTGTTATTGTGAATGATATGGTGTGTAAATAGTACATGGATGTGTGTGATTGTGTGTTTTGGGTTCATGTTAGTGGGTGTATATTATGTTTTGCTGTGTTACTGCGTAATGAGATGTGTGTCAAAGTTAAATGTGTGATGCTGTGTGTGTGTATGTGTGTGTTTTAAGAGAAAATCTTTGATTGTTTTTAATGATATAGACCGTTGTTTTTTATCCATGTAACCAGGGACTGCGGATGGAAATTAGCTTTGTAGCTATACTCTGGTGCAGAACATCTCTGTCTTTGTACATAATGGCTCTGTACATTGTCCCTTCAAATAAAGACTAAACTAAACTAAACTAATTTAAGCAGCAGTGTCATTTAAGCCAGTGTTTCCCAACCTTTTTTGTCTTGTGTACTCCCTGAGCCTTTTTGTCACACCTCGAGTACCCCGTCACTCATACGTGTTGATAATTCTCCAAAAGTAGAACGTGACACAACGGATTTTTAAATGAAAATCATTTTATTTCATCTCCTTAATTTGAAAATTTAATTCTCAGACATTTTCTCTCTTTTCTTTAACTCAAATTTACTCAAATTAGAATTCAAAAGTGTCGTTTAAGCAGCAGTGTCAGTGTCGTTTAAGCAGCAGTGTCATTTAAGCAGCAGTGTAATTGGGGGAGGGAGGGCAGTTGAGCATCCTGACAGTTTGGTGGATGAAGCTGTCTTTCAGTCTGCTGGTCTTGGCCCTGAGGCTCCTCAGTCTCCTTCCTGATGGCAGCAGACTGAAGAGGCAGTTGGATGGGTGGGTGGGATCACCCAGAGAGCTTTGCGGGTGAGGCGGGTGCGGTAGATGTCCTGCAGGGAGGGGAGAGAGACACCTACGATTCTCTCAGCTGCTCTCACTACTCGGTGTAGCTTTTTCCGGCAGGACACGGTGCAGGTGCCATACCACACAGTGATGCAGCTGGTGAGGATGTGACCTATGGTGCCTCTGTAGAAGGTGCTCATGATGGAGCTGGGGCTCTGGCTCTCTTCAGCTTGTGGAGGAAGTAGAGTCGCTGTTGGGCTTTACTGGCCAGTGATGCAGTGTTCTTTGACCAGGAGAGGTCCTCAGAGATATGCACACCCAGGAACTTTGTGCTGCTTACTCTCTCCACAGCAGCCCCGGTGATGGTGAGGGGGGCGTGCTGTGTGTGTGTGTGTGTGTGTGTGCGGCAGGTGAGCACCGCGTTCTTCTTAATATAAAGTGTCTCCTGTTTTCTGCTGTGGTCTCCTCAGATCTTCAGAACATGGAGAGTTTCTCCAAACCGGCGCTCGCCCCAAAACCTCGTCTGACCCCGAAGCCCTTCTCTCCTCATACCACCACCAAGCTCAGGTCCTTCAGCGCCCCCAAACCTCCAGCGCCTCCTAAACCTGATGCCCTACCAACACAATCCAACACAGCTACGTCTGGACCATCGAGTCTGATCACACACTCCACCGTCACCCCAAAACCTCCTCCACCCAGGACACCTCCTCAAACATCTGCTCAGAATGTGCTGGAGAACACACACGTCACAGATGCTAAAAGCAGCAGACCAGAAGTGCCTCCAGTCTCCATCTCAGAACCTCAGGCGGAACAAAGGTCTGGAGGAGAACGAGGAGAGGAGGTGAACTGTAAGGAGGAGCCTCCAGAACCCAGCAGGGACAGAAGAGAGGAGGAGAGGAGAAGAGAGGAGCAGAGGATAGAGGAGGATAAGGCTGAGGAGGTGGTGCTCAGAAACTCCTTGTCTCCATGGAGAGAGAGCAGGAAGCGCCTCTCCGCTGACCTCATGTCCAAGTTTGAAAATGGAGGTCTGAATCTGGTCTCTACGGCAACGGCCAAAACAGACGAGAAGAACGAGGAGAACGAGGAGAACGTAGAGAAGAACGTGATCGTGGAGAGAGGAGGAAGCATCAAACAGAGGATCAGTCAGCTGTTTGACTCAACAAGAGAGGAGGAGAGGAAAGAGGAAGAGAGGAAAGAACAACTGAGACGAGAGGAGGAGAGGAGGGAGGAGGAGAGGAGGGAGGAGGAGAGGAAAGAACAACTGAGACGAGAGGAGGAGAGGAGGGAGGAGGAGAGGAAAGAACAATTGAGACGAGAGGAGGAGAGGAGGGAGGAGGAGAGGAGACGAGAGGAGGAGAGGAAAGAACAACTGAGACGAGAGGAGAGGAGGGATGAGGAGAGGCGACGAGAGGAGGAGAGGAAAGAACAACTGAGAAGAGAGGAGGAGAGGAGGGAGGAGGAGAGGAGACGAGAGGAGGAGAGGAAAGAACAACTGAGACGAGAGGAGGAGAGGAGGGAGGAGGAAAGGAAAGAACAACTGAGACGAGAGGAGGAGAGGAGGGAGGAGGAGAGGAGACGAGAGGAGGAGAGGAAAGAACAGCTGAGACGAGAGGAGGAAAGAAGGGAGGAGGTGAGGAGGGAGGAGGCAAGGAGACGAGAGGAGGAGAGGAAAGAAGAGGAGAGGAAAGAACAACTGAGACGAGAGGAGGAGAGGAGGATGGAGGAGAGGAGACGAGAGGAGGAGAGGAGGGAGGAGGAGAGGAAACAAGAGGAGGAGAGGAGACGAGAGGAGGAGAGGAAAGAACAACTGAGACGAGAGGAGGATAGGAGGATGGAGGAGAGGAGACGAGAAGAGGAAAGGAAAGAACAACTGAGACAAGAGGAGGAAAGAAGGGAGGAGTTGAGGAGCGAGGAGGCAAGAAGACAAGAGGAGGAGAGGAGGATGGAGGAGAGGAGACGAGAGGAGGAAAGGAAAGAACAACTGAGACGAGAGGAGGAAAGAAGGGAGGAGGTGAGGAAACGAGAGGAGGAGAGGAGACGAGAGGAGGAGAGGAAAGAACAACTGAGACGAGAGGAGGATAGGAGGATGGAGGAGAGGAGACGAGAAGAGGAAAGGAAAGAACAACTGAGACGAGAGGAGGAAAGAAGGGAGGAGGTGAGGAGCGAGGAGGCAAGAAGACGAGAGGAGGAGAGAAGGATGGAGGAGCGGAGACGAGAGGAGGAGATGAGGATGGAGGAGAGGAGACGAGAGGAGGCGCTGAAGTCCCAGAGGTGAGCACGGCGCCCTCTGCTGGAGCACAGAGGGAGTGTCACTAATACAGTCACTGTGTAGTACTGCAGTAGTAGTACTGCAGTAGTAGTACTGCAGTAGTAGTACTGCAGTAGTTAGTACTGCAGTAGTAGTATTGGTAGTAGTAGTAATAGTATGAGTAGTATTAGTTGCAGTAGTAATTGCAGTATTTGAAGTATAGTCTTTGAAGTCGCAGTAGAGATAATGAGCCATACAAGTCCAGAACTGTTCAAATATTTGGAGAAATATTTTCAAACATTCACCTCCAGGTCCAGACAAGTATTAAACTTTTTACTGCAGTACTACTACTACTACTACTCCTCCTCCTACTACTACTACTATAGAATATATATGTATATTTATGGTAGGGTCACCCAAGGCAAACAGGTCCTGGGGTCAAACTCGGTTCAGAAGCCCTTTATGATGAACATTAGAACAAGGTCAGTTATGTCGCTCAGATTGGCGTCACTGGGGCTTCACCCTGTGGGTGACACCTGGAGAGGGGTGATCGAGAGGAATGCCCTCCCTGATCTGAACCCGAGCGGTGTTCTGTTATTGGACTTCTGTGCTAGCCACAGTTTGTCCATAACGAACACCATGTTTGAGCACAAGGGTGTCCATCAGTGCACGTGACACCAGGACACCCTAGGACGGAGGTCGATGATCGACTTTGTTGTCGTGTCATCTGACCTCCGGCCACGTGCCTTGGACATTCGGGTGAAGAGAGGGGCAGAGCTGTCAACTGATCACCACCTGGTTGTGAGTTGGGTCCGCTGGCAGGGGAGGAAGCCGGAGAGACCTGGCAGGCCCAAGTGTATCGTGAAGGTCTGTTGGGAACATCTGGCAGATCCCTCTGTCAGGGGCACCTTCAACTCACACCTCCGGGAGAGCTTCTCCCGGATTCCGGGGGAGGCTGGGGACATAGAGTCTGAATGGGCTCTGTTCTCCGCCTCTATTTTCGATGTGGCCGCTCGTAGCTGTTGTCGTAAGGTCTGTGGTGCCTGAACCCGGTGGTGGACACTGGAAGTAAGGGATGCCGTCAGGCTGAAGGAGTCTTCTCAGGCCTTGTTGGCTCGTGGGACTCCTGAGGCAGCTGACGGGTACCGGCAGGCCAAGCGTGCTGCAGCCCGGGCGGTCGCAGAGGCAAAAACTCGGGGTTGGGTGGAGTTCAGAGAGGCCATGGAGGAGGACTATCGGACGGCCTCAAAGAAATTCTGGCAAACCGTCCGGCGCCTCAGGAGGGGGAAGCAGTATTTCACCAACACTGTTTACAGTGCGGGTGGGGAGTTGTTGACCTCGACTGGGGATGTTATTGGACAGTGGAAGGAATACTTTGAGGATCTCCTCAATCCCGCCGTCACGTCTTCCAAGGAGGAAGCAGAGGCTGGAGACTTGGAGGTGGACTCACTCATCACCCTGGCTGAAGTCACTAAGGTGGTTGGAAAGCTCCTCGGTGGCAAGGCCCTGGGGATGGATGAGATCCGTCCTGAGTATCTTAAGTCTCTGGATGTTGTAGGGCTGTCTTGGCTGACACGTCTCTGCAGCATCGTGTGGCGATCGGGGACAGTACCTCTGGACTGGCAGACCGGGGTGGTGGTCCCTCTGTTTAAGAAGGGGGACCGGAGGGTGTGTTCCATCTATCGGAGAATCACACTCCTCAGCCTTCCCGGTAAGGTCTATTCCAGGGTGCTGGAGAGGAGAATTCGACCGATAGTCGAACCTCGGATTCAGGAGGAGCAGTGTGGTTTTCGTCCCAGCCGGGGAACACTGGACCAGCTCTATACTCTCCATCGGGTGCTCGAGGGTTCATGGGAGTTTGCCCAACCAGTCCACATGTGCTTTGTGGATCTGGAGAAGATCGGCCGTGTCCCTCGTGGGGTCCTGTGGGGGGCCCTCTGGGAGGCTCTAGGTAATGACCGAAACGACGAGATCGCGGATACAAGCGGCCGAAATGAGTTTCCTCCGCAGACGTTCCCTTAGAGATAGGGGGATGAGCTCAGTCACACGGGAGGAGCTCGGAGTAGAGCCGCCGCTCTTCTACGTGGAGAGGAGCAAGCTGAGGTGGCTCGGGCGTCTGTTCTGGACGCCTCCCTCGGGAGGTGTTCCGGGCACGTCCCACCGGGAGGAGGCCCCGGGGAAGACCCAGGACACGCTGGAGGGACTATGTCTCCCGGCTGGCCTGGGAGCGCCTTGGGGTCCCCCCGGAGGAACTGGAGGAAGTGGGGTGAAGTCTGGGAGTCCCTGCTTAGACTGTTGCCCCGGCGACCCGGCCCCGGAAAAGAGGAAGAACAGGGATGGATAAATATCTTTATGTAGATCTAAATATATTTCTGAGGGTGTGTTGTGACGGGGGGAGACTCAGGGTGGGGCTCCAGCTCAAATCCAAAATGGTTCCCCGGGTGACTCAGAACCCCTTCTCCTTAAAGATGATGTCCTCAGGCTGAAGGACACAGGGTGGGACGGAGGGGGTCGAGAGGGTGCAGACAGACGGTGCTGTTGGGACGGGCCGTATAAATGGGGCTTCTGGGTAATTGGAGACGTGATCAAGATGATGTGGTTGGCTTGAGAGGAGGTGGTCCAGCTCCGGAGTCTAAGTTAATCATATTAACTCCACTTGTCCTGGTTTAGTCCTGGTTCAGTCCTTGTTCAGTCCTGATTTAGTCCTGGTTTAGTCCTCATCTTGTCCTGGTTTAGTCCTGGTTTAGACCTAGTTTAGACCTGGTTTAGTCCTGGTTTAGTTCTGGTTTAGTCCTGGTTTAGACCTGGTTTAATCCTGGTTTAGACCTGGTTTAGTCCTAGTTTAGTCCTAGTTTAGTCCTGGTTTAGTCCTGGTTTACACCTGGTTTAGTCCTCGTCTAGTCCTGGTTTAGTCCTGGTTTAGTCCCGGTTTAGACCTGGTTTAGTCCTAGTTTAGACCTGGTTCAGTCCTGGTTTACACCTGGTTTAGTCCTGGTTTAGTCCTCGTCTAGTCCTAGTTTAGTCCTAGTTTAGACCTGGTTCAGTCCTGGTTTGGGCCTGGTTTAGTCCTGGTTCAGTCCTGGTTTAGACCTGGTTCAGTCCTGGTTTAGACCTGGTTTAGTCCTGGTTTAGTCCTGGTTTAGACCTGGTTTAGTCCTGGTTTAGACCTGGTTTAGTCCTGGTTTAGTCCTAGTTTAGACCTGGTTTAGTCTGAGAATTTGTATTTTTGTGTTTTAGTTTTGGCCCAGAACAAACACGGAACACCTCAGAAGGTCTGAAGCAAACGAGAGGAGTGAAGGAGCAGAAGGAGGAGCAGCAAGAGGGAGGGTTGAAGCGCAGGAGCGAGAGGAAGAGGCGCTCCGTCAGGTTCAGTGTGGTGGAGACGGATGATGGAACTCCTCCCCTCATCCTGGGACCAGACCCGAGCGACAACGAAGAGGAGGAGGAGAAGAACGAGAAGAGGAGAGAGAAAGAGGAGGAGGAGGAGGAGGAGAGAAGGCTGCACCAGGAGTTTGAACTGAGACGAAAGAGGGAGGAGAGAGTGGAGGTGAAGGAGGAGAAGGAAGAGAGCAGAGAGGAGCAGGGGGACGCAGAGGAGGAGAGACGGAGGAGGGAGGAGGAGAGAGAGAGGAGGGAGGAGGAGGAGAGAGAAAGAAGGGACGAAGAGGAGAGAATGAGGGAGGTTGACAGAAGAAAGATCCTGGAAGACATGGAGAGACAAAAACAAGAAGAGAAGGACAGGCAGAGGAGAAAGGAGGAGCAGAGGAGGAGAGAGGAGAGAGGGGGAGCAGAGGAGGCGCCCCACCTCCTCGTCCTCCCCTCTGGACCCACAGGAGCTGCAGGAGACGTGGACTTTGAAGACTTCTCCGTGAAAAAGTCCCTCGTCAAAAACGTGAACTTTGAAGACTTCTCCGTGAAACCGAGAAAACGGAACTCCAGAACGGAGAGCAAAAGAACAAGGGAGGAGAGAGGGGAGGAGGAGAGGAGGGAGGAGAGGGGGAGGGGGAGGGGAGGACAGAGGAGGTGCAGGTGGTCCACAGACAGGAGCTGGAGAGGAGCAGAGGAGCAGAGGAGAGCAGACTCGCCACGGAGGAACTGAAGTGGAGAAAAACGATGGAGGAGGACAGAGAGGAGAGAGGGATGGAGGTGGAGAGATGGAGGGAGGAGGAACGAGTAGAGGAGGAGAGAAGAGAGAAGTCAGTGGATCTTATGGACTCAATAACACTGGAGCAAGAGGAGCAGTATGTGGGCGGAGAGATAGACGGAAAGATGGAGGAGAAGAACAAACTCACATATGACCCACAAGAGGAGGGAGAGAGAGAGATGGACACTCTTAAGGTGAGGAACCAAAGTTCTCCTGAGGGAGGGCTGGGAGATCCTGTTTTAGACTTAGACTTAGACACACTTTATTGATCCACAAGGGAAATGATTTGGGTCCACTTCAAAGTTCATCTTTATTGTCCAAAACATATGTACAGCGCCCCCTAGGCCCACAGTGAACATAAAACATGTGATAAACAAGACAATAAACACCATGACTAGAACATTGCATATACCCGTAACAAAAGTACAAAAGGCTTGTGTATAATACAAATAAGTAAAACACACAATGTGGAGCGGAATAAAGCTCAAATATGTCATTTAAGCAGCAGTGTTAGTGTCATTTAAGCAGCAGTGTCAGAGTCATTTAAGCAGCAGTGTCATTTAAGCAGCAGTGTCATTTAAGCAACAGTGTCATTTAAGCAACAGTGTCAGTGTCATTTAAAGGGACAGTGTGTAAGATTTTTACCCGTTAATTACTGAAATTGAAGATACCCATTCAAAAATACATTGTTTTCCAAGCCTTTTCACTTCCATCATGAAATCAAAGTATTCTTTTGGACTTAGATATAGTCACATAAAAGGGGGATCTTCCCCATGCAGAGGCAGCCATTTTGAATACGAGAGCCGCAGAAGGACATTTGGGCTCCGCCTTCGGCAAGGCTTGTGGTTTTGGGTAAACAACACAAGCATGCTGCCGGATCAGATGTCGTAATGGATCTAACACGTGTTTTGGACTAAATTGTTTTACTGGATTTTATTCGCTGGATCCTTACGGACAAATTGAGAGCAAGTTTATGGTGAAATACAGAGTTTGACCTGTGCAAAGCATTCTAAGGTAAGCTAACCTCGTTTTGTGCTTTTCCGTATAAAAGCCCCATGTGCTCGGGGAGTGATTATTGTGCATAGTCAAAAAGAGGAGACTGTAAGGTTTCATTTGATGTGTAGAGTGTCATGGTACATGATCGGGAATGTGTGTTTTCATGAGAAAAGAAAAAAAAAAAAAACAGGACCGCGTTTTATTTATACAGTAGCGGCGCGCGGCTTGTGCGCGCGCCCGGGTGACCCTCGAGGTCTGCCATAGCTAAAACAGAAAGTGCAATAGCACCAAGTCCACCACAATCTCCTTTGTCTTCTCCACGTTCAGAGAGAGGTTGTACTTACTGCACCACTTGACCAGGCGGCTCACCTCGCTCCTATAGTGAGTCTCATCGTCGTCGCTGATGTGACCAACACAGTCGTATCATCCACAAACTTGATGAAGAGGTTGGAGCTGTGTGACGGTGTGCAGTCGTGGGTCAAACTTGATGAAGAGGTTGGAGCTGTGTGACGGTGTGCAGTCGTGGGTCAAACTTGATGAAGAGGTTGGAGCTGTGTGACGGTGTGCAGTCGTGGGTCAGAGTGAAGAGGAGGGGGCTCAGCACACATCCTTGGGGAGCCCCCGTGTTCAGTGTGATGGTGCAGATGGAACAGGAGACCTGTTCACTTGTAAGTGGTGATATTTACAAGTGAACAGGCTAATAATAATAATAATAATAATAATAATAATAATCATAATAATAGGCGCGCAGTGATACGACTCGAGAGGAAAAAAGCACCAAGAGATTATGACTTCTGACTTTTTTGTGGGCAACTGTTTTGTGACACAAATATATCACTTTTTAGACAAATATTGTTTTGAGAAGAAAAACAAGCTTTATTAACTGTCCCTGCTAACTTGCCGGACCTACTTTGGTCAGCTCCAGAACCGGGGCAGAACTCGGCTCAGAGGACACTGACCGGGGCTAGAACCCACAACCTCCCTGCCCCTGTCCCTGTCCCTGTCCTTGTCCCTGTCCCTGATGAGGAGATTCTTCTGGAAGGTTTCAAATGTTCAAACTCTGGTTTGTGTTTATTTTCCCGCAGATAGCGCGGGACCCGGGAGGCGGGGCCAAGGGGGAGGAGCCTGAGGAGCAGACAGACACGCCCACTTCCTCGCACAGGTTTGTGCATTCACCACAATTTACACAAAACACATTTTTGTGCAACTTTAAAACTGATTCCAACAAAATAAAGGTGTTTTCTTACATCACATTCGAGGAGTTTGGGCCCAGGTGTCACATAGTTGCTATGGTAACAGTGATGGCGTCCCCAGTGGGTTCGCGTTCGCTTTCGACCCAGAAGTAAAAACGACACACAAAAAACAGCCAAAGTGTAAAAAACATTTTAAACATTTATTAAACTCCAGGGAAAGTTTTGCTGCAGCAACATTTTCACAGTGTCTCCGTCCCTTTGTGTCTCCGTCCCTTTTTTGTCTCGGCCCGTTTGTGTTTCCGTCTGTTTGTGTCTCCGTCCCTTTGTGTCTCCGTCCCTTTTTTGTCTCCGCCCGTTTGTGTTTCCGTCTGTTTGTGTCTCCGTTCCGTTGTGTCTCCGTCCCGTTGTGTCTCCGTCCCTTTTTTGTCTCCGCCCGTTTGTGTTTCCGTATGTTTGTGTCTCCGTACCGTTGTGTCTCCGTCCCTTTGTGTCTCCGTCCCGTTGTGTCTCCGTCCCATTGTGTCTCTGTCCCTTTGTGTCTCGTCCCTTTGTGTCTCCGTCCTTTTGTGTCTCTGTCCCTGTGTGTCTCCGTCCCTTTTTTGTCTCCGCCCATTTGTGTCTCCGTCCGTTTGTGTCTCCGTCCCTTTGTGTCTCTGTCCCTTTGTGTCTCCGTCCCGTTGTGTCTCTGTCCCTTTGTGTCTCCGTCCGTTTGTGTCTCCGTCCCTGTGTCTCCGTCCCTGTGTGTCTCCGTCCGTTTGTGTCTCCGTCCCTTTGTGTCTCTGTCCCTTTGTGTCTCTGTCCCTTTGTGTCTCCGTCCCTTTGTGTCTCCATCCCTTTGTGTCTCCATCCATTTGTGTCTCCGTCCCTTTGTGTCTCCTTCCCTTTGTGTCTCCATCCCTTTTTTGTCTCCGCCCGTTTGTGTCTCCGCCCGTTTGTGTTTCCGTCTATTTGTGTCTCGTCCCTTTGTGTCTCCGTCCGTTTGTGTCTCCGTCCCTTTGTGTCTCCATCCGTTTGTGTCTCTGTCCCTGTGTGTCTCCGTCCGTTTGTGTCTTCGTCCCGTTGTGTCTCCGTCCCTTTGTGTCTCAGTCAAAGGTCTCAGTTGAACAGAAGGACTGGTCAGGGGGTCATCAGATCTGTGGAAGAGTCAAAAGTGTCCCTCCTCAGGACAAAAGTGTCCCTCCTCTGTGTCCTGCAGCATCACAGCAGCCTCCAGGGGGCGCCAGGGGAACCCAACAGGAAAAGCCTGGTTCTTCCTCTGCTCTGGTGTTTCTGTTGGTCATAAAATGTTTAATTCCCTCACAGTGTTTCCTCTGGAAGGTCTTTATATGCTGTAAAAAGCCTGGAGCATCTCAAATGTCCACAGCGAGCTTCTTAGCTACCCACCTGCACTGTCTCCATGGAAACAAGATAAACAAATGGCTCATTTCACAAAATCCACCTGTCTCGTCCTTGTGCCTTTGAGCTACACGTGCTGCACGTCTGAGTCTGATGTGTGAGCTTCAAAAACACAGAGGTTCAAAACTGCTCAGTGTGTGAGCTAGGCAGCCACAAGAGCAGACACAAGAGCAGACATGAGACACAAAAACAAACACAAGAGCAGACACAAGACACAAGAGCAGACACAAGAGCAGACACAAGACACGAGAGCAGACACAAGAGCAGACACGAGACACACGAGCAGACATGAGACAAAAGAGCAGACACAAGACACAAGAGCAGACACAAGACACGAGAGCAGACACGAGAGCAGACACAAGAGCAGACACGAGACACAAGAGCAGAGTGGCGGCACGGTGGCGGCACGGTAGCTGAGTGGTTAGCGCTCTTGCTTCACAGCAAGAAGGTTCCGGGTTCGATCCCCGGGTCGCCCAGGCCTTTCCGTGTGTGTTCTGTGTGGAGTTTGCATGCATGGTCTGGGTTCGATCCCCAGGTCGCCGGAGCCTTTCTGTGTGGAGTTTGCATGTTCTCCCCGTGTCTGGGTGGGTTTCCTCCGGGCACTCCGTTTTCCCCCACCAACCGAAAAACATGCACCATAGGTAGACACAAGACACAAGAGCAGACACGAGACACAAGAGCAGACACGAGAACAGACACAAGACACGAGAGCAGACACAAGACACGAGAGCAGACACAAGCGCAGACACAAGCGCAGACACAAGCGCAGACACAAGAGCAGACACGAGACACAAGAGCAGACACAAGACACGAGAGCAGACACAAGACACGAGAGCAGACACGAGAGCAGACACGAGCAGACACAAGAGCAGACACGAGACACAAGAGCAGACACAAGACACGAGAGCAGACACGAGACACAAGAGCAGACACAAGAACAGACGCAAGACACGAGAGCAGACACAAGAGCAGATGCAAGAGCAGACACGAGACACGAGAGCAGACACAAGACACGAGAGCAGACACAAGAGCAGATGCAAGAGCAGACACGAGACACAAGAGCAGACACAAGAGCAGACACGAGACACAAGAGCAGACACAAGAGACAAGAGCAGACACAAGAGCAGACACAAGAGAAGACACGAGACACAAGAGCAGACACGAGACACAAGAGCAGACACAACACAAGAGCAGACACAAGAGCAGACACGAGACACAAGAGCAGACACGAGAGACAAGAGCAGACACAAGAGCAGACACGAGACACAAGAGCAGACACAAGAGACAAGAGCAGACACAAGAGACAAGAGCAGACACAAGAGCAGACACAGCACAAGAGCAGACACAATAGCAGACACGAGACACAAGAGCAGGCACAAGAGACAAGAGCAGACATAAGAGCAGGCACAAGAGACAAGAGCAGACACAAGAGCAGGCACAAGAGACAAGAGCAGACACAAGAGCACCCACGAGACACAAGAGCAGACACGAGACACAAGAGCAGACACAAGAGCAGACACGAGACATGAGAGCAGACACAAGACACAAGAGCAGACACAAGACACAAGAGCAGACATAAGAGCAGACACAAGAGCAGACACGAGACACGAGAGCAGACACGAGAGCAGACACAAGAGCAGACACGAGACACAAGAGCAGACACGAGACACGAGAGCAGACACAAGAGCAGACACAAGAGCAGACACAAGAGCAGACACGAGACACAAGAGCAGACACGAGACACAAGAGCAGACACGAGACACAAGAGCAGACACAAGACACGAGAGCAGACACGAGACACAAGAGCAGACACAAGAGCAGACACAAGACACGAGAGCAGACACGAGACACGAGAGCAGACACAAGAGCAGACATGAGACACAAGAGCAGACACAAGACACAAGAGCAGACACAAGAGCAGACACAAGTCACAAGAGCAGACACAAGAGCAGACACAAGAGCAGACACGAGAGCAGACACAAGACACAAGAGCAGACACAAGTCATAAGAGCAGACACAAGAGCAGACACGAAAGCAGACACAAGACACAAGAGCAGACACGAGAGCAGACACAAGTCACAAGAGCAGACACAAGTCACAAGAGCAGATACAAGAGTAGACACAAGAGCAGACACAAGAGCAGACACGAGAGCAGACACAAGTCACAAGAGCAGACACAAGACACAAGAGCAGACACAAGAGCAGACACAAGTCACAAGAGCAGACACGAGCAGACACGAGAGCAGACACGAGAGCAGACACAAGACACAAGAGCAGACACAAGTCACAAGAGCAGACACAAGAGCAGACACAAGAGCAGACACAAGAGCAGATACAAGACACAAGAGCAGACACAAGACACAAGAGCAGACACGAGAGCAGACACTAGACACAAGAGCAGACACAAGACACAAGAGCAGACACAAGAGCAGACACAAGACACAAGAGCAGACACAAGACACAAGAGCAGACACAAGAGCAGACACGAGAGCAGACACAAGTCACAAGAGCAGACACAAGAGCAGACACGAGAGCAGACACAAGACACAAGAGCAGACACAAGTCACAAGAGCAGACACAAGAGCAGACACAAGAGCAGACACAAGAGCAGACACAAGTCACAAGAGCAGACATGAGAGCAGACACAAGACACAAGAGCAGACACAAGTCACAAGAGCAGACACAAGAGCAGACACAAGAGCAGATACAAGACACAAGAGCAGACACAAGTCACAAGAGCAGACACAAGAGTAGACGCAAGAGCAGACACAAGAGCAGACACAAGAGCAGACACAAGAGCAGACACGAGAGCAGACACAAGTCACAAGAGCAGACATGAGAGCAGACACAAGACACAAGAGCAGACACAAGTCACAAGAGCAGACACAAGAGCAGACACAAGACACAAGAGCAGACACAAAAGCAGACACGAGAGCAGACACAAGACACAAGAGCAGACACAAGTCACAAGAGCAGACACAAGAGTAGACACAAGAGCAGACACGAGAGCAGACACAAGACACAAGAGCAGACACAAGTCACAAGAGCAGACACAAGAGCAGACACGAAAGCAGACACAAGACACAAGAGCAGACACGAGAGCAGACACAAGTCACAAGAGCAGACACAAGTCACAAGAGCAGATACAAGAGTAGACACAAGAGCAGACACAAGAGCAGACACGAGAGCAGACACGAGAGCAGACACAAGTCACAAGAGCAGACACAAGACACAAGAGCAGACACAAGAGCAGACACAAGTCACAAGAGCAGACACGAGCAGACACGAGAGCAGACACGAGAGCAGACACAAGACACAAGAGCAGACACAAGTCACAAGAGCAGACACAAGAGCAGACACAAGAGCAGACACAAGAGCAGACACGAGAGCAGATACAAGACACAAGAGCAGACACAAGAGCAGACACGAGAGCAGACACAAGACACAAGAGCAGACACAAGACACAAGAGCAGACACAAGAGCAGACACAAGACACAAGAGCAGACACAAGACACAAGAGCAGACACAAGAGCAGACACGAGAGCAGACACAAGTCACAAGAGCAGACATGAGAGCAGACACAAGAGCAGACACAAGTCACAAGAGCAGACACAAGAGCAGACACAAGAGCAGATACAAGACACAAGAGCAGACACAAAAGCAGACACGAGAGCAGACATAAGACACAAGAGCAGACACAAGTCACAAGAGCAGACACAAGAGTAGACGCAAGAGCAGACACAAGAGCAGACACAAATCACAAGAGCAGACACAAGAGTAGACGCAAGAGCAGACACAAGAGCAGACACAAGACACAAGAGCAGACACAAGAGCAGACACGAGAGCAGACACAAGTCACAAGAGCAGACATGAGAGCAGACACAAGACACAAGAGCAGACACAAGTCACAAGAGCAGACACAAGAGCAGACACAAGACACAAGAGCAGACACAAAAGCAGACACGAGAGCAGACACAAGACACAAGAGCAGACACAAGTCACAAGAGCAGACACAAGAGTAGACGCAAGAGCAGACACAAGAGCAGACACAAGACACAAGAGCAGACACAAGACACAAGAGCAGACACGAGAGCAGACACAAGACACGAGAGCAGACACAAGACACAAGAGCAGACACAAGACACAAGAGCAGACACAAATCACAAGAGCAGACACAAGAGCAGACACAAGACACAAGAGCAGACACAAGACACAAGAGCAGACACAAGACACAAGAGCAGACACGAGAGCAGACACAAGACACGAGAGCAGACACAAGACACAAGAGCAGACACAAGACACAAGAGCAGACACAAGTCACAAGAGCAGACACAAGAGCAGACACAAGACACAAGAGCAGACACAAGACACGAGCAGACACAAGACACAAGAGAAGACACGAGAACAGACACAAGAGCAGACACAAGAGAAGACGCAAGACACGAGAACAGACACAAGAGCAGACGTAAGAGCAGACACAAGAGCAGACACAAGAGCAGACACAAGAGCAGACACAAGTCACAAGAGCAGACATGAGAGCAGACACAAGAGCAGACACAAGTCACAAGAGCAGACACAAGAGTAGACGCAAGAGCAGACACAAGAGCAGACACAAATCACAAGAGCAGACACAAGAGTAGACGCAAGAGCAGACACAAGAGCAGACACAAGACACAAGAGCAGACACAAGAGCAGACACGAGAGCAGACACAAGTCACAAGAGCAGACATGAGAGCAGACACAAGACACAAGAGCAGACACAAGTCACAAGAGCAGACACAAGACACAAGAGCAGACACGAGAGCAGACACAAGACACGAGAGCAGACACAAGACACAAGAGCAGACACAAGACACAAGAGCAGACACAAGTCACAAGAGCAGACACAAGAGCAGACACAAGACACAAGAGCAGACACAAGACACGAGCAGACACAAGACACAAGAGAAGACACGAGAACAGACACAAGAGCAGACACAAGAGAAGACGCAAGACACGAGAACAGACACAAGAGCAGACGTAAGAGCAGACACAAGAGCAGACACAAGAGCAGACACAAGTCACAAGAGCAGACATGAGAGCAGACACAAGAGCAGACACAAGTCACAAGAGCAGACACAAGAGCAGACACAAGAGCAGATACAAGACACAAGAGCAGACACAAAAGCAGACACGAGAGCAGACACAAGACACAAGAGCAGACACAAGTCACAAGAGCAGACACAAGAGTAGACGCAAGAGCAGACACAAGAGCAGACACAAATCACAAGAGCAGACACAAGAGTAGACACAAGAGCAGACACAAGAGCAGACACAAGACACAAGAGCAGACACAAGAGCAGACACGAGAGCAGACACAAGTCACAAGAGCAGACATGAGAGCAGACACAAGACACAAGAGCAGACACAAGTCACAAGAGCAGACACAAGAGCAGACACAAGCCACAAGAGCAGACACAAAAGCAGACACGAGAGCAGACACAAGACACAAGAGCAGACACAAGACACAAGAGAAGACACGAGAACAGACACAAGAGCAGACACAAGAGAAGACGCAAGACACGAGAACAGACACAAGAGCAGACGTAAGAGCAGACACGAGACACAAGAGCAGACACAAGAGCAGACACGAGACACAAGAGCAGACACAAGAGCAGACACGAGAGCAGACACAAGACACGAGAGCAGACACAAGACACAAGAGCAGACACAAGAGCACACACAAGACACGAGAGCAGACACAAGAGCAGACACAAGTCACAAGAACAGACACGAGACACAAGAGCAGACACAAGAGCAGAGTTTGGTTCAGTCTCAGTGAAGAGATAATGTACTGTGTGTGTGTGTGTGTGTGTTTACAGATATGAGCCTCCAGATGGCGCTACTCAAGAACCACAAGAAACAGCCCTTTTCCCCAACGTGAGTCCTCCTTTGCACCTCCTCCTCTGCACCTCCTTCTCTGCACCTCCTCCTCTGATGTCCTTCTCTCTCCTCTGACCTCCTCCCTCTGACCTCCTCCTCTGACCTCCTCCTCTCTCCTCTGCACCTCTTCCTCTGACCTCCTCTCTCCTCTGACCTCCTTTTCTGACCTCCTTTTCTGACCTCCTCTACACCTCCTCCTTTCTCCTTCTCTTACCTTCTCCTCTCTCCTCTGACCTCCTTTTCTGACCTCCTTTTCTGACCTCCTCTACACCTCCTCCTTTCTCCTTCTCTTACCTTCTCCTTTCTCCTCTGCACCTCCTCCTCTGCACCTCCTCCTCTGACCTCCTCCTCTTTCCTCTGACCTCCTCCTCTCTCCTCTTCTCTCCTCTTCTCTCCTCCTTTCTCCTCTGTCCTCCTCCTCTGACCTCCTCCTCTGCACCTCCTCCTCTCTCCTCTGACCTTCTTTTCTGACCTCCTCTCTCCTCTGCACCTCCTCCTCTGACCTCCTCCTCTTCTCTTCTCTCCTCCTCTCTCCTCTTTACCTCCTCCTCTCTCCTCTGCACCTCCTCCTCCCCACCTCCTCCTCTGCACCTCCTCTCTCCTCTGACCTCCTCCTCTCTCCTCTGACCTCCTCCTCTCTCCTCTCCACCTCCTCTGACCTCCTCCTTTGACCTCCTCCCCTCAGGTGACTCCTCTCCTGGACTCTAAAGTTCAGAGGTCTAAGGTGGACTTGAGGAGGAGGAGGAGCAAAGTGAGAACTCCTCCATCGGCCCGACTCATGGCGGAGGAGGCGCAAGACTGGAGGAGCTGTGATACTGCAGGTACAAGTACTACAAGTACTACAAGTACTACCAATACTATAGGTACAATTACTTCTACTGATACTACTACTACTACTACTGCTACTACTACTACTACTACTACTACTACTGCTACTACTGCTACTACTGCTACTACTACTACTACTACTACTACTACTGCTACTACTACTGCTACTACTACTACTACTACTACTACTACTACTGCTACTACTGCTACTACTACTACTACTACTACTACTACTACTACTGCTACTACTACTGCTACTACTACTACTACTACTACTACTACTACTACTGCTACTGCTACTACTACTACTACTACTACTACTACTACTACTACTGCTCCTCCCTGTCTCCTCAGAGTCTCTGATGGTGGAGCAGCGCCCTCTGCCTGTGGGACAGAGTCTGTTCCCTGGAGTCAATCCTGCAGCGCTCATAGTATGTACCACTGTCCACTGTCCAACACATGTCCACTGTCCACTGTTTACTGTCCACTGTCCACTGTCTACTGTCCAACACCTGTCCACTGTCCAACACCTGTCCACTGTCCACTGTCCAACACCTGTCCACTGTCCAACACCTGTCCAACTGTCCAACTGTCCACTGTCCAACACCTGTCCACTGTCCAACTGTCTACTGTTTAACACCTGTCCACTGTCCAACTGTCTACTGTTTAACACCTGTCCACTGTCCACTGTCCAACGTCTGTCCACTGTCCACCACCTGTCCACTGTCCAACACCTGTCCAACTGTCCACTGTCCTACTGTCCACTGTCCAACACCTGTCCACTGTCCACCACCTGTCCACTGTTTACTGTCCACTGTCTACGGTCCACTGTCCACTGTCCCAACACCTGTCCACTGTTTACTGTCCACTGTCTACTGTCCACTGTCTAACACCTATCCACTGTCCAACACCTGTCCACTGTTTACTGTCCACTGTCTACTGTCCACTGTCCAACACCTATCCACTGTCCAACACCTGTCCACTGTCCATTGTCCACTGTCCAACACCTGTCCAACTGTCCACTGTCCAACTGTCCACTGTCCACTGTCCAACACCTGTCCACTGTCCACTGTCCAACACCTGTCCACTGTCCACCACCTGTCCATTGTCCACTGTCCAACACCTGTCCAACTGTCAACTGTCCAACTGTCTATGGTCCACTGTCCAACACCTGTCCACTGTCCACTGTCCAACACCTGTCCACTGTCCACTGTTTACTGTCCACTGTCTACTGTCCACTGTCCAACACCTATCCACTGTCCAACACCTGTCCACTGTCTACTGTCCAACACCTGTCCACTGTCCAACACCTGTCCAACTGTCCAACACCTGTCCACTGTCCAACAACTGTCCACTGTCCACCTGTCCACTGTCCAACACCTGTCCACTGTCTACTGTTCACTGTCCAACTGTCCACCTGTCCACTGTCCATCTGTCCAACACCTGTTCACCGTTCAACACCTGTCCACCACCTGTCCAACTGTCCACTGTTCACTGTTCACTGTCCAACTGTCCAACACCTGTCCAGCACCTGTCCACTGTTCACTGTCCACTGTCCAACACCTGTCCACCACCTGTCCAACACCTGTCCACCGTCCATCACCTGTCCACCACGTGTCCAACACAGGGTGACATGATCCAAAAACGCCGTCAACACAGAAACTGTCATACAAATCACTATAATAACACTAAAATGATAACATCACACCAGTGACATCACACCAGTGACATCACACCGATGACATCACACTGATGTCATCACACCAGTGACATCACACCGATGATATCACACTGATGACATCACACCAGTGACATCACACCGATGACATCACACTGATGACATCACACCAGTGATATCACACCGATGACATCACACTGATGACATCACACCAGTGACATCACACCGATTGCATCATACCAGTGACATCACACTGATGACAGCACACCAGTGACATCACACTGATGACATCACACCAGTGACATCACACTGATGACATAACACCAGTGACATCACACCAATGACATCACACTAGTGACATCACACTGATGACATCACACTGATGACATCACACCAGTGACATCACACCGATGGCATCACACCAGTGACATCACACTGATGACATCACACCGATGAATCACACCAGTGACATCACACTGATGACATCACACCAGTGACATCACACCGATGACATCACACTGATGACATCACACCAGTGACATCACACCAGTGACATCACACTGATGACATCACACCAGTGACATCACACCAGTGACATCACACCAGTGACATCACACTGATGACATCACACTGATGAAATCACACTGATGACATCACACCAGTGACATCACACCAATGAAGAATATAGGCTATAGTATACATAACACTGAGTCATAAATATATCATAGTATTATTATATTGTATATATATATATATATATATATATATATATATATATATATATATACAGTAATCCCTCGCTCTATCGCAGTTCGCGTTTTTTTTTTTTTTTTTAATAGTGTAACTTTTTTTTTTACTTAGAGACCGGCCCACAATTTAGAGGAGGAGACGTCCCATTGGTCCATCTTCAATACAGACAGTGGACTAAACCAGTCAGGATATAGAAGCTTACGAGAGCGGTACCACCCGTTTCTCTGCACTGATCCGACAGTTTCAGTGTTGAGCGTGCAGAAGAAGCGGAGAGCGATTAAAAAATCTCACTATAGACGCTGCAAAATGTTCTAAAATAACAGACATATTCTCTGGAGGGGCTGGAGTCCTCTGCAGGTTGAAGGTGGACATATATATATATACAGTAATCCCTCGCTCTATCGCGGTTCGCGGATTTTTTTTATTTATTTTTTTATAGTGTAACTTTTTTTATCGTGTAACATTGTGTTCTGCATCCTGATTGGCTAAGAGACTAGACCAGGACTAAACGTGGACTAAACCAGGTCTAGACCAGAACTAAACCAGGTCTAAACCAGGTCTAAACTTGGACTGGGCCTGGACTGGGCCTGGACTAAACCTGGACTAAACCAGGATTAAACCACCACGTGCCGCTGCTGGTTTCATGCGGCTGGTTTGTGGCTCGGGGTGAGACTACGCACGGGCGCCGCGGTTCGATCTCGTGCTCAGCAGCCCCGGTGTACCCGTGAGGCCTGCGCGAGGCCCGCTGCTGAGCCCCGGTGTAAGCGCGGGCTGCTGAGCAGTGCCGTTGGCGCCTGCGGCCGGCTGTGAGTCGAGCTTGGCGCAGCGTGGTGCGCGGTTGCCTTGTTTCGTGACCACGCGGGTGCGCGTGTCCGCGATTAATTGCAATTAATGTATTTTGATCGACCAACATCTTGATCGACAATTAATCGTAAGTCGATTAATTGTTGACATCCCTACATCACACCGATGACATCACACTGATGACATCACACTGATGACATCACACCAGTGACATCACACTAATGACATCACACTAATGACATCACACTGATGACATCACACCAGTGACATCACACCAGTGACATCACACTGATGACATCACACTGATGACATCACACTGATGACATCACACCAGTGACATCACACTAATGACATCACACTAATGACATCACACTGATGACATCACACCAGTGACATCACACCAGTGACATCACACTGATGACATCACACTGATGACATCACACCGATGACATCATACCAGTGACATCACACCAGTGACATCACACTGATGACATCACACTGGTAGAATTCTGTCCAAAAGTTCGGCACAATTTACACAGAAACACATTTTTGACACTTTAATCCTGATTCCAACAAAATAAAGGAGTTTTCTGATATTTGTACTTGTATGAATAAATTATAATTATAATATAATGAGACATTTATTTGTATTAAATACCGTATTGGCCCGAATATAAGACGATGTTTTTTGCATTGAAATAAGACTGAAAAAGGGGGGGTCGTCTTACATTCGCGGTCTAGACATTATACCCATTCACAACGCTAGATGGCGCCAGATATCTTTAAAGCGAATGCTAAACACACCCACCGCTGACTTCAAAGCAAGCCTCGGCTGGTGTAAAAGAATGATGCGGGGTAAAGGATTAACGCTGCGACGCAGAACAAGTCTAGCCCAGCGCCTGCCCTCTGGCTTTGGAGAGAAGCTGTTGTCTTCAGAGGCAGAGGATGTTTGTGAGGAGTAATGTTCTGACATGACAGATCTCAGCTACTCTCAAGTTTAAACCAGTTTGCATTATTTTATTGCAATGTTTTTCCTTATTCAGATTTGTTTCAAGACTACAGTTACAGTTAGACTTCACTTTGATGGTTAATCCAGTTATTGCAATTTTGTTGTTTTATCACAGTAGATTGGTTTATTTACATTTCAAAAACCAGAAGCCATTCATTTACAAATGTGATTGCACTTTAGTTTACATATTTAAATGTTCAGATATTAAGATGTGATAGACAGTTTTTGCATGATTTGAATGAGGCAAAATAACATGCTTTTTCTCTCGAATATATTGTTATAATCATTTGTTTCAGATGTACTGTAATTATTTTCTGTATAAAAATTAAATTTGGTGTTCAAAAAGTCTTTTTTCAAACTTGAGTCTTGAAAAAGAGGGGGTCGTCTTATAATCAGGGTCGTCTTATATTCGGGCCAATACGGTAATAATTTGTTTGTCTCAGTGTCACATGGCGCTCCCCAGTGTGATGTCATCATTTACAACCAGGAAGTCAAATATGATGCCAAATTGGTAAAAAATGTGACCATGGATACGTGACCGTTACCATGGATACATGATGTCACACTTTTGTCTCAGGCTCAGATAAAGAAGGCGTCAGAGCGCCACCCGGAGGAGCAGAGGAGCACTGCAGACGCCGGCGAGAAGACGGCAGAGTCAGAGGAGCCCACAGGTGTGCCCCTGTCACGCTCCCCCCGCCCCACCCCCCGCCACATGGCAGGAGCAACCATGGTGCTGCCCCCTGTGGGCAAGACAAGGTAAGTACCCCACTCCTGTGTAAACGTGTCAGATGCCCTCCCGTCCTCCTGTGTCAGATGCCCTCCCACATGTCTGACAGATGTTTGTGTTCCAGCGGCGGCTCATCTCCGGCATGGCTCAAAGAACTCAAATCCAAAAAGAGAATCCAGGACGGAGACTCTTAACCCCGAGGTGACCTCCAAAACCTGCTCATAAACTGTTCTGATGTTCCTCTGACGTTCCTCCTCAAAAATACCTGGAGTTGTGTTTGTTTCATTCACATATTTGAGGAACTCTTTATTATTCATCTGTCTACATCTCCAAAGCTCCAAACGCTCTGTTCCACCTTCTGATGTCATCAGGTGGTAGTTTCCAAGTTTTTACCTTTAGTTCAGTCGAGATCGGCGACTCCAGGACTGAAATGATCCAAATGATTCTAGTGAAGGTGTATGGAGCTCTAAATGATCCAAATCTGAACATTAAGAACAGACCAATCAGATGCCTTCTTTCCCCGAGGCCCCTCCCACTGGCATTAGCAACAGGTTTGATTGACAGCGTTGCTTAGCGCTCCCAGCAGTGTGGGAGGGGGCGTTACCTACACCAGCCTGGCTCCTGATTGGCTCTTTGGTTGCTATGACAGTCACTGTGGTCACGTGGACGAGTGTAATCCGACTGCAAACGGATTGGGATCGTATTGGATTCATGTGCACAGGCTAAGGATTGTATATGGATTGGTTTCCCGAATCCCCTGGCTTAGGCCTATAGTAATCCGCTCGGTGCTGCCTTGTGCATGATATTGGATCGGATTGGCGTACTGCGCATGAGCGGGAATTTTCGCCAGGGATTTCACCCGGAAGTGGCAGAAGGCGCTGACACCGTCATAAGTAGCGATTGTTGCCGGAAAAGTCAGACGAAATCATGGCTGCGAAGAAAGAATGCACAACACGTACACCGATGCTGCTCCGTCAAACTAGTCCACGTTAAGTCCAGGTTTAGTCCAGGTTCAGTCTCATATTAGTCCGTCAAACTCCTCGAGCTCCATCTTTGTATACCGCCACATAGTTTGTTGTGTTTTTATTGAAGTAGTTGGACGACAGCGCCACATAGCGTAGTGGAGCCGGCCAGGTTGCTGACCATTATCCGATTACACGAGTTTCATATGCACTTGGATTATAGGACAGACCACCCGCCGAGTAACGGGATTGGATTTGGAGATCCTACCATGTGACCGCAGTGAGTGAGGGTCGGTTCCAAACAGGCGAGAGACTCGGCTCAGGGTAATTCTAAGCTTTACATTTGTGCCTTACAGGGTTTTCCAGGGTTTTCCAGATTTTTCCAGGGTTTTTCAGAGTTTTCCAGGGTTTTCCAGGTTTTCCAGGGTTTACAGATTTATTAGAACATTTGGAGACTGAACTTGCATAGAGAAAGTTTTACACAAGTATTTTTGTCCAGATATCAGACTGGACTTTGTTCTCGTGCTGTTTAAGTTTGTGATTTGTTGTTGCAACATTTGAAACATGTAAATACAGAGAAACGACTCCTGCACTTTAACCACACCTTTGGCTCCTGGAGCTGTGTTCGGGGCCTCACATTTTACAATGTGGGAAACAGGGATTTTATTAAAGATTTTATATGTAAACAGTTTGTGTGTTTCTCGTTTTTGATTCTGAGGATTTCTGCTCCAGATGAATGAGGACGGTCAGAGGCTCTACACTGTGATGTCATCACACTGTGACATCATCAGGGACGCGTGCTCATCACTCACTTTAGACTTTATTGATCCACAGAGAAATGACTCGGACACAGGAACTCACACACCACATTATAACACAACAAAGAGAAAAAATATCTCAATGTAAGAATAAATTCTAAATAAGTTGCAAAAATAGCAAGAGACTGAATTCAAGTAAGGCAGAATTATATAAGGCAAAGATATGATTGATATAAATAAAAATAAATTTGAATTAAAACAGCATTGCTTAAAGCAGGGGTCTTCAACGTTTTTCAGGCCAGAGACCCCCAAACAGATGGCGAACTGGGCCAGGGACCCCCTACTATATATACGGCATAGAATTGTGTTTTATATTAAATTGAGCTTAGTGTCATGTATAAACATTGCTACTCTGTTATGGTACATCCAATACAAGGAAATAATACACAGGTTAATACTGCATTTTACACTATAAAATATAAAATTATATTATTTTAAAGTGAAATAAAAAGATTTCGCGACCCCCCCTGCAGTACCTCCGCGACCCCCCTAGGGGTTGCGACCCCCCTGTTGAAGACCTCTGGCTTAAAGTAAAACCAATATTTGATGAAATATTCATATTACTCACCCAAATGAGTCAGCGGAACTCCAACCAAGGATGAAATAAGGAATAAATAAAGACAGTTCAAACAAAAGCAGAGTTCACTGGAAACGAGTCAAATCAACATGCAGACCCACTGTTTCTATTTTTATTCATATTATTACTGTTTCTATTTTTATTCATATTATTACTGTTTCTATTTTTATTCATGTTATTACTGTTTCTGTTTTTATTGATATTAGGGTGATTCATAAAACGTTCCTCTTTTTACAGAAGTCTCGCAAACTTTAATCTTTACATTTTAATCAATTTTTATCCATTTTCCTCTTTTTATTTTTCTTGTTTTTCATTTTGAGGAAAAAAATAATAAAATAAAATAAATAAAATATTAAAATAAACGTCGCGTTCGGCTCTTCCTGTGCTGGAGGCGGAAACTGCTCGGTGATTGGTGGAACACAAGCCACAGTTCCGCCCATAGAGTGAAACAGTCCAATCAGATCCCTCGCTGAGTAGGAGGTGGGCGGGGACGCGGAAAATTTGAAAGTTTCCCGGAAGTGTGAGTTTATGTGCGAAAAGTTCCTCCCGCCGCTTCAAAGTGATGAAAACACGAAAACACGGGACTTTTAGGTGAGTCTGGGGGGAAAGCTCCGTGTTTAAGCTTTAATCTGTGAGGAATATGAGCGTTGATCGGCGGAGGCGCTGTTTCAGAGTGCTTTTAGCACAGTGTTGTTAGCCGCGTTAGCTTCGCTCGCCGCGTTTCTCCGGAAACTTCTGTTTTTCACATTTGATTTAATTTCGTACAAATGAATATTTCTGCACATTATATTACATAATATTAACTTCAAATCTGTGTCTGGAAAACCATTCAGTCCTCGGCTTTTATGAGAACATGAATGACATGCCACTGTGATCATTTTATTATGCAATACTGTAGTACTCTGTAGTACTGTATAGTATAATATAGTTTATAGTACAGTATAGTACTCTGTATATAGTACTGTATTGCAGCGCCCCCTAGGCCCACAGTGAACATAAAACATGTGATAAACAAGACAATAAACACCATGACTAAAACATCACATATACCCGTAGTAAAAGTACAAAAGGCTTGTGTATAATACAAATAAGTAAAACACACAATATGGAGCGGAATAAAGCTCAAATGTGTCATTTAAGCAGCAGTGTGATTGGGAGAGAGTTGAGAATCCTGACAGCTTGGTGGATGAAGCTGTCTTTCAGTCTGCTGGTCTTGGCCCTGAGGCTAACCCCTGATGGCAGGTGTGACCCTCAGGTGTGACCTTAAGGTGTGATTTTCAGGTGTGACCCTCAGGTGTGACCTTCAGGTGTGACTGTGTAGTGACGTCATGTTGAAGTTTAAATACGTGAACCATGCAAGCACCAAGTCTGTGTGCTCCACCACTGACCCCATCACCAGCCGCAGCTCCAGACTGCACCAGCTCCTACAGGTGAGCACACCTCCTCCACCCCTACACCTCTACACCACCACTTTTCCCAAAAGAACTCCACGTGCACCAGGTACAGACCTCCACAGCTCCAGCCTGCACCAGCTCCATCTGAAGTGACACCAAATAACCACCACATCCCTCTCCTTCTATCCCTCTCTCCCCTTCTCTCTCTGTCTTGTTGATGGACCTTCTATCTTCTGTCTTTGCCCCGTGTCCTCCAGGGTCGTATGGCTCTGAGCAGACCCCACACAGGAGCCTGTACTCTGGGCAGAGAGGAGCTTCTGGAGGCCTTCCTGATGCTGTTCCAGGAGTGTTCTTCTCCACAGCTCATGAAGAACCAGGATGTGACCCACTTTGTCCACAAATGTGAGTCTCCAGCACAAACTACAGTAAAACTGAAATATGTTTTCCTCCAAAACTGCAAAGAGAAAAAACAATGCAGTCCACAAACGAGAGAGAAGGACTCACACACATATGGTGATGGACATCTGGACTCTGCAGTCCTCCCTGAGCTCAGTATCTCAGTTCTTCTCTCTGTTGTTCTGTCAGTCTCAGAGCTGGTGTTGGACCTTCAGACCCTGCAGCCTTCTCTTCAGGACTTTGAGGAGCGTGGCGTGGTGGGCCGTGGTCACTTCGCTGAGGTCCGTGTGGTGAAAGAGAAAACCACCGGAGACGTGTGTGCCCTCAAAGTCATGAAGAAGGAGCTACTGCGCTCACAACACAATGTGAGTAATACTACTACTACTGCTACTACTACTACTACTGCTACTACTACTGCTACTACTACTACTGCTACTACTACTACTGCTACTACTACTACTACTGCTACTACTGCTGCTGCTACTACTACTACTACTGCTACTACTGCTGCTGCTACTACTACTACTACTACTACTACTACTACTACTACTACTACTACCACTACCACTACTACTACTGCTGCTACTACTACTGCTGCTGCTACTACTGCTACTGCTACTGCTACTACTACTACTGCTACTACTACTACTACTACTACTACCACTACCACTACTACTACCGCTACTGCTACCGCTACTACTACTACTACTACTACTACTACTGCTGCTACTACTACTACTACTACTACTACTACCACTACTACTACTACTACTACTGCTACTACTACTACTACTACTACTACTACCGCTACCACTACCACTACCGCTACTGCTACTACTGCTACTACTACTACTACTGCCACTACTACTACTACTGCTACTGCTACTGCTGCTGCTATACTGCAGTATTTCAGTACATATATTGCAGTATTTCAGTACAAATATTGCAGTATTCCCGTACAAATACTGCAGTATTTTGTTAGTGAAGTACACTCAGACTCAGACCTGGTGAACTTTTAAATACACTGAACATACTGCAGTAATATGTGGTACCACACGAGGGCGCTGTCATGTAAAGAAACACCACTGAACAACAAGAAAAACAACAGCAGTTTATGAGAGAGGAGTCGTGTCTCAATTCTCAGAGTGCACAGTTCGGAGTGTGGTTTTAAGGGCATGTATGTCACTTCTGGCGTGACGACTGCTGTCCCATGTCGTTTCCATGGAAATCGGGGCGTGAAATCGTGGAGAAAATGTAGTCTCCGGCTGCATCTGGTAGTTGCGAGACCTGGCGCCCATGCGGTCTGCGGACTGCACTCAGGACTGAGCAAGTATGCACAGTCCTGACTGCAGTCTGAGCTCCCTTAAAACCACACTCCGAACTGTGCACTCTGAGAATTGAGACACGGCATGTGGAATGAATATATATATACAGTGTGTGTGTGTATGTGTGTATATATATGTATATATATATATATATATATGTATATGTATATGTATATATATGTATATATACACATACAACACAGCAGGATATATAGAACACAGTATAGAAAAAACGTATGCAAAAACGTCCTCTACAATTTGTATATATATGTGTGTGTGGGTTATGTGTAAATATCGGTGCTGTCTGGTGGTTTAGTCAGTAGTATAGTAGTTTAGTTGGAGTATATATATTTCAGGTGGTGGTGTATATGTTAGAGTATATATACGTATTTCAGGTGGTGTATATGTTGGAGTATATATATTGTTATATATAATATCAGGTGGTGGTGCATATGTTGGAGTGTATATATATTGTTATATATAATTTCATGTGGTGGTATATGTTGGAGTATGTATATTGTTATATATAATTTCATGTGGTGGTGTATATGTTGGAGTATATATTAGGGCTGGGTGATTAATCGAGATTTGCGATATCTCGAGATGTTTTATGAAATCGAGAAAGATTTTGGCATATCGAAAAACTCGAGATAATGCGCTAAATGAATAAGATTTCGCCACTCTGCTTATTTTCCTCAACTGTTTGTGGAGCTGTCCACCCCGCCTCCTTCTTGCGTTTGTGTTTCACTGCCGTGGTTCCCCCTCCCCTCCCTGTACCCACACCACGTGTGTTTGTTGATAACCAGTGTTGCCAACTTAGTGACTTTGTCGCTAATTTTAGCTACTTTCTGGACCCCCCTAGCGAGTAAATTAGACAAAAGCGACTAGCGACAAATCTAGCGAGTTTTTTTGGTGATTAGAGGCTCCAAGATCGCGGGAGGGGGAAAAAAATAATTGCGCCGTTTTCTCTCTTTCCCCGTTCAGAGAAAGAGTCAGAGAAAGAGACAGAGACACAGGCAGAGAGGGGCAGGGGTGGAGTTGAGAACAGCGTGGACTGTCGCTTCCTTTTTTTTCCCTCACTCACTCACGGCGCACACACACTAGTCTCTCCTCTGCTCCCTCCCTTCTCGTCAGATCGCCTTGGAGTCTGGTCATTCCTCTGCCATAGGCTCTGATTCTCAATAAGTGTATGCCTATGCGCTCTGATTTGTTTTCTTTTTCTTTTTGGCGACACAGTCACAAGTAGCACTGCTTAAAAAGCTAGTTGTACAGCACAGAAAAGTTTTTAAAAAGCTAGTTCTTTAGCACCAAAAAAATAAAAATAAAAAGCTATAGTTTGCCCACTATAGCACAACAAAATAAAAAAGAAATAAAAAGCTTTAGTTAAACTACAGCACAAAAAAAACACAAAATAAAAAAGCAAGCTATAGATCTTGGACTACAGCTCCAAAAATAAAAAACAAATAAAAACAAACAAACAAGTATATGTAATAACAACACCAATAAAAGGTCAGTGTCACAGGGTAAGGAAGGTTAGGATGTGCTGTCTGTACCTTTTTTATTAATTATGAAATGAGGGATTTTTTGTCACATCTTACATTTTTTTGTTTTTTTATCTTTGCACTATATAACTGTCTACCCTCAGATTTTATGCTTACAATTAAATAAGGCAATATACTACTTCCTTGGTTTGATCATGTTAAAATTGGTACACAAGCACAGCACTTTGTTATTAGTACCTGTCTACCTCTAGGGACTTGGCTACGAAATGAGGGATTTTTTTTTTTGTCTTTTATCTTAAATGTTAAAGAAGCACTTTATAAGAACTGTCTACCCTCAGATTTTATGTTTACAATTAAAATAAGACAATGTACTACTTGGTTTGGTAATGTTAAAAATGGTGCACAAGCAGTTTGTTACTAGTACCTGTCTACCTTTAGGCACTTGGATGCCTACCTGTTTGCACTTCAATAAAAAAAAAATCCTTGCTGAATTTGGCGCGTTTGTTATTTTGTTTGTTTGTTTTTTTCCCTGCATAGATATCGAGATATATATCGTATATCGAGATATAGCAAAAACATATCGAGAGAATTTTTTTTCTCCATATCGCCCAGCCCTAGTATATATATTGTTATATATAATTTCAGGTGGTGGTGCATATGTTGGAGTATATATTGTTATATATAATTCTAGGTGGTGGTGTATATGTTAGAGTATATATATTTCAGGTGGTGGTGCATATGTTGGAGTATATATATTTTAGGTGGTGGTTGTTATATATAATTCTAGGTGGTGTTCCCGGAGGTGGAGCGCAGGATCTTGTCTCTGAGCTCCAGTCCCTGGATCCCTCAGCTGATCTACGCCTTCCAGGACCAGAGCCACGTTTACCTGGTGAGAGTTTCACTCCACACAGGAAGTGTTCATGGGTGTGCCTGGGCTCCACAGACTCTGGCTCCAGTTCAGTTTGTGTGTAAAAGCGTGGCTCCTCTGCTGCTGTCAGGCTCCCCATTTTCACTTTTCTTCATTTCTGTGGTTTTACTGCTTCACACCTTCATCACCTGAACTCTACGTCCTCCATCTCTGAGATCTGAGGACCAGTGTGGACCTCCAGACAGAACATCTCCTCCCCCTCTCTTCTGCCCTTTCTCCTCTTCTCTCTTTCCTCTTTTCCCACTCCTCTCTCCCCCTCTCCTCTGCCCTTTCTCCTCTCCTCTCTCTCCTCCTCTCCCCCTTCTCTTTCCTCTTCATTTTCTTCCTCCTCCCTCTCTCTCTGTTGCTAAGGAAACTCTGTACTGTATTCACTCACTTCATTCAGAGGGGCAGCCCCCTCCTCCATCACTCCATCACACACATATACACATACAGTACACATACACAAACCCACACACACATACAGTACACACACACATACAGTACACACACACATACACACACACATACAGTACACACACACATACACACACACATACAGTACACACACACAAACACATATGCATATACACACACACACATATATACACACATACGTATACACACACATATACACATACACACACACATATACACACAAACACACACACATACACACACACATACATAAACACACACATACACACACACACATACAGTACACACACATACAGTACACACACACATACACACATTCAGTACACACAAACCCACACATACACACACACATACAGTACACATACACACACACACACACACATACATACATACACACAAACACACATACACATATACAGTAATCCCTCGTTTATCGCGGGGGTTAGGTTCCAGAAATAACCCGCAATAAGAGAAATCCGTGAAGTAGGACAATTTTATATTTTACAATTATTCTACATGTTTTAAGGCTGTAAACGCCTCACCACACACATTATACACTTTTCTCACACTGGAATGAACATTTTCTCACATCTAGTGTCTCTAGTTTAAACACTCAAACTTTCATAGATTTTCAACAAAATGTATTAATAGTGATGCGTGGGGGGAGACACGGCTCCGGGAGACTCGCCGGACGCGCGAGGAGCACTGCCACGTCCCGGGACGAGACGTGCACCAACACCTTGGAGAAGTGCGCGTGAGAAAAGTGTATAATGTGTGTGGTGAGGCATTTACAGCTTTAAAACATGTAGAATAATTGTAAAATATAAAGTTGTCCTACTTCGCGGATTTCTCTTATTGCGGGCTATTTCTGGAACCTAAACCCCGCAATAAACGAGGGATTACTGTATACACACACACATACACATATATACACACACACACACATACATACATATATACACACACACATACATTTATACACACAAACACACATATACACACAAACACACACACATATACACATACACACACACATATACACACAAACACACACATACATATATATACACACACATATATATATATATATATATATATATATATATATATACACACAAACACACACACATATACACATACACACACACGTATACACACACAAACACACACATATACACACAAACAAACACATACACACACTGCGTTCCAAATGATCACACAAACAGTTTCGAATGAAGCTCATGGATGAAGCTCATGGATGAAGCTCATGGATGAAGTTTGTGGATGAAGTTTGTGGATGAAGTTTGTGGATGAAGATGCGTGAAAAGTCCCTCAGTCGTCCAGGTAGAATCCATGATAAAAGGAGAAGTTCAATTTGTCAACTGGACAAAGTATGTTTGGTTGAACACGTTTCGCCGCTCATCCGAGAGGCTTCGTCAGCTTTGTGGATGAAGTTTGTGGATGAAGTTCGTGGATGAAGCTCGTGGATGAAGCTCGTGGATGAAGCTCGTGGATGAAGCCCGTGGATGAAGTTCGTGGATGAAGCTCGTGGATGAAGCTCGTGGATGAAGCTCATGGATGAACCTCGTGGATGAACCTCGTGGATGAAGCTCATGGATGGTCTTGTGTTTGACCTGAGCTGATGAGTTTTCCAGGTGAGTCCAATTAAAGGAAAAACGACTTCAGAAGGACGTTCACATTCTTCAGGAGAGCAACATTTTCAAACAAAATGGGAAAGAAAAAGGATCTAGTGCTGAAAAGAGTGAAATAGTTTAACCTTGGACGAAGTATGAAAAACTTCACCAAAGCGTGATCATGGAACTATGAAGAGATTTGTATCTGATTCAGACACATGGTTTCATGCAGATAAAGGCACAATGAGGAAGTTTTCTGCCAGACAAACACATCGGATTCAGAGAGCAGCTGCTAAAACGCCTTTACAAAGCAGCACACAGGGATTAAAGCTGCTGGTGCCTCTGGAGTCCTGAGAACATCAAGGTGGAGGATCCTCCAGAGGCAGTTCTGCAGAAACCTTCTACTGGGCCGCCCTTAAACAAAGATCACAAGAAGAAACATCTCCAGTGGGACCAGAAATACATGAAGACTCATTTTCAAACACTCATGTTCACTGAGGAGTGTCGTGTAACCCTGGATGGTCCAGATGGATGGAGTGGTGATGGTTGGTGGACCACCATGTTCCAACAAGACTGATGTCAGCAAGGAGGTGGTGGAGTCATGTTTTTGACCTGAATCATGAGGAGAGAGCTGGTCGGCCCCTTTAGGGTCCCTGAAGGCGTGAAAATGACCTCTGTAAAATCTGAGAAGCTTCTGACTGAACACTTTCTTCCATGGAACAAAAAGAAGAACCCTGACCCTGGAGAACCTCTGGAGCTCCTCAGGTGAAAGATCTCTGAGGGCAGGAGGCAGTTCACATCCGAACAGCAGCTCTGGGAGGATATTCTGATATCCTGCAAAGAAATTCAAGCAGAAACTCTCCACAAACTCACAAGTTCAGTGGATGCAGAACTGTGAAGCTCCTGTCGAATAAGAATCCTCTGTTCAGATGGAACTGGACCTGTTCAGATCCTGTTTTCACTGTTCAGAAACATTTGAATTGTTCTGAAGGTCGAGGACTTGAAAATTATAATGACAATTTGGAAAAATCAGAGAAAAATATTATTTGCCAAAGAATTTGGAATGCAGTGTAGTCACACACAAACACGCACTTCTGCACTTTTACAAATATTTGATGTTATTATAGGATTATATATTAGAACAGTTATAAAAATGAGTCTCTCTGTGTGTTTAGGCGATGGAGTACCTCCCTGGAGGAGACCTTCTGTCTCTGTAGATGTTTGGTCCTCTCTCATACACATCTCTGTGTGTTTAGGCGATGGAGTACCTTCCTGGAGGAGACCTTCTGTCTCTGTTGAATCGTTATGAGGATTCTTTTGATGAGTCCATGGCTCAGTTTTACCTGTCCGAGCTCACGGAAGCCGTCCACGCCGTGCACACGCTCGGATACGTGCACAGGTAACACTACATACCTGCCCCTGCCCCTGTCTACCCCTGCCCGCCCCTGCCCCTGTCTGCCCCTGAGCTTTATCATGATGACAAACTCACTGGTCTCAGAGTTCATTGTGAAGAATGAAAAGATGACCTGTCCCTTACCTGTGTCTCACCTGTCCCTCACCTGTCTCACCTGTCCCTCACCTGTCTCACCTGTCCCTCACCTGTCCCTTACCTGTCCCTCACCTGTCCCTCACCTGTCTCACCTGTCCCTCACCTGTCTCACCTGTCCCTCACCTGTCCCTCACCTGTCTCACCTGTTTCACCTGTCCCTCATCTGTCTCACCTGTCCCTCACCTGTCTCTCACCTGTCTCTCTGTCAGGGATGTGAAGCCCGAGAACATTCTGATTGATCGGACCGGACACATCAAACTGACCGACTTTGGATCAGCGGCCAAACTGACGTCTGACAGAACGGTGAGACTCTTTATTCTGTTTCCTCGTGTCCGTCTATGTCTACCTATATACATCTATATACAGTGGCTTGCGAAACTATTTGGCTCCCTTGAACTTTGTGACCTTTTGCCACATTTCAGGCTTCAAACATAAAGATATAAAACTGTAATTTCTTGTGAAGAATCAACAACAAGTGGGACACAATCATGAAGTGGAACACACTTTATTGGATATTTTTAACTTTTTTAACAAATAAAAAATGAAAAATTGGGTGTGCAAAATCATTCAGCCCCATTGAGTTAATACTTTGTAGTGCCACCTTTTGCTGCGATTACAGCTGCAAGTCGCTTGGGGTATGTCTCTATCAGTTTTGCACATCGAGAAACTGATATTTTTGCCCATTCCTCCTTGCAAAACAGCTCGAGCTCAGTGAGGTTGGATGGAGAGCGTTTGTGAACAGCAGTTTTCAGTTCTTTCCACAGATTCTCAATTGGATTGAGGTCTGGACTTTGACTTGGCCATTCTAACACCTTGATATGTTTTTTGGTGAACCATTCCATTGTAGCTTTTGCTTTATGTTTTGGATCATTGTCTTGTTGGAAGACAAATCTCCGTCCCAGTCTCAGGTCTTTTGCGGACTCCATCAGGTTTTCTTCCAGAATGGTCCTGTATTTGGCTCCATCCATCTTCCCATCAATTTTAACCATCTTCCCTGTCCCTGCTGAAGAAAAGCAGGCCCAAACCATGATGCTGCCACCACCATGTTTGACAGTGGGGATGGTGTGTTGAGGGTGATGAGCTGTGCTGCTTTTACGCCAAACATAACGTCTTGCATTGTTGCCAAAAAGTTCGATTTTGGTCTCATCTGACCAGAGCACCTTCTTCCACATGTTTGGTGTGTCTCCCAGGTGGCTTGTGGCAAACTTTAAACGACACTTTTTATGGATATCTTTAAGAAATGGCTTCCTTCTTGCCACTCTTCCATAAAGGCCAGATTTGTGCAGTATACGACTGATTGTTGTCCTATGGACAGATTCTCCCACCTCAGCTGTAGACCTCTGCAGTTCATCCAGAGTGATCATGGGCCTCTTGGCTGCATCTCTGATCAGTCTTCTCCTTGTATGAGCTGAAAGTTTAGGGGGACGGCCAGATCTTGGTAGATTTGCAGTGGTCTGATACTCCTTCCATTTCAATATTATTGCTTGCACAGTGCTCCTTGGGATGTTTAAAGCTTGGGAAATCTTTTTGTATCCAAATCCAGCTTTAAACTTCTCCACAACAGTATCTCGGACCTGCCTGGTGTGTTCCCTGTTCTTCATGATGCTCTCTGCGCTTTAAACAGACCTCTGAGACTATCACAGTGCAGGTGCATTTATACAGAGACTTGATTACACACAGGTGGATTCCATTTATCATCGTTAGTCATTTAGGTCAACATTGAATCATTCAGAGATCCTCACTGAACTTCTGGACAGAGTTTGCTGCACTGAAAGTAACGGGGCTGAATGATTTTGCACGCCAAATTTTTCGTTTTTTATTTGTTAAAAAAGTTTAAAATATCCTATAAAGTGTGTTCCACTTCATGATTGTGTCCCACTTGTTGTTGATTCTTCACAAGAAATTACAGTTTTATATCTTTATGTTTGAAGCCTGAAATGTGGCAAAAGGTCACAAAGTTCAAGGGAGCCAAATAGTTTCGCAAGCCACTGTATATATATATATATATATATATATATATATATACACAACTATATATACACTTGTATGGACCTATATATACACTTATATACACCTGTATACACCTGTATATACACTTGTATACACCTGTATACACCTATATATACACTTATATACACTTGTATACACCTATATATACACTTATATACACCTGTATACAACTATATATACACTTATATACACCTGTATACACCTATATATACACTTATATACACCTGTATACACCTATATATTAGGGATGGGCATTCGGTGAAGTTTTCTTCGTCGATTATCGGGAGAATTAATGAGTAATAATCGGTTAATTGTTAACATATTTTGTATTAAAAAGACAACCATTCACTCGTGTGTCCGCCTTTACTATGTCTGTCGAGGCTGTGGGAACAGGCGCTTCTCCACGGGAAAGTAAATCTGCAAATCAACATGCGTAGAGATGGATTAAAGCGAGGCAACACGCATCCTGCAGCCTCTGCTAGCGCGCTTGGAGTTAGCCGCTTTGGGATCCGAGCTAACCGCTGCTAGCCCGCTGTCTCTGTCCTACCTCCTCCACACAACCCAGCCGTATCTGCAGCAATATATTAAGTCATGAAAACCTTTGCCCTCCACGGCACTGATGGGAAGCATGTCTGTTTCGATCATCTTCGCTATCAGTTCGGTGACCTTCTCTGCTCGTTGAGCACTGCAGCTCCTCCTGGTCTGTGCTAGCGCAGAGTCCAGGCTAGCCTGTGATAGAGATACTGAACCGTCGCCACCTTCTTTTACCAGACTTGGATGCGCGGTGTTCAAATGATAAATAATTTGTGTTGTCGATGAGGTATATTTGTATGCTGCATTGCGCTTGGTCATTTTCTAAATTAAAGTGGTCCCACACCCCTTCATGTTTTGGCCATTGACCTACGGAAGCTCGCATATATCAACTGAGGCGCGCCAACTGAGGCGACTGTTTTTTTGTTTTTGTTTTTTTTTTAATCGGTTTGTCGACAAAAGTGAACTTGCTCGGTGAAATTCTTAATGATCAATTATCGGTTAATTGATTAATTATGCCCATCCCTAGTATATATACACTTATATACACCTGTATACACCTATATATACACTTGTATACACGTATATTATACACTTGTATACACCTGTATACACCTATATATACACTTATATACACCTGTATACACCTATATATACACTTATATACTAGGTGTGGGTATTGGCAAAGAAGTCTGATTCAATTCGAATCACGATTCATATGCCACGATGCGATACTATCACGATGCATCACAATACTTGAATTATTGCGATGCATTGCAATATATTCGACATACTTCAGTGAAAATAAATATTAGTGGCTGTGTATCTGGGCAGTGTCTTCAATTGATACATAACTCTGAGCAACTCAATTCAGAACTGAATTTATTGAATAACAAAAACAAATAAACCAAACCAATAACAAAAAAAAAGTACATAGGATTTTTTTCTAAAACAAAAAATTATGTTCAAACTAGGGATGCAAATTATCGATTAATTCATTAATTGATAGTTGATTGACCTTATCGATCGACTTACGATTAACTGATAAGCGGCGTTTTTCACCTGAATTTTAGTGTTTCAATAGGGTCTTTAAGAATATAAGCTATAGTAACATAATACTGAGTCAAAAATATATCATAGTATTATTATATTGTATATTCCTCAATTAATTATTCCTTAGTAAAAAGCAGACAAATGTATTGATGCTGAATAACAAAATACAGTAATCCATCGCTCTGTCGCTGTTTATTTTATTTTTTTTCAAATTTTTTTTTATAGTGTAACATTGTGTTCTGTCCTGATTGGCTAAGAGACTAGACCAGGACTAAACGTGGACTAAACCAGGTCTAGTCTAGACCTGGTTTAGTTCTGGTCTAGACCGTCTAGACCAGAACTAAACCAGGTCTAGGCCAGGTCTAAACCTGGACTCGATCAGGTCTAGATCTGGACTAAACCAGGATTAAACCACCACGTGCTGCTGCTGGTTTCATGCGGCTGGTTTGTGGCTCCGGCTGAGACTACGCATTCCGGGCGCCGCGGTTCGATCTCGCCTCGCGCTTACACCGGGGCTGCTGAGCAGTGCCGTTGGCGCCTGCGGCCGACTGTGAGTCGAGCTTGGCGCAGCGCGGTTGCCTTGTTTCGTGACCACGCGGGTGCGCGTGTCCGCGATTAGCGATTAATTACAATGAATGCATTTTGTTCGACTAACGTCTTAATTGACAATTAATCGTTAATCGATTAATTGTTGACATCCCTAGTTCAAACATTTGCCATTTTGGAGGTAGCTACCATCATAACAAACAATACCCTTTCACAAAGAAAAAAGTGAATTTATTTTAAAAATAAACTAATAATTAATTTATTTATTAATAATTAATAATTAATTAATTAATAAAAATCGATTTTTGGCATCAAGAATCGATGCAGTATATTGAGAAAGTTAGTACATATACACCCTCTGCTGCTCCTCCTCCTCTGACCTTTGCTCCTCCTCCTCTGACCTCTGCTCCTCCTCCTCTGACCTCTGCTCCTCCTCTGACCTCTGCTTCTCCTCTGCCCTCTCCTTCTCCTCTGACCTCTGCTTCTCCTGACCTCTCCTCCTCTGACCTCTGCTCCTCCTCCTCTGACCTCTGCTCCTCCTCTGACCTCTGCTCCTCTGACCTCTCCTCCTCCTCTGACCTCTCCTCCTCTGACCTCTGCTCCTCCTCTGACCTCTCCTCCTCTGACCTCTGCTCCTCTGACCTCTCCTCCTCCTCCTGACCTCTGCTCCTCCTCTGACCTCTCCTCCTCTGACCTCTGCTCCTCCTCTGACCTCTCCTCCTCCTCTGACCTCTGCTCCTCCTCTGACCTCTCCTCCTCCTCCTGACCTCTGCTCCTCCTCTGACGTCTGCTCCTCTGATCTCTCCTCCTCTGACCTCTCCTCCTCCTCCTGACCTCTGCTCCTCCTCCTCCTCTCAGGTCTCCTCCTCCTCAGTGCCCGTTGGGTCTCAGGACTTCTTCTCCCCAGAGGTGCCGTCCGTGTTGGGGGGCTGTAGCGCCTCCTGTAGCGCCTCCTGTGGGCCTGAGTGTGACTGGTGGTCTGTGGGGGTCGTGGCCTTTCAGATGATCTACAGGAAGTCTCCTTTTAAGGACGAGACGGCGAGCAAGACGGCCACCAACATCCTCCACTACCAGGTACGGCTCCCCCTGCAGGAGAGGAGGTGCCACACGGCTCCCCCTGCAGGAGAGGAGGTGTCACACAGCTCCTCAGGTCCTCTTCTCCCCATGTCCTCCTCATGTCCTCCTCTCCTCATGTCCTCCTCATGTCCTCCTCTCCTCATGTCCTCCTCTCCCTCATGTCCTCCTCTCCCTCATATCCTCCTCTCCTCATGTCCTCCTCTCTTCATGTCCACCTCATGTCCTCTTCTCCTCATGTCCTCCTATGTCCTCCTTGCCCTCATGTCCTCCTCATGTCCTCCTCTCCCTCATGTCCTCCTCATGTCCTCCTCTCCCTCATGTCCTCCTCATGTCCTCCTCTCCTCATGTCCTCCTCATGTCCACCTCATGTCCTCCTCATGTTCTCCTCTCCCTCATGTCCTCCTCATGTTCTCCTCATGTCCTCCTCTGGTCTCCACAGCGTTCCGTGAGGTTCCCAGAGGTTCCTTGTGTGTCAGAGTCGTTCTCGGAGCTGGTGAGGGGTCTCCTCCTCTCCTCATGTCCTCCTCTCCCTCATGTCCTCCTCATGTCCTCTTCGTGTCCTCCTCTCCTCATGTCCTCCTCATGTCCTCCTCTGGTCTCCACAGCGTTCCTTGAGGTTCCCAGAAGTTCCTCGTGTGTCAGAGTCGTTCTCGGAGCTGGTGAGGGGTCTCCTGTGTGGCCCCGGGGACAGGCTGGACTTTGAGGGTCTTCGGTGTCACCGCTTCTTCAGCTCCACCGACTGGAGCAACCTGAGGAAAGGTCAGACCCTCCAACACTGTCCCAGAAGAAGGTTTAACTGTCCTCCAGTCCTCTGGAGTCCTGTTTGTTTCACACAAATCTGCAGATTCAACACAAGTTCTTCTCTCACACTGAAAACACTGTTCCACCTCGTGATGTCATCATGTGGTTTAGATCATGTGACCAGGTTTTGTCCTGGTTTAGTCCTAGTTTAGACCTGGTTTAGACCCAGTTTAGTCCTGGTTTAGACCCGGTTTAGACCCAGTTTAGTCCTGGTTTAGACCCGGTTTAGTCCTGGTTTAGTCCTGATTTAGACCTGGTTTAGACCTGGTTTAGTCCTGGTTTAGTCCTGGTTTAGACCTGGTTTAGTCCTGGTATAGTCCTGGTTTTGTCCTGGTTTAGACCTGGTTTAGTCCTGGTTTAGACCTGGTTTAGTCCTGGTTTAGTTCTGGTTTAGCCCTGGTTTAGACCTGGTTTAGTCATGGTTTAGACCTGGTTTTGTCCTGGTTTTGTCCTGGTTTAGACCTGGTTTAGACCTGGTTTAGTCCCGGTTTAGACCCGGTTTAGTCCTGGTTTAGGCCTGGTTTAGACCTGGTTTAGTCTTGGTTTAGTCTTGATTTAGACCTGGTTTTGTCTTGGTTTTGTCCTGGTTTAGACCTGGTTTAGACCTGGTTTAGTCCTGGTTTAGGCCTGGTTTAGACCTGGTTTAGTCTTGGTTTAGACCTGGTTTAGTCCCGGTTTAGACCCGGTTTAGACCCGGTTTAGACCCGGTTTAGACCCGGTTTAGACCTGGTTTAGACCTGGTTTTGTCCTGGTTTAGACCTGGTTTAGACCTGGTTTCGTCCTGGTTTAGACCTGGTTTTAGACCTGGTTTAGACCTGGTTTACTCCTGGTTTAGTCCTGGTTTTGTCCTGGTTTAGACCTGGTTTAGTCCCAGTTTGGACCCGGTTTAGTCCCGGTTTAGACCCGGTTTAGTCCTGGTTTAGACCTGGTTTTGTCCTGGTTTTGTCCTGGTTTTGTCCTGGTTTAGTCCTGGTTTAGTCCTGGTTTAGACCTGGTTTAGTCCTGGTTTAGACCTGGTTTAGTCCTGGTTTAGAGTAGACCTGGTTTAGTCCTGGTTTAGTCCTGGTTTAGTCCTGGTTTAGACCTGGTTTAGACCTGGTTTAGTCCTGGTAAAAGGAGCTGTTCACTTGGAAACTCCCACTTGATGACATCATTTATTTATTGATTTATTGATTAATGTTTACACCCAACATTTAAAAGAACAAAAACACACATTGTAGTGAGCGCCCCCTTCAGGCAGATATAGGCAGTGTCCACCAGCGTCTGACCAGAACTGAAGAAGCAGCTTGGATGAGCTGAGAAACGGATTCCACCAAATCAATAAATTTTGTCCAGTTCACAAATGGAATTTCTCCTTTTGCCTTTGTCGTTTTGTTTTTATTATTGATTTATGTATGTATTTATTTGACAGAGACAGTGCACATGAATGAGCATAAGTATAAAACAAATGTAAACACAAAGCTCGTTTTCATCCTCCCTCGGCAAATCCATACAAATACAACATACAAAACCAGCAGCACAAACAAAAGTCTAGTGTCACATGACTCCCTCACAGCGAGAGGGTTCTGACCAAAGACCTCACAGTCTCCTCACACCACATTTAAAATGCACCACATTGAATTGCCGTTCATAATTAATTACGTAAATTTTTATAACGTGTTAATTTACAGTGTAATGAATTAATCTAATTAATGCGTTAAACTGACAGCCCTAATTATGTATTTATATGTGAGTGTGTGTGTGTTCCTCTGCTCACTCGTTCCTCTGTCCTCACTCGTTCCTCTGTCCTCACTCGTTCCTCTGTCCTCACTCGTTCCTCTGTCCTCACTCGTTCCTCTCCTCACTCGTTCCTCTGTCCTCACTCGTTCCTCTCCTCACTCGTTCCTCTGTCCTCACTCGTTCCTCTGTCCTCACTCGTTCCTCTCCTCACTCGTTCCTCTGTCCTCACTCGTTCCTCTGTCCTCACTCGTTCCTCTGTCCTCACTCGTTCCTCTCCTCACTCGTTCCTCTATCCTCACTCGTTCCTCTGTCCTCACTCGTTCCTCTGTCCTCACTCGTTCCTCTGTCCTCACTCGTTCCTCTGTCCTCACTCGTTCCTCTGTCCTCACTCGTTCCTCTCCTCACTCGTTCCTCTCCTCACTCGTTCCTCTCCTCACTCGTTCCTCTGTCCTCACTCGTTCCTCTGTCCTCACTCGTTCCTCTCCTCACTCGTTCCTCTCCTCACTCGTTCCTCTGTACTCACTCGTTCCTCTCCTCACTCGTTCCTCTGTCCTCACTCGTTCCTCTCCTCACTCGTTCCTCTGTCCTCACTCGTTCCTCTGTACTCACTCGTTCCTCTGTCCTCACTCGTTCCTCTCCTCACTCGTTCCTCTGTCCTCACTCGTTCCTCTGTCCTCACTCGTTCCTCTGTCCTCACTCGTTCCTCTGTCCTCACTCGTTCCTCTCCTCACTCGTTCCTCTGTCCTCACTCGTTCCTCTGTCCTCACTCGTTCCTCTCCTCACTCGTTCCTCTGTCCTCACTCGTTCCTCTGTCCTCACTCGTTCCTCTCCTCACTCGTTCCTCTGTCCTCACTCGTTCCTCTGCTCACTCGTTCCTCTGCTCACTTGTTCCTCTGTCCTCACTCGTTCCTCTGTCCTCACTCGTTCCTCTCCTCACTCGTTCCTCTGTACTCACTCGTTCCTCTCCTCACTCGTTCCTCTCCTCACTCGTTCCTCTCCTCACTCGTTCCTCTGTCCTCACTCGTTCTTCTCCTCACTCGTTCCTCTGTCCTCACTCGTTCCTCTGTCCTCACTCGTTCCTCTGTCCTCACTCGTTCCTCTCCTCACTCTTTCCTCTGTCCTCACTCGTTCCTCTCCTCACTCGTTCCTCTGTCCTCACTCGTTCCTCTGTCCTCACTCGTTCCTCTCCTCACTCGTTCCTCTGTCCTCACTCGTTCCTCTGTCCTCACTCGTTCCTCTCCTCACTCGTTCCTCTGTACTCACTCGTTCCTCTCCTCACTCGTTCCTCTCCTCACTCGTTCCTCTCCTCACTCGTTCCTCTGTCCTCACTCGTTCCTCTGTCCTCACTCGTTCCTCTCCTCACTCGTTCCTCTGTCCTCACTTGTTCCTCTGTCCTCACTCGTTCCTCTCCTCACTCGTTCCTCTGTCCTCACTCGTTCTTCTCCTCACTCGTTCCTCTGTCCTCACTCGTTCTTCTGTCCTCACTCGTTCCTCTGTCCTCACTCGTTCCTCTCCTCACTCTTTCCTCTGTCCTCACTCGTTCCTCTCCTCACTCGTTCCTCTGTCCTCACTCGTTCCTCTGTCCTCACTCGTTCCTCTGTCCTCACTCGTTCCTCTCCTCACTCGTTCCTCTGTCCTCACTCGTTCCTCTGTCCTCACTTGTTCCTCTCCTCACTCGTTCCTCTCCTCACTCGTTCCTCTCCTCACTCATTCCTCTGTCCTCACTCGTTCCTCTCCTCACTTGTTCCTGTCCTCACTCGTTCCTCTGTCCTCACTCGTTCCTCTCCTCACTCGTTCTTCTGTCCTCACTCGTTCCTCTCCTCACTTGTTCCTGTCCTCACTCGTTCCTCTGTCCTCACTCGTTCCTCTCCTCACTCGTTCTTCTGTCCTCACTCGTTCCTCTGTCCTCACTCGTTCCTCTCCTCACTCGTTCCTCTGTCCTCACTCGTTCCTCTCCTCACTCGTTCCTGTGTCCTCACTCGTTCCTCTCCTCACTCGTTCCTGTGTCCTCACTCGTTCCTCTCCTCACTCATTCCTCTGCTCACTCGTTCCTCTATCCTCACTCGTTCCTCTGTCCTCACTCGTTCCTCTGTCCTCACTCGTTCCTCTCCTCACTCGTTCCTCTATCCTCACTCGTTCTTCTCCTCACTCGTTCCTCTGTCCTCACTCGTTCCTCTCCTCACTCGTTCCTCTGTCCTCACTCGTTCCTCTGTCCTCACTTGTTCCTCTGTCCTCACTCGTTCCTCTCCTCACTCGTTCCTCTGTACTCACTCGTTCCTCTCCTCACTCGTTCCTCTCCTCACTCATTCCTCTGTCCTCACTCGTTCCTCTCCTCACTCGTTCCTCTCCTCACTCGTTCCTCTGTCCTCACTCGTTCCTCTGTCCTCACTCGTTCCTCTCCTCACTCGTTCCTCTGTCCTCACTTGTTCCTCTGTCCTCACTCGTTCCTCTGTCCTCACTCGTTCCTCTGTCCTCACTCGTTCCTCTCCTCACTCGTTCCTCTGTCCTCACTTGTTCCTCTCCTCACTCGTTCCTCTCCTCACTCGTTCCTCTGTTCTCACTCGTTCCTCTGTCCTCACTCGTTCCTCTCCTCACTCGTTCCTCTCCTCACTCGTTCCTCTGTCCTCACTCGTTCCTCTCCTCACTCATTCCTCTGTCCTCACTCGTTCCTCTCCTCACTCGTTCCTCTCCTCACTCGTTCCTCTGTCCTCACTCGTTCCTCTGTCCTCACTCGTTCCTCTCCTCACTCGTTCCTCTGTCCTCACTCGTTCCTCTGTCCTCACTCGTTCCTCTCCTCACTCGTTCCTCTGTCCTCACTCGTTCCTCTGTCCTCACTCGTTCCTCTCCTCACTTGTTCCTCTGTCCTCACTCGTTCCTCTGCTCACTCGTTCCTCTGCTCACTTGTTCCTCTGTCCTCACTCGTTCCTCTGTCCTCACTCGTTCCTCTCCTCACTCGTTCCTCTGTACTCACTCGTTCCTCTGTCCTCACTCGTTCCTCTCCTCACTCGTTCCTCTGTCCTCACTCGTTCCTCTGTCCTCACTCGTTCCTCTCCTCACTCGTTTCTCTGTCCTCACTCGTTCCTCTGTCCTCACTCGTTCCTCTCCTCACTCGTTCCTCTGTCCTCACTCGTTCCTCTGCTCACTCGTTCCTCTGCTCACTCGTTCCTCTGTCCTCACTCGTTCCTCTGTCCTCACTCGTTCCTCTCCTCACTCGTTCCTCTGTACTCACTCGTTCCTCTCCTCACTCGTTCCTCTCCTCACTCGTTCCTCTGTCCTCACTCGTTCCTCTGTCCTCACTCGTTCCTCTCCTCACTCGTTCCTCTGTCCTCACTCGTTCCTCTGTCCTCACTCGTTCCTCTCCTCACTCGTTCCTCTATCCTCACTCGTTCCTCTGTCCTCACTCGTTCTTCTCCTCACTCGTTCCTCTGTCCTCACTCGTTCCTCTGTCCTCACTCGTTCCTCTGTCCTCACTCGTTCCTCTCCTCACTCTTTCCTCTGTCCTCACTCGTTCCTCTCCTCACTCGTTCCTCTGTCCTCACTCGTTCCTCTGTCCTCACTCGTTCCTCTCCTCACTCGTTCCTCTGTCCTCACTCGTTCCTCTGTCCTCACTCGTTCCTCTGTCCTCACTTGTTCCTCTCCTCACTCGTTCCTCTCCTCACTCATTCCTCTGTCCTCACTCGTTCCTCTCCTCACTCGTTCCTCTCCTCACTCGTTCCTGTCCTCACTCGTTCCTCTGTCCTCACTCGTTCCTCTCCTCACTCGTTCTTCTGTCCTCACTCGTTCCTCTGTCCTCACTCGTTCCTCTCCTCACTCGTTCCTCTGTCCTCACTCGTTCCTCTGCTCACTCGTTCCTCTATCCTCACTCGTTCCTCTGTCCTCACTCGTTCTTCTCCTCACTCGTTCTTCTCCTCACTCGTTCCTCTGTCCTCACTTGTTCCTCTGTCCTCACTCATTCCTCTCCTCACTCGTTCCTCTGTACTCACTCGTTCCTCTCCTCACTCGTTCCTCTGTCCTCACTCGTTCCTCTGTCCTCACTCGTTCCTCTGTCCTCACTCGTTCCTCTGTCCTCACTCGTTCCTCTCCTCACTCGTTCCTCTCCTCACTCGTTCCTCTGTCCTCACTCGTTCCTCTCCTCACTCGTTCCTCTCCTCACTCGTTCCTCTTCTCACTCGTTCCTCTGTCCTCACTCGTTCCTCTCCTCACTCGTTCCTCTGTCCTCACTCGTTCCTCTGTCCTCACTCGTTCCTCCTCACTCGTTACTCTCCTCACTCGTTCCTCTGTCCTCACTCGTTCCTCTGTCCTCACTCGTTCCTCTGTCCTCACTCGTTCCTCTCCTCACTCGTTCCTCTCCTCACTCGTTCCTCTGTCCTCACTCGTTCCTCTCCTCACTCGTTCCTCTGTCCTCACTCGTTCCTCTCCTCACTCGTTCCTCTGTCCTCACTCGTTCCTCTGTCCTCACTCGTTCCTCCTCACTCGTTCCTCTCCTCACTCGTTCCTCTGTCCTCACTCGTTCCTCCTCACTCGTTCCTCTCCTCACTCGTTCCTCTGTCCTCACTCGTTCCTCTGTCCTCACTTGTTCCTCTCCTCACTCATTCCTCTGTCCTCACTCGTTCCTCTCCTCACTCGTTCCTCTGTCCTCACTCGTTCCTCTCCTCACTCGTTCCTCTCCTCACTCATTCCTCTCCTCACTCGTTCCTCTGTCCTCACTCGTTCCTCTCCTCACTCGTTCCTCTGTCCTCACTCGTTCCTCTCTTCACTCGTTCCTCTCCTCACTCGTTCCTCTGTCCTCACTCATTCCTCTCCTCACTCGTTCCTCTGTCCTCACTCGTTCCTCTGCTCACTCGTTTGCGGCTGCAGACCCCTCCCTCCCTCCCTCCCTCTCCTCTGCTCGCGCTGTCGTTCAGAGCTGCATTGTGCACCGCTCTTTTCTCTGTGTGCGCTCGCTCGTTCACAGCTGCCCACCCCTCCTCCTTCTCCTTCTGCTCCTTCTCCTTCTGCTCCTTCTTCTCCTGCTCCTTCTCCGTCTTCTCCTCCTTCTCCGTCTTCTCCTCCTCTCCTCCTCTCCTCCTCATTGTCTGTTGTTCACCCTCTCCTCTCATCCTCCAGCGCTCCCTCCGTTCGTTCCCGCTCTCTCTTCTGAAGATGACACGTCTAATTTCGACGTTCCGGAGCCGGAGGGATCCGCCCCCCTCGCCGCCGGCCCTCGTGCCCAGACAGGAGCTCCGTCCTCGGGCTTCACGGGCCGAGACCTCCCCTTTCTAGGCTGGTTCTTCTGCCGCGCGCTCCACACACTCGCCAAGGCAGAGTGAGTCCACACGCCGTCTGCACGTTCTACCTGCGTCTGCACGTTCTACCTGTGTCTGCACGTTCTACCTGCGTCTGCACATTATACCTGTGTCTGCACGTTCTACCTGTGTCAGTCTGCACGTTCTACCTGTGTCTGTCTGCACATTTACGTCTGTCTGCACGTTCTACCTGTCTGTCTGCACGTTCTACCTGTGTCTGCACGTTCTACCTGCGTCTGTGTCTGCACATTCTACCTGTGTCTGTGTTTGAGGAGGAACATCAGAACATCAGAACATGGATTAAAGCTCAGAGTATGGGACTCAAGAGGTTTAGATGTTTCTTCAGATCACAGTCTGGAACAGATTCAGGACCCCAGACCAAACCCCAGGCTCCTGTCACAGCTCCTGAAGAACATCTCAGACCAAACTGAGTCTCCTGAAGAACATCTCAGACCAAACTGAGTCTCCTGAAGAACATCTCAGACCAAACTGAGGCTCACAGCAGCAAGAACTTTATTGGTCTCACACACAGCAACACACGGGAGAAATTTGACTTCTGCATTTGACCCATCCTTTTCAGGAGCAGTGAGCAGCCATCTTTTTTGGTGCCCGGGGGGCAGGACCAGGGGGCAGTACCGTGAAGGGTTTTGCCCAAGGACCCACACTGATTTTTTTTTTTTTTTTTTTAAGATTAACTGGCTAGCTCATTGCCGGGGGGGATTTGAACCCACATCCATGAACACTTCCAGGAAGTGTTCATGAGCTGCCATGAACACTTCCTGTTTCGAACGTGGCTTGTCTCTCTCTCTCCCTCTCTCCTCTCCTCCTCCTCTCTCCTCTCCTTATCTCCTCATCTTCTCCTCCCTCTCTCCTCCTCTCTCTCCCTCTCTCCTCCTCCCTCTCTCCTCCTCCCTCTCTCCTCCCTCTTTCCCTCTCTCCTCTCCTCCTCCCTCTCTCCCTCTCCTCCTCCCTCTCTCCCTCTCTTCTCTCCTCCTCTCTCCTCCTCTCTCCTCCCCCTCCTCCTCTCTCCCTCTCTTCTCTCCTCCTCTCTCCTTCTCCCTCTCTCCCTCTCTTCTCTCTTTGTTCTATTTTTAAAGCTGGAGAAAAACACAAACCCACATTTTCATTTTCTCAATGAAAGTCTGAGTCTGTGTTTGTTTTGTCTGCGTCTCATTTAGAAGCAGAGTGGAACCTCCTCTCTCCTCTCTTCTCTCTCTCCTCCCGTCTCTCCTCTCTCTCTCTCCTCCTCTCCTCTCTCTCTCCTTCTCCTCCTCCTCCTCTCTCATCTCCTCCTCCCCTCTCCTCTCACTCCTCTCTCCTCTCCTCCCGTCTCTCCTCTCTCTCCTCCTCTCTCTCCTCTCTCTCCTCCTCTCCTCCTCCTCTCTCCTCTCTCTCTCCTCCCGTCTCTCCTCTCTCTCTCCTCCTCTCCTCTCTCCTCTCTCCTCTCTCCTCGCTCCTCCTCTCTCCTCTCTCTCTCCTCCCCTCTCTCCTCTCTCTCTCCTCCTCTCTCTCCTCCTCCTTGTCGCCTGGTTCTGACGTGAACCTCGGTTGAGATTCGCTCGTTTTGGCGTCGCCGGCTCTGACTCCCACAATGCACCTCAGCACGGGGGGAGGGGGAGGGGCGTAAAGCGTTCTGCAGCAGGAGGAGGAGAGAGAGAGTGAGGGAGCAGAGAGAGGGAGGAGAAGGAGGAGAGAGAGAGGGAGGGAGAGAGGAGAGGGAGGAGGAGGAGAGGGGGAGAGAGGAGGAGGAGAGAGAGTGTGGGAGCAGAGGGAGAGAGGAGAGGGAGGGGGAGAGAGGAGGAGAGAGAGTGGGGGAGCAGAGGGAGGAGGAGAGGAGGAGAGAGTGAGTGGGGGAGCAGAGGGAGAGAGGAGGAAGGAGAGGGAGGAAGAGGAGAGGGAGAGAGAGGAGGAGAGAGAGTGACGGAGCAGAGGGAGAGAGGGAGGTGGAGGAGAAAGACCGAAGGAGGAGGAGAGAGAGGAGCGAGCAGAGGGAGAGAGGAGAGGAAGGAGAGAGAGAGAGGGAGGAGGAGAGGGGGAAGAGGAGGATTGAGGGAGGAGAGAGAGGAGGGAGGAGGAGAGAGGGAGGAGGAGAGAGAGGGACGAGGAGAGAGGGACGAGGAGAGAGGGACGAGGAGAGAGAGGGAGGAGGGGTGCAGTATTTCCCTCAGATCGCGGTGACCATGGCAACGGCGCCGGTGCAGACTGTTTCTGACCAACTGAAACATGACGAGATTTTCATCTGTTCTGAACGAGGGAGGAGAGAGGAGGAGAGGGAGAGAGGAGAGGAAATAGGAGGAGGCGGGAGAGAGAAGAGGGGTGTTGGGGGTTTCTATGGTAACTGTGATGTTATTTCGACCCGGACACGGACACGCCCCCTCTGCTCCCACTGCAGCGTCTGAGTCACAGGGAGGGCATGTGACACACGGGGAGGGCATCTGACACACGGGGAGGGCATCTGACACACACGGGGAGGGCATCTGACACACGGGAGGGCATCTGACACAGAGCACAGGGGGTCCTCATGTTCTAATGTTTTGATGTGTCTGTTTAAAAATGCGGTGAAGCTCTCCTGACCTCGTGTCTCGTGTCCTGACCTCGTGTCCTGACCCCGTGTCCTGACCTCGTGTCTCGTGTCTCGACCCCGTGTCCTGACCTCGTGTCTCGTGTCCTGACTTTGTGTCCTGACCCCGTGTCCTGACCTCGTGTCTCTGGTTCCAGGTCCGTCTCGGCCGGACTTCACTCTCCCGCCAAAAACAACTCGATGGAAAAAAAACTGCACCTGAAAACAAGAGAACTGCAGGACACACAAGACAAATGCTACAAGGTGAGGAGGAGGTGAGGAGGAGGTAAGGGAGGAGGTGAGGAGGAGGTGAGGAGGAGGAGGATTGTCCCAACACCAGAGGAGGACTTGTGTTACAGATGGACTGTCCTCCCGCCTCAGGCCCATAGTGTGTGTGTTTCAGATGTACATTTCAGATGTCGTGTTTCAGATGTCATGTTTCAGATGTCATGTTTCAGATGTCGTGTCGTGTTTCAGATGTCGTGTTTCAGATGTCATGTTTCAGATGATGTACTTTTCAGATGTCGTGTTTCAGATGTTATGTTTCAGATGTCGTGTCGTGTTTCAGGTGTCGTGTTTCAGGTGTCGTGTTTCAGGTGTCGTGTTTCAGATGTCGTGTTTCAGATGTCATGTTTCAGATGATGTACTTTTCAGATGTCGTGTTTCAGATGTTATGTTTCAGATGTCGTGTCATGTTTCAGATGTATGTTTCAGATGTCGTGTCGTATTTCAGGTGTTGTGTTTCAGATGTCGTGTTTCAGATGTCGTGTTTCAGATGTTATGTTTCAGATGTCGTGTCATGTTTCAGATGTATGTTTCAGATGTCGTGTCGTGTTTCAGGTGTCGTGTTTCAGATGTCGTGTTTCAGATGTTATGTTTCAGATGTCGTGTCATGTTTCAGATGTATGTTTCAGATGTCGTGTCGTATTTCAGGTGTCGTGTTTCAGATGTTGTGTTTCAGATGTCGTGTTTCAGATGTCGTGTCATGTTTCAGATGTTGTACTTTTCAGATGTCATGTTTCAGATGTCGTGTTTCAGATCTGTGTTTCAGATGTCGTGTCGTGTTACAGATGTTGTACGTTTCAGGTGTCGCGTTTCAGGCGTCGTGTTTCAGATGTTGTGTTTCAGATGTCGTGTTTCAGATGTCGTGTCATGTTTCAGATGTCTGTTTCAGATGTCATGTTTCAGATGTCGTGTCGTGTTTCAGATGTTGTACGTTTCAGATGTCGTGTTGTGTTTCAGGTGTCGTGTTTCAGATGTCATGTTTCAGATGTCATGTTTCAGATGTCGTGTTTCAGATGTTGTACGTTTCAGATGTCGTGTTTCAGATGTCGTGTCGTGTTTCAGGTGTCGTGTGTCAGATGTGCATTTCAGATGTGCGTTTCAGATGTCGTGTTCTGTTTCAGATATCGTGTTTCAAATGTGTTGTGTTTCAGATGTCATGTCGTGTTTCAGATGTCGTGTTTCAAGTGTCCTGTTTTAGATGTATGTTTCAGATGTCGTGTCATGTTTCAGATGTTGTACGTTTCAGATGTCGTGTTTCAGATGTCGTGTCGTGTTTCAGGTGTCGTGTGTCAGATGTGCATTTCAGATGTGCGTTTCAGATGTCGTGTTCTGTTTCAGATATCGTGTTTCAAATGTGTTGTGTTTCAGATGTCATGTCGTGTTTCAGATGTCGTGTTTCATGTCGTGTTTCAGATGTCGTGTTTCAAGTGTCCTGTTTTAGATGTATGTTTCAGATGTCGTGTCATGTTTCAGATGTTGTACGTTTCAGATGTCGTGTTTCAGATGTCGTGTCGTGTTTCAGGTGTCGTGTTTCAAATGTGTCGTGTTTCAGATGTCGTGTTTCAGATGTTGTGTCGTGTTTCAGATGTCATGTCGTGTTTCAGATGTCATGTTTCAGATGTCGTGTTTCATGTCGTGTTTCAAGTGTCCTGTTTCAGATGTATGTTTCAGATGTCGTGTTGTGTTTCAGATGTCGTGTTTCAAATGTGTCGTGTTTCAGATGTCGTGTTTCAGATGTTGTGTCGTGTTTCAGATGTCATGTCGTGTTTCAGATGTCATGTTTCAGATGTCGTGTTTCATGTCGTGTTTCAAGTGTCCTGTTTCAGATGTATGTTTCAGATGTCGTGTCGTGTTTCAGATGTTGTATGTTTCAGATGTCGTGTTTCAGATGTTGTGTGTGGGCGGCAGTAGCTCAGTTGGTAGAGCGTTTGTCCACTGATCCAAAGGTTGGCGGTTCAAATCCCGCTCTTGACATAAGAAACATCAGTGGTTGAGCGGTCAGATCCACTGACCCACAGGTTGGTTGGTACGATTCCAGCTCCCACAGATGAATGCTGCCGTTGTGTCCTTGGGCAAGACACTTAACCCTCCTCGCCCCCAGTGTCTGCGTACACTGGTGTGTGAATGCGTGTGTGAATGGGTGATTTGTTCCTTGTTCTAAAGCGCTTTGGGTGCCTTGAAGGTGGAAAAGCGCTATATAAAGATGTGACCATTTACCATTTCAGATGTCGTGTTTCAGATGTTGTACGTTTCAGATGTTGTGTCGTGTTTCAGGTGTCGTGTTTCAGATGTCGTGTTTCAGGTGTCGTGTTTCAGATGTATGTTTCAGATGTCGTGTTTCAGATGTTGTGTGTTTCAGATGTCGTGTTTCAGATGTACGTTTCAGATGTCGTGTCGTGTTTCAGATGTGTGTTTCAGATGTCGTGTTTCAGATGTATGCTTCAGATGTCGTGTTTCAGATGTACGTTTCAGATGTCGTGTCGTGTTTCAGATGTCGTGTCGGGTTTCAGATGTCGTGTTTCAGATGTCGTGTCGTGTTTCAGATGTTGTGTTTCAGATGTCGTGTCGTGTTTCAGATGTTGTACGTTTCAGATGTCATGTCTTGTTTCAGATGTTGTACGTTTCAGATGTCGTCTTTCAGGTGTTGTGTTTCAGATGTATGTTTCAGATGTCGTGTTTCAGATGTGTTTCAGATGTTGTGTGTTTCAGATGTCGTGTTTCAGATGTACGTTTCAGATGTCGTGTCATGTTTCAGATGTGTGTTTCAGATGTCGTGTTTCAGATGTATGCTTCAGATGTCGTGTTTCAGATGTCATGTTGTGTTTCAGATGTACGTTTCAGATGTCGTGTCGTGTTTCAGATGTCGTGTCGGGTTTCAGATGTATGTTTCAGATGTTGTGTTTCAGATGTATGTTTCGGATGTCGTGTTTCAGATGTATGTTTCAGATGTTGTGTTTCAGATGTTGTACTTTTCAGATGTCGTGTCGTGTTTCAGATGTCATGTCGGGTTTCAGATGTATGTTTCAGATGTCGGGTTTCAGATGTATGTTTCAGATGTCGTGTTTCAGATGTACTTTTCAGATGTCGTGTCATTTTTCAGATGTATGTTTCAGATGTGTTTCAAATGTCATGTTTCAGATGTTGTGTGTTTCAGATGTTGTGTTTCAGATGTCTTGTCGTCTTTCAGATGTCGTGTTTCAGATGTTGTGTGTTTCAGATGTTGTGTGTTTCAGATGTGTGTTTCAGATGTCGTGTCGTGTTTCAGATGTCGTGTCGTGTTTCAGATGTCATGTCGTGTTTCAGATGTTGTGTTTCAGATGTGTGTTTCAGATGTTGTGTGTTTCAGATGTCGTGTCGTGTTTCAGATGTTGTACGTTTCAGATGTCATGTCTTGTTTCAGATGTTGTACGTTTCAGATGTCATGTTTCAGGTGTCGTGTTTCAGATGTATGTTTCAGATGTCGTGTTTCAGATGTCGTGTTTCAGATGTGTGTTTCAGATGTCGTGTCGTGTTTCAGATGTGTGTTTCAGATGTTGTGTTTCAGATGTATGCTTCAGATGTCGTGTTTCAGATGTCACGTTTCAGATGTCGTGTCGGGTTTCAGATGTCGTGTCGGGTTTCAGATGTATGTTTCAGATGCCGTGTTTCAGATGTTGTGTTTCAGATGTTGTACTTTTCAGATGTCGTGTCATGTTTCAGATGTCGTGTCGGGTTTCAGATGTCATGTCGGGTTTCAGATGTATGTTTCAGATGTCGTGTTTCAGATGTCGTGTTTCAGATGTCGTGTTTCAGATGTATGTTTCAGATGTCATGTTTCAGATGTCATGTTTCAGATGTACTTTTCAGATGTCGTGTCATGTTTCAGATGTCATGTCGTTTTTCAGATGTGTCGTGTTTCAGATGTGTCATGTTTCAGATGTTGTACGTTTCAGATGTCGTGTTTCAGATGTCGTGTTTCAGATGTCGTGTCATGTTTCAGATGTATGTTTCAGATGTCGTGTTTCAGATGTTGTTTGTTTCAGATGTTGTGTTTCAGATGTCGTGTTTCAGATGTCGTGTCATGTTTCAGATGTCATGTCGTTTTTCAGATGTGTCGTGTTTCAGATGTGTCGTGTTTCAGATGTTGTACGTTTCAGATGTCGTGTTTCAGATGTTGTATGTTTCAGATGTCGTGTTGTGTTTCAGATGTATGTTTCAGATGTCGTGTTTCATATGTTGTTGTGTGTTTCAGATGTGCGTTTCAGATGTTGTGTTGTGTTTCAGATGTTGTACGTTTCAGATGTCGTGTGTGTTTCAGATGTCGTTTTTCAGATGTGTTTCAGATGTCGTGTCATGTTTCAGATGTCGTGTCGTGTTTCAGATGTTGTACGTTTCAGATGTCATGTCGTGTTTCAGATGTTGTACGTCTCAGATGTTGTGTGTTTCAGATGTTGTGTTTCAGATGTCATGTTTCAGGTGTCGTGTCGTGTTTCAGATGTTGTACATTTCAGATGTCGTGTCGTGTTTCAGATGTTGTACGTTTCAGATGTGTGTGTTTCAGATGTCGTGTTTCAGATGTCGTGTCATGTTTCGGATGTCGTGTCGTGTTTCAGATGTCCGTGTTTCAGATGTCGTGTCATGTTTCATATGTCGTGTCGTGTTTCAGATGTCGTATTTCAGATGTCATGTCGTGTTTCAGATGTTGTGTCGTGTTTCAGATGTTGTGTTTCAGATGTCGTGTTGTGTTTCAGATGTCATGTTTCAGATGTGTTTCAGATGTTGTACGTTTCAGATGTCATGTTTCAGATGTCGTGTTTCATATGTTGTACGTTTCAGATGTCGTGTCGTGTTTCAGATGTCGTGTCGTGTTTCAGATGTCGTGTCGTGTTTCTGATGTTGTACGTTTCAGATGTCTTGTCGTGTTTCAGATGTCGTGTTTCAGATGTTGTGTTTCATGTCGTGTTTCAGATGTTGTACATTTCAGATGTCGTGTCCTGTTTCAGATGTATGTTTCAGATGTGTCGTGTTTCAGATGTGTCGTGTTTCAGATGTTGTACGTTTCAGATGTTGTACGTTTCAGATGTTGTGTCGTGTTTCAGATGTGTGTTTCAGATGTTGTGTCGTGTTTCAGATGTTATACGTTTCAGATGTCGTGTCGTGTTTCAGATGTATGCTTCAGATGTTGTACGTTTCAGATGTTGTGTCGTGTTTCAGATGTTTCAGATGTCATGTCGTGTTTCAGATGGAGCAGGAGATCTCCAGGTTCCAGCGTAAAATGACGGATCTGGAGTCGGTTCTTCATCAGAAGGACGTGGAGCTCCAGGCCTCAGAAACTCAGAGGGGCATCCTGGAGCAAGACCTGGCCACCTACATCACCGAGTGTAGTGTGAGTACTACGAGTACTACAAATACTGCAAATACTACTGCAAATACTACTGCAAATACTACTACAAATACTACTTCAAATACTACTTCAAATACTACTGCAAATACTACTGCAAATACTACTTCAAATACTACTGCAAATACTGCGGGATCACGGAGAGCAGGTTCACTGACCTTTTTCCCAACGTCTGGAAGTTCTGCCCTGGAGGTTTGTGGTGTTTCTTCAGCAGCTTCATAAATCTGCTCCACCACCAAACCTTCAACCAGTGAGGTCCAAACCTTCAACCAGTGAGGTCCAAGAAGAGAAACATTCTTCATGAAGAATGTGTGGAGGTCTCTCCTCCTCTTCATCTCCTCCTCCCTCTCCTCTTCACCTCCTCCTCCCTCTCCTCCTCTTCACCTCTCTCACAGAGTCTGAAGCGCAGTCTGGAGGAGGCGCGTGTGGAGGTCTCCAGAGAAGATGACAAAGCTCTGCAGCTTCTGCACGACATCAGAGAACAGAGCAACAAACTGCAGGAGATCAAGGAGCAGGTACGAGAGCCATGATCTCATCCTGGTGTTCCTCAGTTCTCCTCATGTTCTTCATAGTCATAGTTGCTTTATTGTCGAAAACAATCATATGTACATGTACATAGAGTGAATTCGAAATGTAGTTTCCCCACTAACCAGGCAGGACAGTGATAGAGCGGCGAGGGGAGGGGCCACGTACATGTGCGCCGCCGACTGGGAGATACAGAGTGGAAAAGATGCAATTACAATCAATGCAATTATACACAACATGTAATGACAGAAAACATAGGTAACATACAGTGTTTTTTTCTTTGGCGACAAGAAGGAAGGGTGTGGGGCAAGGGAACAGATCAGAAATCAATGAAATTGATTGAAAACTGAAGTAGAAGCAGACATCCTAAAAACAGACAGGGCAGTATTACTTAATACACGTGAGTATGAGTCCAACAGTGTGTGGCAATGTTTTTGTAGAGTCTGAGATAAGCAGCAGCTGTCTGCCTTGGACGTGTTTGTGCAGAAGATGCAGTCAAAACAAAGAGTTCAGTTGGATCACATTTTCCAGGAGAATTGATTACAAAACAGGAATTTAACATAATCGATACATTTTAGAACCCAGGCAAACAGACAATTTGCCAGAACCCTGGTTTCTGCCAGGCCCCCAACTTCCTGCAGGTCTGTGCGACTCACAATCCTCCCCCCGCACGTATGATAATGAATACGGACTGAGCCGCTGTTCCCACAGTTCCAAACCCATTTATCCGCGATGTTATCTAGCGCCAGGTGGATCCCACAGATGGGATGACAGTTCATCTGTGTTTTTCCTTCTGATGTTGCCCCCCCGAGTTTGCAGTCCCCGTGACCGGCGGATCGGGGCTCTTTGATTCGCTCGGCTCCAATTAGTGATGGGTCAGAAAACATCCCCCAGGCCAATCCAGATGTCCTGCCATCAAGGACGCTCCGAGTCCTCCGGTAACAGCGGTGCCAGGCACACGACGTGTCCTTCGTGTATCAGGCAGCACGTTCCCGTAGGGCTGACCGGCTCTCCAGACCGGTGCTCCTCCATGAAAAAAAAAAGAGTACCACGCTCACCCGGAGGAGATGTGTTTGGAGATGTTCTTATGTGGATCAGATTTTTGTGTTCCTCAGTTCTCCTCATGTTCTTCAGGAGTATCACGCTCAGCTGGAGGAGATGCAGGTGTCCATCAGGCAGCTGGAGGAGGACCTGTCTGCAGCTCGGAGACGCAGTGACCTGTACGAGAGCGAGCTGAAGGAGTCCAGACAGACTGGAGAAGAACTGAAGAGGAAGGCTGTGGAGTACCAGCAGAGGATCCAGAAGGTACAGAGAGAGGAGAGGAGGAGGAGGAGAGAAGAGACACCTCCTCTCTCCTCCTCTCTCCTCCTCTTTCCTCCTCCTGTTGTTTTCTCTTTAATATTTGCAGAACTTTTGTCATTTGTTTTTAAGTGTTTTTGTATTTCAGGCCAAAGATCAGGGCAAAGCCGAAGTGGAGGAGCTGCTGTCCAAACTCGAGAAGGTACCTCACACCAACAGGGTCCCTACACCTCACACCGACAGGGGTCCTCAACCTCACACCGACAGGGTCCCTACACCTCACACTACCCCACACCGACAGGGTCCTTCCACCGCACACTGACAGGGTCCCTAGACCTCACACCAACAGGGTCCCTCTACCTCGCACTACCCCACACCAACAGGGTCCCTACACCTCACACTGACATGGTCCCTCCACCTCACACCAACAGGGTCCCTACACCTCGCACTACCCCACACTGACAGGGTTCCTCCACCTCACACCAACAGGGTCCCTACACCTCACACCAATAGGGCTCCTCCACCTCACATCAACAGGGTCCCACTCACACCTACAGGTCCTGACTCACCACCCCCCACAGTCCTCAGAGCCTCCGGTTCCTCTGGTGTTTCTGAACTTTCCTCTTGTGTCCCTCAGACCAACTCTGAGCAGCAGCTGAAGATCCAGGAGCTGCAGGACAAACTGTCCAAGGTCAGAACAGAACCACCTCCTCTCCTCCTCTCACCTCCTCTCTCCTCATTCCTCCTCAGAAGCCATGGAGCTCCTCCTCACACCTCCTCTCTCCTCACACCTCCTCTCACCTCCTCCTCAGGCGGTCAGGGTGAGCTCAGAGGCCATGGAGCTCCTCCTCACACCTCCTCTCACCTCCTCCTCAGGCGGTCAGGGTGAGCTCAGAGGCCATGGAGCTCCACCTCACACCTCCTCTCTCCTCATACCTCCTCTCACCTCCTCCTCAGACGGTCAGGGTGAGCTCAGAGGCCATGGAGCTCCTCCTCACACCTCCTCTCTCCTCCTCATTCCTCCTCAGAGGCCATGGAGCTCCTCCTCACACCTCCTCTCTTCTCTCACCTCCTCCTCTCTCCTCCTCAGGCGGTCAGGGCGAGCTCAGAGGCCATGGAGCTCCTCCTCACACCTCCTCTCTCCTCCTCACTCCTCCTCAGAGGCCATGGAGCTCCTCCTCACACCTCCTCTCTCCTCACACCTCCTCTCTCCTCTCTCCTCAGGCGGTCAGAGCGAGCTCAGAGGCCATGGAGCTCCTGCAGAACGTGCGTCAGGCCAAAGAACGTTTGGAGAGAGATTTAGAACGACTGAGAGGAAAAAGTGAAAACAGCGACACCCTGAAGAGGAGGCTGAGGGAGGCAGAGGTACTACTACTACTACTGCAATACTACTACTACTACTACTACTACTGCAATACTACTACTACTACTACTACTACTGCAATACTACTACTACTACTGCAATACTACTACTACTACTACTACTACTGCAATACTACTACTACTACTGCAATACTACTACTACTACTACTACTACTGCAATACTACTACTGCAATACTAATACTACTACTACTACTACTGCAATACTACTACTACTACTGCAATACTACTACTACTACTACTACTGCAATACTACTACTACTACTGCAATACTACTACTACTACTACTACTACTACTACTACTGCAATACTACAACTACTACTGCAATACTACTACTACTACTGCAATACTACTACTACTACTGCAATACTACTACTACTACTGCAATACTGGTATGGTTTGGTATGGTTTATTTATTTGCACAGGGACAGTGCACAACATTTCATTGACCTTTGAAATAAACAAAAGAAAGATGCAGGTGCCAGGTTATAGCAAAAATGCTAATTTCCACCTGTAGTCCCGGGACAGGTTGATGTTAATGAAATATACTATGACAGAGATTGTAAATGGGTGATAGACCAGTGCATAAGAATAATCACATATGTGCATACATATCAGATAAAATTACAACCATCACTATGCAATTTCTAAAACGTTCAAAAAAAAAAATCCATCATTATACATCCATATACACACACTCAACAGTCCTAACCTCACACACACAGATTGATTACTAATGAGTGCAAATTTGCTTTGATATTAGCCATTTCTTTGTTTGATGTGCAAACGTTTGAAAACTTGTACATGTTCTAATCTCATTTGGCAAACGATTCCACTGACTCATGGCAATAAAAGAGAAAGCAGTTTTACTAAAAGAAGTCCTACATTTTGGAGCGCTGCACTCTCCTCTAGAGGTCGCCCTAGTGACTCGAGTTGTTTTTTCAGAGGTCAGCGTAACAAACCTTCTCATAGGAGGGGCAGCAATTGGGTTCTGGGTTCGATCCCCGGGTCGCCCGAGCCTTTCTGTGTGGAGTTTGCATGTTCTCCCCGTGTCTGGGTGGGTTTCCTCCGGGCACTCCGGTTTCCCCCACCAACCCAAAACATGCACCATAGGTACTCCAGCTTAGGTCCTGACCAAGCCGAAGCAAGAAGATCATGGAGATGGTCCCCGGGCGCCCTGGTGTGTGCTGCCCACTGCTCCTAATATATATGTATATATATATATAGGATGGGTTAAAATGCAGAGAAGAATTTCTCCAGTGTGAGATCAATAAAGTTCACTTCTTCTTCTTCTTCTTCTTCTTCAATACCATGAATAATTTTAAAAATTAGGCAGATGTTTGCGTACATTATTTGGTTATCAAAATTTAAAAAATTATATTTAGAAAGAATATGACAGTGGTGATACTGTCTAGGCTTTTTGCGGTGAATCTTTAGAGCGTTTTTGTAAATTGACTCAAGGGGCTTTAAGGCTGTTTTGCATGCCTGCGACCAGCTTGTCATGCAATATAGAAAGCGAGAGAGAATCATGGAATTTAAATACATGTGCGATGCCTCAATAGTCAGAAATCCTTGTATATACCTAAAATTTGCCAGATTAAATTTGAGAGAATTTCTGAGCTTTTTTACATGGTTTTTAAAAGTCAATGTTGAGTCCAACGTGACACCTAAATATGTAAATTCATTGACATTTTTAATTTTCTTCCCATTTATATGAATGACTGGATAATTTAGAAGTTTACGTCTGTTTGTAAAAAACATTGCAACTGTCTTTTCTGCATTTAGAGTGAGACTAGAATTTTGCAACCAATCAGCCACCTTCTTCAGTTCCCCTGTTAATCTCACAGCCACTTCTGCAGCATTTTTCCCATGAGTAAACAGGACTGTGTCATCCGCATACATGATGACATTGGAATCACACACCGAGGGGAGATCGTTAATATACAAACTAAAAAGCAGAGGCCCTAATATAGAGCCCTGCGGAACTCCTATGGTCTCCAGTTTATTGTTTGATTAGACAGTTTATAATTTCATAATTTATGCAATAGTGTACGGTGATTTACGGTGTCAAAGGCCTTTCGTAAGTCCAGAAAGACTGCTCCTACTACCCCTCCTTGGTCTAAACTTGATTTAATTTCTTCTAGGAAGTAGGAGCAAGCCGTTTCTGTGGAGTATTTCCTTCTTAAACCAAACTGTAAAGGATTTAGAAAAGCATTGGTATCTAGGTGTTCAGTTAGCTGCTCTACTACAACCTTTTCATACACTTTGGAGATGGCAGGGAGGATGGTAATAGGCCGATAATTACTGACCTCTTGTTTGTCTCCAGACTTATACACAGGTGTAACAATTCCAGATTTTAATGCAGCAGGAAATATACTGTCTTTAATGGAGTGATTTATTACTTCTGTTATGACTGGAGCCAGAGTTTCTTTATGATTTTTCAGGAATGCACTGTCCAGCCCATATAAATCTTTTGCTTTGCTATTGTTTAATTTACCAATAATGCTTTTTACTTTTCCATCATTTACAGGTGTCAAGCTAAATGCTGACACATCACAGCCTAAAGAATGGGAAGGACAAGGTGTTGGAAGCAACTGAGCCAGAATTAATAAAATATTCATTAAAGATCAAAGCAAGAATTGTCATTTTGAATGACTCCATCTAGTTTGAGCTGTATGTCATGGCAGATATTTTTTTCTTTTCCAAGTAGTTTGTCAATATTCCTCCATAACATTTTACTGTTTCCTTTTGCATCTTTAATCATATTAAGAAAGAAATTGGCTTTTGTTTTCCAAAGCAAAGTTGTAACTTTATTTCTCAGGCTTTTATAAATTAGATGGTCAGTCGTCAAACCTGTTTTTATAGATTTTTTCAATGAGGCATCTCTTTTTTTCATTAGTTTCTAGAGCTCATGATTAAACCATGGCAAACTCGGTCTTTTATTTTGTTTACTTTTTTTTTGTCTTTGTGTATTTTAATAAAATACTACTACTACTGCAATACTACTACTACTGCAATACTACTACTACTACTACTACTACTACTACTACTACTACTACTACTACTGCAATACTACTACTACTACTGAATTACTACTACTGAATTACTACTACTACTACTGCAATACTACTACTACTACTGCAATACTACTACTACTACTGCAATACTACTACTACTACTACTACTACTGCTACGACTGCTACACCCTGAAGAGGAGGCTGAGGGAGGCAGAGTTACTACTACTACTGCAATACTACTACTATTACTACTACTACTACTACTACTACTACTACTACTACTGCAATACTACTACTACTACTACTACTGCTGCTGCAATACTACTACTACTACTACTACTGCTGCAATACTACTACTACTACTACTACTGCAATACTACTGCTACGACTGCTACACCATGAAGAGGAGGCTGAGGGAGGCAGAGGTACTACTACTACTGCAATACTACTACTACTACTATTACTACTACTACTACTACTACTACTGCAATACTACTACTACTACTGCAATACTACTACTACTACTACTGCTGCAATACTACTACTACTACTGCAATACTACTACAACTGCTACTACTGCTGCAATACTACTACAACTGCTACTACTACTACGACTACTACGACGACTACGACTACTACTACTACTACTACTACGACTACTACGACTACTACGACTACTACGACGGCGTGTTCTGGGCTTGGTTCCCGTGCGTCTCCAGGATAGGCGCGGCTGAAACGACTTCAGGCTTTAGTCTGAGGCGACACTTCAGGCGAGGACCACTGAGGTGCCGCTGTTTAGTGACGTTCATGGAATACCGTGAAGAGGCTGGTGTATGTTGTGTGTTGTGCGTTGTATGTGTGTGTTGTATGTATTGTGTTGTGTGTTTCACGTGTGTGTTGTGCGTCTGAAGCAGGAGGGCAGGAAGACTCTGGAGAACCAGGTGAAGAGGCTGGAGATGGTGGAACGTCGGGAAAACAAACTGAAGGACGACATCCAGACCAAGTCCCACCAGATCCAACAGATGGCCGAGAAGATCCTGGTGAGTACTTCTACTGCTAATACTACTACTACTACTACTACTGCCAATACTGCTAATACTACTACTACTGCCAATACTGCTAATACTACTACAGTACTCCCTCGTTTATCACGGGGGTTAGGCTCCGGAAATAACCCATAATAAGTGAAATCCACGAAGTAGGACAACTTTATATTTTACAATTATTCTACATGTTTTAAGGCTGTAAATGCCTCATCACACACACACACACACACACACACACACACACACGGTCACAAAACAAGGCAAAGAGCCGCATGTGGTGGTTTAGTCCTGGTTTAGTCCTAGTTTAGTCCTGGTCTAGTCCTGGTCTAGTTCCGGTCTAGTCCTGGTCTGGTCACGGTCTGGTCCCACTCTGGTCCTCATGTCTTAGTCCTGGTCTGGTCCCGGTCTGGTCCCAGTCTGGTCCTCATGTCTTAGTCCCGGTCTGGTCCTGGTCTGGTCCCAGTCTGGTCCTCATGTCTTAGTCCCAGTCTGGTCCTCATGTCTTAGTCCCGGTCTGGTCCCGGTCTGGTCCCAGTCTGGTCCTCATGTCTTAGTCCCGGTCTGGTCCCGGTCTAGTCCCGGTCTGGTCCCGGTCTTGTCCCAGTCTGGTCCTCATGTCTTAGTCCCGGTCTGGTCCCAGTCTGGTCCTCATGTCTTAGTCCCGGTCTGTTCCCAGTCTGGTCCTCATGTCTTAGTCCCGGTCTGGTCCTCATGTCTTAGTCCCGGTCTAGTCCCGGTCTGGTCCCGGTCTAGTCCTGGTCTGGTCCTGGTCTGGTCCCAGTCTGATCCTCATGTCTTAGTCCCGGTCTGGTCCCAGTCTGGTCCTCATGTCTTAGTCCCGGTCTGGTCCCAGTCTGGTCCTCATGTCTTAGTCCTAGTCTAGTCCCGGTCTGGTCCCGGTCTTGTCCCAGTCTGGTCCTCATGTCTTAGTCCTAGTCTAGTCCCGGTCTGGTCCCGGTCTTGTCCCAGTCTGGTCCTCATGTCTTAGTCCCGGTCTGGTCCCAGTCTGGTCCTCATGTCTTAGTCCCGGTCTGGTCCCAGTCTGGTCCTCAAGTCTTAGTCCTAGTCTAGTCCCGGTCTAGTCCCGGTCTGGTCACGGTCTGGTCCTGGTCTGGTCCTGGTCTGGTCCTGGTCTGGTCCTGGTCTGGTCCTCATGTCTTAGTCCCGGTCTGGACTTCTTACAGATCCAGTGACTCATGTCTCGGCTCCTCGTGCATCCAGCGGGACTCCCGGAGTCCCCCCGGAGCCCCCCCGGGTCCCCCTCTATAACATCTATACAGGGGGTCCTCGGGTTACGACGTTGATCCGTTCTTAAGACGCATCGTAACCCAAATTTTGTCGTAAGTCGGATTTTGACTTTGATCTTCCAACCAAAGCACCAATAACCTTTCCATCTCAATAATTAGACCACTACGCTGCTTGGTTATCACTGCCGCTTTCATAGGAGCAGATCAGAGCCCACATCAGGTACTTCCGCCCACATTGGGCACGCACACGAGGCTGTCTTCTCCGCCCTACAACCACAACAGAGCGTATTCTTCCGCCGTGCGCCGCGCGCCGTTCGCGTTTGTTTACGTCGCTTACCACGCTAAACCGCGTAAGACGGAATGACGCGTAATATATATATTTTTTTTTAATGGGGCGCGTTCGTAACCACGAAACGTTGTAAGTCGAGACCATCGTAACCCGAGGACCCCCTGTATAAATGTGTCAAACTGAACACATTCTGTACTGTACAGGAGACATGGAGGAGAAGACAATCAGGACGCACAACACAATGTTCATACACTAGAAAAAAATAGAAGAAAAAAAAAATACGCCAAACAGTGAGGCCGCGAAAAGAGAACCGCGAGAGAGGGACCACTGTACTACGAATACTACCACTACCACCAATACTACTACTATGAATACTGTGAATACTACAAATACTGCGAATACTCAGGGATGAAAGACTTCTGTTAGTGGATTTCCTCTTTTTTGTCAGCCGCCGGGGTCATTTTTATATCTGTGCAAATCCGTAGAGAAAGATTTTGGGTGTGTATATGTATATATATATATATATATATATATATATATAATGTATATATATATATATATGTGTGTGTGTATGTATATATATATATATATATATATATATATATATATATATATATATATATATATATATACACAACAAAAATATAAACGCAACACTTTTGTTTTTGCTCCCATTTTTCATGAGATGGACTTAAAGATCTAAAATTCATTCCAGATACACAATATTACCATTTCTCTCAAACATTGTTCACAAATCTGTCTAAATGTGTGATAGTGAGCACTTCTGCTTTGCTGAGACAATCCATCCCACCTCACAGGTGTGCCACATCAAGATGCTGATCTGACATCATGATTAGTGCACAGGTGTGCCTTAGACTACCCATAATAAAAGGCCACTCTGAAATGTGCATGTTTTTGCTTTATTGGGGGTCTGGGGACTCAGAACCAGTCAGTATCTGGTGTGACCACCATTTGCCTCATGCAGTGCAACACATCATCTTCGCATAGAGTTCGCAGATTGTCAGTTGTGGCCTGTGGAATGTTGGTCCACTCCTCTTCAATGGCTGTGCGAAGTTGCTGGATATTAGTGGGAGCTGGTACACGCTGTCGTATACGCCGGTCAAGCACATCCCAAACATGCTCAATGGGTGACATGTCCGGTGAGTATGCTGGCCATGCAAGAACTGGGACATTTTCAGCTTCCAAGAATTGTGTACAGATCCTTGGAACATGGGGCCGTGCATTATCTTGCTGAAACATGAGGTGATGTTCATGGATGTATGGCACAACAATGGGCCTCAGGATCTCATCACAGCATCTCTGTTCATTCAAAATGCCATCAATAAAATGCACCTGTGTTCTTCGTCCATAACAGATGCCTGCCCATACCATAACCCCACCACCACCATGGGCCACTCGATCCACAACATTGACATCAGCAAAGCGCTCACCCACACAACGCCACACACGCTGTCTGCCATCTGCCCTGAACAATGTAAACCGAGATTCATCCGTGAAGAGAACACCTCTCCAACGTGCCAGACGCCATCGAATGTCAGCATTTGCCCACTTAAGTCTGTTACGGCGACGATCTGGAGTCAGGTTAAGACCCCGATGAGGACGACGAGCATGCAGTTGAGCTTCCCTGAGACGGTTTCTGACAGTTTGTGCAGAAATTGTTTGGTTATGCAAACCAATTGTTTCAGCAGCTGTCCGAGTGGCTGGTCTCGGACGATCTTGGAGGTGAACCTGCTGGATGTGGAGGTCCTGGGCTGGTGTGGTTACACGTGGTCTGCGGTTGTGAGGCCGGTTGGATGTACTGCCATATTCTCTGAAACGCCTTTGGAGACGGCTTATGGTGGAGAAATGAACATTCAATGCACGAGCAACAGATCTGGTTGACATTCCTGCTGTCAGCATGCCAATTGCTTGCTCCCACAATGCTTGTGACATCTGTGGCATTTTGCTGTGAGACAAAACTGCACATTTCAGGGTGGCCTTTTATTGTGGGTAGTCTAAGGCACACCTGTGCACTAATCATGATGTCAGATCAGCAACTTGATGTGGCACACCTGTGAGGTGGGATGGATTATCTCAGCAAAGCAGAAGTGCTCACTATCACACATTTAGACAGATTTGTGAACAGTGTTTGAGAGAAATGGTAATATTGTGTATCTGGAATGAATTTTAGATCTTTAAGTCCATCTCATGTAAAATGGGAGCAAAAACAAAAGTGTTTCGTTTATATTTTTGTTGAGTGTATATATATATAATGTGTATCATTATGTTCACTTGAACGTCACTTGAAAAACAGAATCGTCCCGTATTTAGAAACAGAAGTATGTGTCTTGTATTAAATTTATACTGGTGTACGGGTCCCCGCGAGGCGTCTGACTGTGAGGCGCTTGTTCGCTACAGCGTGTACCTTTGCGTACGAGCAAAGCGTGTAACCTGCTCTGTGATACGTAAGGGTACACGCTGTCATGGACAAGCTGCGTGCGTATAAATCCACTTACAACGTGTAATTTGGCGAGAGACGTCACCTCACCATCGCTCCAGCGCAACTCGAGATCGATATTTCAGGTTTTAAAACAAGAACTGGACATTGTTCGCTAATAATAATAATAATAAATATAGCTGCAAGCAGCAATGTGGGGCCAAGCACCGAAGGTGCATGTAGGCCTCAGCATGTAGGCCGCATGCAGGGTCTGACACGGTCTGACAGAGTCTGACAGGGTCTAACAGAGTCTGACAGGGTCTAACAGAGTCTGACCGGGTTTAACAGAGTCTGACAGGGTCTAACAGAGTCTGACAGAGTCTGACAGGGTTTAACAGAGTCTGACGGGGTCTAACCGAGTCTGACAGGGTCTAACCGAGTCTGACAGGTTTTAACAGAGTCTGACAGGGTTTAACAGAGTCTGACAGGGTCTAGCAGAGTCTGACAGGGTTTAACAGGGTCTGTTAGCCAGGCTTCCCAGGCTCCCAGGCTTCCTATGAAGGGTTCCCGAGATATGAGCTCACTTCGGCTAGATCAAAGACACATCAAAGACAGATCAAAGATACATTTCTGCGTTGCCTAGCAATGCAGAAAATTCCTGCGACTTTGACCTGCTGGTGCCACTAGACGGTTGGGGGCCTATAAATTGCTGTGGGTAATGAGGAGACTGGCTGGAATGTGCATGCCAAATTTCACAACTTTTTACCAGACGGTTCTAGACGTTGCCATAGACTCCCAGAGGCGGAGGAATATTTTATAATACAGTGGTACCTCACCTTACGAAATGAATTCGTTCCAGAAGTGGTTTCGTAACGTGAATTTTTCGTAAGTTGAGTAGCTGTTTCAATGAAAAAGGCCTGATCCGTTCCGTTCTTTCCGTTCCAAGTTTTTTTTTTTATAGTGTAATAATGTGTTCTGCGTCCTGATTGGCTAAGAGACTAGACCAGGACTAAACGTGGACTAAACCAGGTCTAGACCAGAACTAAACCAGGATTAAACCACCATGTGCCGCTCTTTGCTGGTTTTGTGCCGCTGGTTTGTGGCTCGGTCCTCCAGAGGACGTGCTCCGGGCGCCGCGATTCTATCTCGTGCTCGCAGACCCGGTGCCGGTCGTGCAGACCAGGACTAGGGGTGCTCCTCGCGGGCAGTGCTCCTCACGGGCAGTGCTCCGGTCTCCGCACTGCTTCCGGAGTCGTGTCTCCCCCCACGCATCACTATTAATACATTTTGTTGAAAATCTATGAAAGTTTGAGTGTTTAAACAAGAGAGAAATGTGAGAAAATGTTAATTCCAGTCTGAGAAAATGTATAATGTGTGTGGTGAGGCGTTTACAGCCTTAAAACATGTAGAATAATTGTAAAATATAAAGTTGTCCTACTTCGTGGATTTCTTTTATTGCGGGTTATTTCTGGAACCCGTGTGTGTTGATAAAGTGTTTTTACGTTTTGGGGCGCGCATCTGAGTGCGCATTATTTTAATTTTTGAGATCTCGCGTTTCGTAACTTGAATTTTCTTTCGTATTTAGAGACAAAAATTTAGCGTGAAGGCATTTCGTAACTTGGATTTTTTGTTTGTAGAGTCTTTCGTAAGGTGAGGTACCACTGTAATAATAATAAGAATCAGTAGAAACACTATGGTGCCTCGCACCTTCGGTGCTTTGCCCCAATAATAATACATTTTATTTAAAAGCGCATTTCAGGACACCCAAGGACACTGTACAAAACAAAGATAAAAAACATAAAAATAGTTAAAATACAAAGATAAAAGCAGAGATCCAAAAGTGGAAGATGGTGAAAGTGACTGTGATGTGCTGTAGGACTGAACACGTGTGTTTGAGTCTGGATTTGAAAAGAGCAAGACAGTGGAGATTGCGGAGGTCAGGAGGGAGACAGTGGAGATTGCGGAGGTCAGGAGGGAGAGAGTTCCAGAGCCCCCCATGGTGACGAGATGGGCAGAGGGGACAGAGAGCTGGAGTGTAGTTGTTGGAGGATGGAGGTGAATACTGCAAATACTGAGGGACTCTTCACGCACTGCAAATACTGCAAATACTGTGAATACTACTTGTGGTACTAGTTGTGGTGTTTGTGTCTCAGGAGCTGGAGGAGAACCTTCGTGACGCCCAGTCCACGGCCCAGAGGATGGAGACTCAGCTGGTGCAGAAGGAGCGTCTGTTTGAGGACAAGATCAAGGTCAGCAGATGTTTCTCATGTTCTTCTGAGTCTGAAGGTCTGAAGGTCCGGAGGTCTGGAGGTCTCAACGTTCAGGTCCAGCTCCTGGCGTCCTCCAGTCCTCTGGAGTCGTTTCACTCACAAACCTGCAGATTTAACATGAGTTCTTCTCTCAGACTGTGAACACACCTTGTGATGTCATCATGTGGAGATACAGGAAGTGCTCCACTGTGTTTTTAAACTCCACACACCTTCAGTAGAATCACCTGGATCATTTCAGTCTTGGAGTCGCCGATCTCGACTGAACTAAAGGGAAAAGTTCATTGTTCATCAACCAAAACATGCACCATAGGTAAAATCCTCCAGCTTAGGTCCTGACCAAACCGAAGCAAGAAGATCATGGAGATGGTCCCCGGGTGCAGTAATGTGTGCTGCCCACTGCTCCTTTTATTTTTATATATGCGCTCCTCACCTTCCACGGTGGTTGGTCTCTCTCTCTCTCTCATCCAGCTCGGGGTCCTCTACCAGAGGCCTGGGAGCTTGAGAGTTCTGCGCAGTATCTTTGCTGTTCCTAGTACTGCACTTTTCTGGACTGAGATGTCTGATGTTTTTCCTGGGATCTGTTGTAGCCACTCCTCCAGTTTGGGGGTTTCAGCCCCGAATGCTCCGATCACCACGGGCACCACTGATGCCTTCACCTTCCAGGCCTTCTCCAGCTCTTCCTTGAGCCCCTGGTATTTCTCGTGTTCCTTTTTCCTGATGTTACCATCGCTTGGTATTGCAATGTCCACCACCACTATGTCTGGTTGGTTCGCCATCACCATTCTGTCAGTCTGTATCTGGAAGTCCCACAGGATCTTGGCTCGGTCATTCTCCGCAACCTTCGGAGGTGTTTCCCACCTTGACCTTGGGGTCTCTAGCCCATACTCTGCACAGATGTTTCTGTACACTATGCCCGCCATGTATGTTACACCCTGCAGTTATGTGCTGGACTGTCTCAGGAGCCTCTTTGCACAGCCTACACCTTGGGTCTTGTCTTGTCTTACGGTGGTACACCCCCATCATCCACTGTCTGAGGCATTCCTTGAGCTCATCTGTCAGGGTCTTGTCCTTGATGTACATCCAAAAATCCATGACAGTGGTTCCCACACTCACTAGTCCTCCTTCCTCCCTGGATTTGGGATGGAACCCTCCATGCATGGTCAGGAACTTTCGTGTCTTAACGCCTGGGTATCTGATCACTGGCAGGGCATAGCTGTTTATTGCCTGGGCCTTGTCCTTGTTCTTGCCATTGAGCTGACTTCTTAGGACTTGTCTTACTCGTTGCAGGTATTTGGCCGTAGCCAAATAGGTATTTGCCTCTTGCTTGCTTGTGGGATACCAAGGTACTTGTAACTGTCCTCAATGTCTGCTATTGTTCAGCACAGAGGGAGACCCCTTGCTTGGTCACCATCCTACTACATTTCTCAAGCCCGAATGACATTCCAATGTCTGTGCTGTAGGTGCAGTGAGTCGATGTCTCTTAGCGTACAGCTTGATGTCATCCATGTAGAGGAGGTGACTTTCTCAGTCGGTATCCGTAGCATCTCCTTGGTATATTTGATGGACACTTGTGCATGCACAACCGCATCGAGTTGCCCTTAGAGTCTTATTGATATTGTACAGCTCCAAGCACTCAGTGATCCATGTGTGTGGCATTGAGTCAACCAGGAGTTGGTGTTTGGCTCCCCTGGATGCCCTTCTGTGCTGCGCTCATGTATTGATCACCCTGCCGTGATACTCAGCGTGATACCCAATCTCTGGTTGGGGAGTTGGTGTTAACTCCCCTCTGACCTGGCGTCCTGGCTCCCCCTTGCCATAGCATTTGTGTTGTACCTCGTCAATCTCTAGTACCTCATCAATCTCTAGTTGTGATAGCAGTTGCCGTTTGTGGATGTTGGAACACTGAGCTACTAGTTGTTTGGCCGTTAGCTTGGACTGTGGGTATCGTATTAACCATTTATCCCACATCCTGTTCATGTAACCCCTCTGCCTAGGGTTACTGGAGTAGTAGCATTCCAACAGAGCATTGTTCTCGCATCTCGCCCATTTCCGCCTTGTTCCAGTAGCCCATTTTTCATCAAGGTGCTCTGGTTCCCCAGCACCTGACGCAGACCTTGTTTGGCCGGGCGACGTCTGAGCCGGCATCTCGTACGTTTCATTGTATGAGGTGGGCTATACCGTGAAGGGTCTTGCCCAAGGACCCACACTGGCTTGCTCATTGCCCCTTGGGGGGGGGGGGGGGGATTCAAACCCGGGTCCCCCGTGTCAAAGTCCAGTGACTTACCAGTTGAGCTATCCAGCCGGTGTGTGTGTGTATATATGTGTGTGTGTGTGTGTGTATATATATATATATATATATGAGATGGGTTAAAATGCAAAGAAGAATTTCTCCAGTGTGAGATCAATAAAGTCACTTCTTCTCTCTCTTCACTTGGAAACTCCCACTTGATGACATCACGAGGTGGAACAGAGTGTTTGGAGCTTTGGAGATGTTACAGACGAATAATAAAGAGTTCCTCAAACATGAGAATGAAACAAACACGACTCCAAGTGTTTGAGGAGGAACATCAGAAGTAACATCAGAAGAAGTGAAGTGAAGTGAACTTTATTGATCTCACACTGGAGAAATTCTTCTCTGCATTTTAACCCATCCTATATATATATACATATATTAGGAGCAGTGGGCAGCACACACATTAGGGCGCCCGGGGACCATCTCCATGATCTTCTTGCTTCGGCTTGGTCAGGACCTAAGCTGGAGTACCTATGGTGCATGTTTTGGGTTGGACTAAAGCTCAGAGTTTGTGTGATTCAGGAGGTTTAAATAGACTCACCTGTCCTCCTGTCCTCATGTCCTCCTGTCCTCACCTGTCCTCATGTCCTCTTGTCCTCACCTGTCCTCATGTCCTCATGTCCTCACCTGTCCTCATGTCCTCCTGTCCTCATGTCCTCACCTGTCCTCATGTCCTCCTGTCCTCATGTCCTCACGTCCTCCTGTCCTCACCTGTCCTCATGTCCTCCTGTCCTCATGTCTTCCTGTCCTCACCTGTCCTCCTGTCCTCCTGTCCTCACCTGTCCTCATGTCCTCCTGTCCTCATCTCTCCTCCTGTCCTCATGTCCTCACGTCCTCCTGTCCTCTCATGTCCTCCTGTCCTCACCTGTCCTCACCTGTCCTCACCTGTCCTCCTGTCCTTATGTCCTCACGTCCTCACCTGTCCTCATGTCCTCACCTGTCCTCATGTCCTCCTGTCCTCACGTCCTCTCCTGTCCTCCTGTCCTCACCTGTCCTCCTGTCCTCACCTGTCCTCCTGTCCTCATGTCCTCACCTGTCCTCATGTCCTCACCTGTCCTCACCTGTCCTCCTGTCCTCCTGTCCTCATGTCCTCACCTGTCCTCATGTCCTCATGTCCTCACCTGTCCTCATGTCCTCCTGTCCTCACCTGTCCTCCTTTCCTCACCTGTCCTCCTGTCCACATGTCCTCCTGTCCTCACCTGTCCTCATGTCCTCCTTTCCTCACCTGTCCTCCTGTCCTCTCCTGTCCTCACCTGTCCTCACCTGTCGTCCTGTCCTCACCCGTCCTCCTGTCCTCTCCTGTCCTCCTGTCCTCACCTGTCCTCTCCTGTCCTCATGTCCTCATGTCCTCCTGTTGTGTCTCCAGGTGCTCGAGTCTCAGATGAAGGCCGATCTCGCAGATAAAGAAACTCTTGAAGCTCGACGAGTTCAACAAGAAGAAGAAACACGAGAAAACTGTAAAGTCATCAGTGAACAGAAGGCTGTGAGTACTACAAGTACTACAAGTACTACTACAAGTTCTAAAGTTCAAAACTCCATGCACAGATTCCAGGTGCTGGTAACAACAGGAACATTGAATAATTCCAGAAAAGAAGAAATTTGCCACACACTCGCTCGACTTTACTCTTCCTTTATTGGGTTTAGAGCTTCGCTTCTACAGCGTCATCAGGTTCATCAGGTTCCTCAGGTTCATCAGGTTCCTCAGGTTCATCAGGTTCCTCAGGTTCCTCAGGTGGATGATGCTGATGACGCTGTAGAAGCGAAACGCTCTAAACCCAATAACAACAAGAGTAAAGTCGAGCGAGTGTGCGGTAAATTTCTTCTTTTCTGGAATACTACAAGTTCTACTACAGGTACTACAAGTACTACTACTACTACAAGTACTACTACAGGTATTACAAGTACTACTACAGGTATTACAAGTACTACTACTACTACAAGTACTACTACAGGTACTTCAAGTACTACTACAAGTACTACTACTACAAGTACTATTGCTACTACAAGCACACATGTCCTCACATGTCCTCACACATGTCCTCACATGTCCTCACACGTGTCCTCACATGTCCTCACACATGTCCTCACACATGTCCTCACACGTGTCCTCACATGTCCTCACGTGTCCTCACACATGTCCTCACGTGTCCTCACAGATGTCCTCACACATGTCCTCACGTGTCCTCACACATGTCCTCACGTGTCCTCACAATGTCCTCACATGTCCTCACACATGTCCTCACACATGTCCTCACATGTCCTCACACATGTCCTCACATGTCCTCACATGTGTCCTCACATGTCCTCACACGTGTCCTCACATGTCCTCACAGATGTCCACACATGTCCTCACACGTGTCCTCACATGTCCTCACATGTCCTCACATGTCTTCACGTGTCCTCACACGTGTCCTCACATGTCCTCACACGTGTCCTCACACGTGTCCTCACATGTCCTCACAGATGTCCGCACAGGTCCTCACACGTGTCCGCACAGGTCCTCACACGTGTCCTCACATGTCCTCACACGTTCTCACGTCCTCACATGTCCTCACATGTCCTCACGTGTCCTCACATGTCCTCACGTGTCCTCACATGTCCTCACACGTGTCCTCACATGTGTCCTCACATGTCCTCACAGATGTCCGCACAGGTCCTCACACGTGTCCGCACAGGTCCTCACACGTGTCCTCACAGGTGTCCTCACATGTGTCCTCACATGTCCTCACAGATGTCCTCACAGATGTCCTCACAGATGTCCCATGTGTTTTTGCAGACCATCAACGCCATGGACTCCAAGATGAAGAATCTGGAGCAGCGCATCGCGGAGCTCTCTGAGGCGAACAAGCTGGCAGCTAACAGCAGCATCTACACGCAGAAGAACATGTGAGTGCAGCGGAGGAGAAGAAGAGGAGGAGGAGGTGCAGAAGATGACATGTGTCTGTGTTTCCAGGAAAGCCCAGGAGGAGATGATCTCAGAGCTCCGGCAACAGAAGTTTTACCTGGAATCTCAGGCTGGAAAACTGGAGGCTCAAAATGCAAAGCTGGAAGAACATCTGGAGAAGATCAGCCAACAGGAGCAGAGCAAGAGGAGCAGGCTACTGGAGCTGGAGAGCAGGCTGAGGGAGGTGAGGAGATCTAACGCACCCTGTGAGTGTGAGGGCTGAGCTTCTGAAGAACGTTGTGAGTCATATATCAGAATGTGACCGCGGAGAACGTGATGGAGCTGTGGACCTTCTAGTGGAGCATAGGTCCTGGTCCTGGTCCTGGTCCTGGTCTTGGTCCTGGTCTTGGTCCTGGTCCTGGTCTTAGTCCTGGTCTTAGTCCTGGTCCTGGTCTTAGTCCTGGTCTTGGTCCTGGTCTTGGTCTTGGTCTTGGTCTTGGTCCTGGTCTTAGTCCTCAGGGATGAAAGAGTTCCGCTTTTTTTTTAGCCGCGTGGTAATTTTTTTTTTTTTTTTTTCCCAAATACGTTGAAATTTTGGGTGTGTATTATATATGTATAATTGTGTTTAGGGTTGCCAACCGTCCGTTGAAAAATGTAATCGTCCCGTATTCAGAAACAAAAGTACATGTCTCGTATTAAACTTGTACATGTGTGCGGGGCCGCGCAAGCTTGTGTGCTCTTCTGGTGCTGCGGACACCGCACGTCCTGAGCTGCGCCGCGATGCGCTCTCTCGGCTCGTTATCAGACTTTGATGTCGCAAAATCGGGGTCAGTGCCGTGTTTTGATATCAACTTTCAAATAAAAACCACTACAATTGTTTAAAAATGTGTTTTATTGCTATTTATTAAAGGGACAGTGTGTAGGATTCGTGGTGCATAGGTGGTTACTAGCTATTCCACTTCCTCTTTTGGCTATGGCAGACCTCGAGGGTCACCCGGGCGCGACGTAGCGCCGAAATCTCGCGTGCCCGCGCACGAACCGCGCACCGCTGTATACATAAAACGCGGTCCCCCGTTCACTTTTTTTTTTCTTTTCGCATGAAAACACACAATCCCGATCATGATTCATGACAATCTACACATCAAATGAAACCTTACAGTCTCCTCTTTTTGACTATGCAATTCATTTCCCTGCAAAACAATCACTCCCCGAGCACATGGGGCTTTTATACAGAAAAGCACAAAACTTAGCTTACTTAGCTTACCTTTGAAGGCTCTGCACAGGTCAAACTCTGTATTTCACCATAAACTTGGTCTCAATCTGTCCATAAGGATCCAGCGAATAAAATCCAGTAAAACAATTTAGTCCAAAATACGTGTTATATCCATTACGATGTGTGATACAGCAGCATGCTTGTTTACACGAGGCTCCCCCCTTCCCCCCTCCCCTTCTCCTTCTCTCCTTCGCTCCTTCTCTCCCATATGCAGCGCGGATGAGCAGCTGTTAGCAGGAGCCGAGGCGAAGGATGAGCCCAAATGTCCTTCTGCGGCTCTCGTATTCAAAATGGCTGCCTCTATATGGGGAAGATCCCCCTTTTATGTGACTATATCTAAGTCCAAAAGAATACTTTGATTTCATGATGGAAGTGAAAAGGCTTGGAAAACAATGTATTTTTGAATGGGTATCTTCAATTTCAGTAATTAACAGGTAAAAATATTACACACTGTCCCTTTAAAGCCCCCCCCCCCCGGATTTTTTTTTTTTTTTTTCCGGGGGAGTGACTTTCCGCTTTTTTCATGATTGGCCACTTTCATCCCTGAGTCCTGGTCTTGGTCTTGGTCTTAATCCTGGTCTTAGTACTGGTCTTGGTCCTGGTCTTAGTCCTGGTCTTAGTCCTGGTCTTGGTCCTGGTCTTAGTCCTGGTCTTGGTCCTGGTCTTGGTCCTGGTCTTAGTCCTGGTCCTGGTCTTAGTCCTGGTCTTGGTCCTGGTCTTGGTCCTGGTCTTGGTCCTGGTCCTGGTCTTAGTCCTGGTCTTGGTCCTGGTCTTGGCCTTGCTCTTAGTCCTGGTCCTGGTCTTAGTCCTGGTCCTGGTCCTGGTCTTGGTCCTGGTCTTAGTCCTGGTCTTGGGCCTGGTCTTGGTCCTGGTCTTAGTCCTAGTCTTAGTCCTGGTCCTGGTCTTGGTCCTGGTCTTAGTCCTGGTCTTGGGCCTGGTCTTAGTCCTGGTCTTGGTCCTGGTCTTGGTCCTGGTCCTGGTCTTGGTCCTGGTCTTGGTCCTGGTCTTAGTCCTGGTCCTGGTCTTAGTCCTGGTCTTTGTCTTGGTCTTAGTACTGGTCTTAGTCTTGGTCCTGGTCTTAGTCCTGGTCTTAGTCCTGGTCTTGGTCCTGGTCTTAGTCCTGGTCTTGGTCCTGGTCTTAGTCCTGGTCTTGGTCCTGGTCTTGGTCCTGGTCTTAGTCCTGGTCCTGGTCTTAGTCCTGGTCTTAGTCCTGGTCTTGGTCCTGGTCTTGGTCCTGGTCTTGGTCCTGGTCTTGGCCTTGCTCTTAGTCCTGGTCCTGGTCTTAGTCCTGGTCCTGGTCTTGGTCCTGGTCTTGGTCCTGGTCTTAGTCCTGGTCTTGGGCCTGGTCTTGGTCCTGGTCTTAGTCCTAGTCTTAGTCCTGGTCCTGGTCTTGGTCCTGGTCTTAGTCCTGGTCTTGGGCCTGGTCTTAGTCCTGGTCTTGGTCCTGGTCTTGGTCCTGGTCCTGGTCTTGGTCCTGGTCTTGGTCCTGGTCTTGGTCCTGGTCTTAGTCCTGGTCCTGGTCTTAGTCCTGGTCTTTGTCTTGGTCTTAGTACTGGTCTTAGTCTTGGTCCTGGTCTTAGTCCTGGTCTTGGTCCTGGTCTTAGTCCTGGTCCTGGTCTTAGTCCTGGTCCTGGTCTTAGTCCTGGTCTTGGTCTTAGTCCTGGTCTTAGTCCTGGTCTTAGTCTTGGTCCTGGTCTTAGTCTTGGTCCTGGTCTTAGTCCTGGTCCTGGTCCTGGTCTTGGTCCTGGTCTTAGTCCTGGTCTTGGTCCTGGTCTTGGTCCTGGTCTTAGTCCTGGTCCTGGTCTTAGTCCTGGTCTTGGTCCTGGTCTTGGTCCTGGTCTTGGTCCTGGTCCTGGTCTTAGTCCTGGTCTTGGTCCTGGTCTTGGCCTTGCTCTTAGTCCTGGTCCTGGTCTTAGTCCTGGTCCTGGTCTTGGTCCTGGTCTTAGTCCTGGTCTTGGGCCTGGTCTTGGTCCTGGTCTTAGTCCTAGTCTTAGTCCTGGTCCTGGTCTTGGTCCTGGTCTTAGTCCTGGTCTTGGGCCTGGTCTTAGTCCTGGTCTTGGTCCTGGTCTTGGTCCTGGTCCTGGTCTTGGTCCTGGTCTTGGTCCTGGTCTTAGTCCTGGTCCTGGTCTTAGTCCTGGTCTTTGTCTTGGTCTTAGTACTGGTCTTAGTCTTGGTCCTGGTCTTAGTCCTGGTCTTAGTCCTGGTCTTGGTCCTGGTCTTAGTCCTGGTCTTGGTCCTGGTCTTGGTCCTGGTCTTAGTCCTGGTCCTGGTCTTAGTCCTGGTCTTAGTCCTGGTCTTGGTCCTGGTCTTGGTCCTGGTCTTGGTCCTGGTCTTGGCCTTGCTCTTAGTCCTGGTCCTGGTCTTAGTCCTGGTCCTGGTCTTGGTCCTGGTCTTAGTCCTGGTCTTGGGCCTGGTCTTGGTCCTGGTCTTAGTCCTAGTCTTAGTCCTGGTCCTGGTCTTGGTCCTGGTCTTAGTCCTGGTCTTGGGCCTGGTCTTAGTCCTGGTCTTGGTCCTGGTCTTGGTCCTGGTCCTGGTCTTGGTCCTGGTCTTGGTCCTGGTCTTAGTCCTGGTCCTGGTCTTAGTCCTGGTCTTTGTCTTGGTCTTAGTACTGGTCTTAGTCTTGGTCCTGGTCTTAGTCCTGGTCTTGGTCCTGGTCTTAGTCCTGGTCCTGGTCTTAGTCCTGGTCCTGGTCTTAGTCCTGGTCTTGGTCTTAGTCCTGGTCTTAGTCCTGGTCTTAGTCTTGGTCCTGGTCTTAGTCTTGGTCCTGGTCTTAGTCCTGGTCCTGGTCCTGGTCTTGGTCCTGGTCTTGGTCCTGGTCTTGGTCCTGGTCTTAGTCCTGGTCTTAGTCTTAGTCCTGGTCCTGGTCTTAGTCTTAGTACTGGTCTTAGTCTTGGTCCTGGTCTTAGTCCTGGTCTTAGTCCTGGTCTTGGTCTTGGTCTTGGTTCTTTAATAATCAGGTTTAAACCTGTGATTTTCTCTGTTGCTCTGACATCAGATTATTTATACTCACCTCCTACTGCGCCTCCTGCTGCTCTTCCTCTTCCTGCTCCTCCTTCTGTTCCTCCTTTTCCTCCTCCTCTTGCGCTTCCTGTTCCTCCTCCTGCTCCCCCTCCTGCTCCTCCTGTTCCTCCTTTTCCTCCTCCTCTTGCTCTTCCTGTTCCTCCTCCTGCTCCCCCTACTGCTCCTCCTGTTCCTCCTCCTGCTCCCCCCTGCTCCTCCTGTTCCTACTCCTCCTCCTCCTGCTCCTCCTCCTGCTTTTCCTCCTGTTCCTCCTCCTGCTCCTCCTCCTGTTCCTACTCCTCCTCCTGTTGCTCCTCCTTCTCCTCCTCCTCCTCTTCCTCCTCATGTTCTATGTATAATATTATATAATCTATAATACAGATTATTCTGATTCTGACACTAAAACCGAGGACTAAAGCTGGTCCAGTCCTGGTTTAGTCCTGGTTCAGTCCTGGTTTAGTCCTGGTTTAGTCCTGGTTTAGTCCTGGTTTAGGATCCAGATCGGAGGAACATGAGGAGCCAGTTTGGATTCTAGTTTTAGTGTCGATAAGGACCTGATTTGTTTTTGCTCTTTGTACGTGTGTGTTTCAGCACGAGGAGGAGAAGCTGGAGATGTTTCAGTGTTTTTGTGCTCCTCAGATAGGCCTGCAGCACGAGGAGGAGAAGCTGGAGATGTTTCAGTGTTTTTGTGCTCCTCAGATGGGCCTGCAGCACGAGGAGGAGAAGCTGGAGATGTTTCAGTGTTTTTGTGCTCCTCAGATAGGCCTGCAGCACGAGGTGGAGAAGCTGAAGATGTTTCAGTGTTTTTGTGCTCCTCAGATAGGCCTGCAGCATGAGGAGGAGAAGCTGGAGATGTTTCAGTGTTTCTGTGCTCCTCAGATGGGCCTGCAGCATGAGGAGGAGAAGCTGGAGATCAAGCGGCAGGTGTCGGAGCTGAACCTGTCTCTGCAGGAGCGAGAGTCTCAGATCAGCAGCCTCCAGGCAGCTCGACTCGCTCTGGAGAACCAACTCCACCAGGCCAAGACCGAGCTGGAGGAGACCACAGCCGAGGCCGAGGAGGAGATCACCGCTCTGAGGGTGAGGAGGAGGAGAGGAGGAGATCACCGCTCTGAGGGTGAGGAGGAGGAGGAGGTCACTGCTCTGAGGGTGAGGAGGAGGAGAGGAGGAGATCACCGCTCTGAGGAGGAGGAGAGGAGGAGATCACTGCTCTGAGGGTGAGGAGGAGGAGGAGGTCACTGCTCTGAGGGTGAGGAGGAGGAGAGGAGGAGATCACCGCTCTGAGGGTGAGGAGGAGGAGAGGAGGAGATCACCGCTCTGAGGGTGAGGAGAGGAGGTCACTGCTCTGAGGGTGAGGAGGAGGAGAGGAGGAGATCACCGCTCTGAGGGTGAGGAGAGGAGGTCACTGCTCTGAGGGTGAGGAGAGGAGGAGAGGAGGTCACTGCTCTGAGGGTGAGGAGGAGGTCAGTGCTCTGAGGGTGAGGAGAGGAGGAGGTCACTGCTCTGAGGGTGAGGAGGAGAGGAGGAGGTCACTGCTCTGAGGGTGAGGAGAGGAGGAGGTCACTGCTCTGAGGGTGAGGAGGAGAGGAGGAGGTCAGTGCTCTGAGGGAGAGGAGAGGAGGAGGTCAGTGCTCTGAGGGTGAGGAGGAGGTCACTGCTCTGAGGGTGAGGAGGTCCGTGCTCTGAGGGTGAGGAGAGGAGGAGGTCAGTGCTCTGAGGGTGAGGAGAGGAGGAGATCACTGCTCTGAGGGTGAGGAGGAGGAGAGGAGGAGATCACTGCTCTGAGGGTGAGGAGGAGGAGAGGAGGTCACTGCTCTGAGGGTGAGGAGGAGGAGAGGAGGAGGTCACTGCTCTGAGGGTGAGGAGGAGGAGAGGAGGAGATCACTGCTCTGAGGGTGAGGAGGAGGAGAGGAGGTCACTGCTCTGAGGGTGAGGAGGAGGAGAGGAGTAGGTCACTGCTCTGAGGGTGAGGAGAGGAGGAGATCACTGCTCTGAGGGGGAGGAGGAGGAGAGGAGGAGATCACCGCTCTGAGGGTGAGGAGAGGAGGAGATCACTGCTCTGAGGGTGAGGAGGAGGAGGTCACTGCTCTGAGGGTGAGGAGGAGGAGAGGAGGAGATCACTGCTCTGAGGGTGAGGAGAGGAGGAGGTCACTGCTCTGAGGGTGAGGAGGTTACTCCTCTGAGGAGGAGGGCAGAAGGAGGAGATTCCTGAGGAGGAGGAGGAGGTCCACATTTCTGTTGCTAATTTGACTTTTTGTTCAGAATCACAGAGACGACATCCAGAGGAAGTTTGACGCTCTGAGAGACAGCTGCTCCGTGAGTCCTACCTCCTACACCCTACATCCTACACCCTACATCCTATACCCTACACCCTACATCCTATACCCTACATCCTACACCCTACATCCTATACCCTACATCCTATACCCTGCATCCTATATCCTACACCCTATACCCTACATCCTATACCCTACATCCTATACCCTACCTCCTACATCCTACACTATACATCCTACACCCTACATCCTATACCCTACATCTTATACCCTACATCCTATACCTTACATCCTATATCCTATACCCTACCTGCTACACCCTACATCCTACACTCTACATCCTATACCCTACATCCTATACCCTACATCCTACACTCTACACCCTACATCCTATACCCTACATCCTATACCCTACATCCTGCATTCTACACCCTATACCCTACATCCTATACCCTACACTCTACATCCTACACCCTACATCCTATACCCTACATCCTACCTCCTACACCCTACATCCTATACCCTACATCCTACACTCTACACCCTATATCCTACACCCTATATCCTACATCCTATACCCTACATCCTACACTCTACACCTACATCCTATACCCTACACTCTACACCCTACCTCCTACACCCTACATCCTATACCCTACCTCCTATACCCTACATCCGATACCCTAAATCTTACATTCTACACCCTAGACCCTATACCCTACATCCTACCTCCTATACCCTACACTCTACACCCTACATCCTATACCCTATACCCTACATCCTATACCCTACCTCCTATAGCCTACATCCTATACCCTACACCCTATATCCTATACCCTACATGCTATACCCTACACTCTACACCCTATATCCTATACCCTACATCCTATACTCTACATCCTACACCCTATACCCTACATCCTATATCCTACATCCCACACTCTACACCCTATACCCTACATCCTACACCCTATACCCTACATCCTATACCCTACATCCTACACCCTATACTCTACATCCTATACCCTATGTAGGAGGTAGGATGTAGGGTGTAGAGTGTAGACTACACCCTACATCCTACACCCTATACTCTACATCCTATATTCTACACTCTACACCCTATACCCTACATCCTATACCCTACACCCTACATCCTACATCCTATACCCTACATCCTATACCCTACACCCTATACCCTACATCCTATACCCTACACCCTATATCCTATACCCTACATCCTATACCCTACATCCTACACCCTATACCCTACATCCCACACTCTACACCCTACATCCTACACCCTACATCCTATACCCTACCTCCTATACCCTACATCCTACACCCTACATTCTACACCCTATATACCCTACAGCCTATACCCTACATCCTATACCCTACCCTCCCCAGGGCTTTTTCACTCAGTCTTTCACATGTTTAGTTGTGCTGCTGTGCCCCCTGACCCCCCCTGATGACCCCCCCTTTCCCGATGACCCCTCCTGACCGCTGACCCTCCTGCCGCAGGTCATCACGGACCTGGAGGAGCAGCTCACTCAGCTCAGTCAGGAGAACGCAGAACTGAACCGTCAGAACTTCTACCTCTCCAAACAGCTGGACGAAGCTTCAGACGAGTCAGAAGATCGACTTCAACTGAGCCAGGAAGTGGAGAGGCTGAGGAGGGAGGTGGCCGACCGCGAGATGCACCTCAACAACCAGAAACAGGTACGAGGAGGTGGAGAGGAGGAGGAGGAGGAGGAGGTGGAGAGGCTGAGGAGGGAGGTGGCCGACCGCGAGATGCACCTCAACAACCAGAAACAGGTACGAGGAGGTGGAGAGGAGGAGGAGGAGGTGGAGAGGCTGAGGAGGGAGGTGGCCGACCGCGAGATGCACCTCAACAACCAGAAACAGGTAAAAGGAGGTGGAGAGGAGGAGGAGGTGGAGAGGCTGAGGAGGGAGGTGGCCGACCGCGAGATGCACCTCAACAACCAGAAACAGGTACGAGGAGGTGGAGAGGAGGAGGAGGAGGGGGAGAGGCTGAGGAGGGAGGTGGCCGACCGCGAGATGCACCTCAACAACCAGAAACAGGTACGAGGAGGTGGAGAGGCTGAGAAGGGAGGTGGCCGACTGCGAGATGCACCTCAACAACCAGAAACAGGTACGAGGAGGTGGAGAGGAGGAGGTGGAGAGGCTGAGGAGGGAGGTGGCCGACCGCGAGATGCACCTCAACAACCAGAAACAGGTACGAGGAGGTGGAGAGGAGGAGGAGGAGGAGGTGGAGAGGCTGAGGAGGGAGGTGGCCGACCGCGAGATGCACCTCAACAACCAGAAACAGGTACGAGGAGGTGGAGAGGCTGAGGAGGGAGGTGGCCGACCGCGAGATGCACCTCAACAACCAGAAACAGGTACAAGGAGGAGGGAGGTGGAGAGGAGGAGGAGAAGGAGGGAGGTGGACAGGAGGAGGAGAGGAGGTGGCCGACCGCGAGATGCACCACAACAACCAGAAACAGGTAGAAGGAGGAGGAGAGGAGGAGGAGGGGGTGGATAGTCTGAGGAGGGAGGTGGCCGACCGCGAGATGTACCTCAGCAACCAGAAACAGGTACGAGGAGGTGGAGGAGGGAGGTGGAGAGGAGGAGGAGAAGGAGGGAGGTAGAGAGGAGGAGGAGAGGAGGTGGAGAAGGAGGGAGGTGGAGAGGAGGAGTACGACAGAGTATTACTCACAGTCACTCAAAATGTTCTATCTCTAAAAAGAACCAACATCTGTGACCTGGAGCTGGTCTCCATGGAGATTAGTTTAATGCCATACTCTGGAACATCTCCCTCCACTGCATAAGTTACACAGTGCAGATTTAATGTGGTAAAACCTCCAGAGTGTGGAGATGTTCTATGATGTTCCTCTGATTGTTCAGAACATCGAGACCCTGAAGACCACGTGCAGTATGCTGGAGGAGCAGGTGGTGGAGCTGGAGAGTCTGAACGATGAGCTCCTGGAGAAGGAGCGACAGTGGGAGGCCTGGAGGTCCGCTCTGGAGGACGAGAAGAACCAGTCAGAACGAAGAACCAGAGACCTGCAGAGGGCGTTGGACACAGAGAAACAGAACAGGTATTTAGCGCTGTGAAAAGTAACAAAGTATCGAAGATCGTCTAAAGAAAGAGGGTTTTATTATCGTGGGATCAGAATAGTATCGAGTATCGAGTGTTCCTCAGTATCGAGTGTTCCTCAGTATCGAGTGTTCCTCAGTATCGAGTATCGAGTGTATTCCGTGCAAGAACGTACTGAACGTTCTCAGGATGTTCTCCGTTCTCCCGTTCCTCAGTATCGAGTATCGAGAACGTTCTCAGGATGTTCTCCGTTCTCCTGTTCCTCAGGCTCCGTGCAGACCAGCGCAGTTCCGAGTCTCGCCAGGCGGTGGAGCTGGCGGTGAAAGAGCACAAAACGGAGATCCTCGCTCTGCAGCAAGCGCTGAAGGAGCAGCGACTGAAGGCCGAGAGCCTGTCCGATACTGTGAGTACACAACTACACAAGTATATACAACTACACACAAGTATATACAACTACACACAAATACACACAAGTATAGTATATATTTGGCGGCACGGTAGCAGAGTGGTTAGCGCTCTTGCTTCACAGCAAGAAGGTTCCGGGTTCGATCCCCGGGTCGCCCAGACCTTTCCGTGTGTGTTCTGTGTGGCGTTTGCATGCATGGTCTGGGTTCGATCCCCGGGTCGCCCGAGCCTTTCTGTGTGGAGTTTGCATGTTCTCCCCGTGTCTGGGTGGGTTTCCTCCGGGCACTCCGGTTTCCCCCACCAACCCAAAACATGCACCATAGGTACTCCAGCTTAGGTCCTGACCAAGCCGAAGCAAGAAGATCATGGAGATGGTCCCCGGGCGCCCTAATGTGTGTGCTGCCCACTGCTCCTAATATATGTATATATATATAGGATGGGTTAAAATGCAGAGAAGAATTTCTCCAGTGTGAGATCAATAAAGTTCACTTCTTCTTCTTCTATATACAACTACACACAACTGCATACAACTACACACAAGTATATACAACTACACACAACTACATACAAGTATATACAACTACACACAAGTATACACAACTACACACACATACACACAAGTATATACAACTACACACAAGTATATACAAGTATATACAAGTATATACAACTACACACAAGTATATACAACTACACACAAGTATATACAACTACACACAAATACACACAAGTATATACAACTACACACAACTGCATACAACTACACACAAGTATATACAACTACATACAAGTATATACAACTACACACAAGTATACACAACTACACACACATACACACAAGTATATACAACTACACACAACTACACACAAGTATATACAAGTATATACAACTACACACAACTACACACAAGTATATACAACTACATACAAGTATATACAACTACACACAACTGCATACAACTACACACAAGTATATACAACTACACACAAATACACACAAGTATATACAACTACACACAACTGCATACAACTACACACAAGTATATACAACTACACACAAGTATATACAACTACACACAACTACATACAAGTATAGACAACTACACACAAGTATATACGACTACACACAACTACACACAAGTATATACAACTACACACAACTACATACAAGTATATACAACTACATACATATACAACTACATACAAGTATATACAACTACATACATATACAACTACACACAAGTATATACAACTACATACAAGTATATACAACTACACACAAGTACTGTATATACAACTACACACAAGTATATACAACTAAACACAACTGCATACAAGTATATACAACTACACACAAGTATATACGACTACCCACAACTGCATACAACTACACACAAATATATATAACTACACACAAGTATATACAACTACACACAAGTATATACAGGTATATACAACTACACACAGGTATATACAAATACACACAAGTATATACAACTACACACAAATACACACACGTATATACAACTACACACAACTGCATACAACTACACACAAGTATATACAACTACACACAAATACACACAAGTATATACAACTACACACAACTGCATACAACTACACACAAGTATATACAACTACACACATGTCGGGAAAATATTGACTGAGCAAAATCCCGCATGTTCGAAGCGCCGAACTGCGCTCCGGCTTCCAATCATGTTGCAGCATAATTACCCACCGATCGCGCTCCCGCCAATCATGACGATTAGCGCTGTTGCGTTTGCGCCTGTTCGCCAATCAGCTGTGAGCGAGCCTCGTCAATATGTACGCAGCATTTCACGAAACTGGACAACATCCTGAACTTGTTATGTAAATGCTACGTAAGAAGGAACTCTCGCCTCAGGACACGTTCGGGAAACGTCTGTTTCTCCAGAGCTCCGGATAAATAAATTCCGTGTATATACACGACACGCACATACACGTGGACACGCACATACACGTGGATACACACACACGTGGATACACACACACACACGTGGATACACACACACACCTGGATACACACATACACACGTGGATACACACACACACGTGGATACACACACACACACGTGGATACACACACACACCTGGATACACACATACACACGTGGATACACACACACACCTGGATACGCACACACACGTGCATACACACACACGTGGATACACGTGGACACAGACATACACGTGGACACACACATACACGTGGATACACACACACACATGGACACACACATACACGTGGATACACGTGGACACAGACATACACGTGGATACGCACACACACGTGGATACGCACACACACGTGGATACACATACACGTGGATACACACACACACGTGGATACACACATACACGTGGATACGCACATACACGTGGACACACACACACACGTGGATACGCACACACACACACGTGGATACGCACATACACGTGGACACGCACATACACGTGGACACGCACATACACGTGGACACGCACACACACGTGGATACGCACATACACGTGGATACGCACATACACGTGGATACACACACACGTGGATACGCGCACACACACGTGGATACACACACACGTGGATACACACACACACTCATGGATACACACATACACGTGGATACACACACACGTGTATACACACACATACATGTGGACACACACACACGTGGATACACACATACACGTGGACACACAAATACACTGGGACACACACACACACGTGGATACACACATACACACGTGGGTACACACGTGGATACGCACATACACGTGGACACACACATACACGTGGATATGCACACACACACACGTGGACACACAAACACGTGGATACACACACGTGGATACGCACACACACGTGGATACGCACACACACGTGGATGCACACATACACACGTGGATACACACACACACACATGTATACACACACATACATGTGGACACAGACATACACGTGGACACACACACACACACGTGGATACACACATACAGGTTGACACACACACATGTGGACACACACATACACACGTGGATACACAAATACACGTGGATACACAAATACACGTGGATACACACACACACACGTGTATACACACACATACATGTGGACACACACACACATGTGGATACACACATACACACGTGGATACACACATACACGTGGACACACATACACGTGGACACACATACACGTGGACACACACATACACGTGGATACGCACACACGTGGATACGCAAACTATCAGACAACACGGCAAACTGTTAGGAAGGAGTGACCGCGTTCTTATGGGTGAGTCAGATTATCAGATTATTTCATCAAAGGGACAGATTATCTGACAGCAGGAGCCTAAACCGGGACTAAACCGGGACTAAACCGGGACTAAACCGGGACTAAACCAGGACTAAACCAGGTCTAAACCAGGTCTAAACCAGGACTAAACCAAGACTAAACCAGGACTAAGGTGTGTGTGTTATTGAATTCTTAAAATGGGGTTAGGGGTAGTGCACACCGCTCACACACACACACACACACTCACACACACACACACCGCTCACACACACACACTCACACACTCTCTCACACACACACTCACACACACACACTCTCACACCACACACACACACACACCGCTCACACACACACACACCGCTCACACACACTCTCACACTCACACTCTCACACACACTCTCACTCACACACACACTCACACACACACACTCTCACTCACACACTCACACACACACACCGCTCACACACACACACTCACACACACACACACACACCACTCACACACACACTCACACTGTACGATCCACTTTCAGCTCAACGACCTGGAGAAGAAACACGCCATGTTGGAGATGAACGCTCGAAGTCTGCAACAAAAACTGGAGACGGAGAGAGAGCTGAAACAGAGACTCATGGAGGAGGTGAGGAGGAGGAGAGAGGAGGAGGAGAGAGCTAAAACAGAGACTCATGGAAGAGGAGGAGAGAGCTGAAACAGAGACTCATGGAGGAGGTGAGGAGGAGGAGAGAGGAGGTGAGGAGGAGGAGAGAGCTGAAACAGAGACTCATGGAGGAGGTGAGGAGGAGGAGAGAGGAGGAGGAGAGAGCTAAAACAGAGACTCATGGAGGAGGTGAGGAGGAGGAGAGAGAGCTGAAACAGAGACTCATGGAAGAGGAGGAGAGAGCTGAAACAGAGACTCATGGAGGAGGTGAGGAGGAGGAGAGAGGAGGTGAGGAGGAGGAGAGAGCTGAAACAGAGACTCATGGAGGAGGTGAGGAGGAGGAGGTGAGGAGGAGGAGAGAGCTGAAACAGGCTCATGGAGGAGGTGAGGAGGAGGAGAGAGGAGGTGAGGAGGAGGAGAGAGCTGAAATAGGCTCATGGAGGAGGTGAGGAGGAGGTAAAGGAGGACAGGAGGAGGATGGAGGACAGAGGAGGAGGAGGCGGCTCTGGGTGGAGGTCTTCACTTTAGCCTCTGAGTGTTTCGGAGAAGTGTTTTGGCTCAAACGTGACTCTGCCCCTCTGCCCTCTGCCCTCTGCCCCCCTGCCCCGTGCCCTCTGCCCTTTGCCCCCTGCCCCCTCCTCTCTGCCCTCTGCCCCGCAGCAGGGGAAGCTGCAGCAGCAGATGGACCTCCAGAAGAGTCACATCTTCAGACTGACCCAGGGTCTCCAGGACGCTTTGGACCAGACGGACCTGCTGAAGACCGAGAGAACGGACCTGGAATTCCAGCTGGAGAACATCCAGGTGTGAACATCTGACCTGAACGTCTGACCCGAACATCTGACCTGAACATCTGACCCGAACATCTGACCCGAACATCTGACCCGAACATCTGACCCGAACATCTGACCTGAACATCTGACCCGAACATCTGACCCGAACATCTGACCCGAACATCTGACCTGAACATCTGACCCGAACATCTGACCTGAACATCTGACCTGAACATCTGACCCGAACATCTGACCCGAACATCTGACCTGAACATCTGACCTGAACATCTGACCCGAACATCTGACCCGAACATCTGACCCAAACATCTGACCTGAACATCTGACCTGCTCCATTTAAACACCTGGACCCGGTCTGGACCCGGTCTGGACCCAGTCTGGACCCAGTCTGGACCCGGTCTGGTCCCGGTCTGAACCCAGTCTCTCTTCAGGCGCTGTTTTCTCATGAGAAGGTGAAGATGGAGGGAACCATCTCTCAGCAGACCAAACTCATCGACTTCCTCCAGGCCAAGATGGACCAACCAGCCAAGAAGAAGAAGGTCTGACTCTCTTCTCTCCTCTTCTCTCCTCTCCTCCTCTCTCCTCCTCCTCCTCTCCTCTCTCCTCCTCTCTCCTCTTCCTCTCCTCTCTCCTCCTCCTCCTCTCATCCCTCTCTCCTGTAGGGTATCTTTGGGCGTAAGCGTGAGGACGTGGGCACGACCACCCACGGCGCTCCTCCGCCCGTGGCTCCGCCCACTGTGCCGCTGCAGTACGGCGACATGAAGGTGGCGCTGGAGAGAGAGAGGAGCCGCTGTGGCGAGCTCGAGGAGGCGCTGCAGAAGATGAGGATCGAACTGCGCTCGCTCCGAGAAGAAGGTCTGCTCCACGTTCTGTGCACATCATACTGACAGTGCCCCCTACTGACAGGAAAACACATCATACTGACACAAAAACACATCATACTGACACAAAAACACATCATACTGACACAAAACACATCATACTGACACAAAAACACATCATACTGACACAAAAACACATCATACTGACACAAAAACACAGAAAAAGTGAAATTTCACATGTCAGAAGTATTCAGACCCTTTACATGGTCAGAAGTATTCAGACCCTTTACATGGTCAGAAGTATTCAGACCCTTTACATGTCAGAAGTAATCAGACCTTTTACATGGTCAGAAGTATTCAGACCCTTTACATGGTCAGAAGTATTCAGACCCTTTACATGGTCAGAAGTATTCAGACCCTGTGCTCAGTATTTAGTAGAAGCTCCTTTTGAGTCTTTTTGGGAATGATGAAGTTTTCCAGCCCTGGATTTGGGGATCCTCTGCTGTTCCTCCTGCAGATCCTCTCCAGTTCTGTCAGGTTGGATGGTGAACGTTGGTGGAGACATTTTCAGGTCTCTCCAGAGATGCTCAGTTGGGTCTAAGTCAGGGCTCTGGGCCGGAGTTGTGGTGAAGCCGCTCCTTCGTTATTTTAGCCGTGTGCTTAGGGTCATCGTCTTGTTGGAAGGTGAACCTTCGGCCCAGTCTGAGGTCCTGAGCTCTGGAGAAGGTTTTCGTCCAGGATATCCCTGTACTCGGCCGCGTTCATCTTTCCTTCGATTGTGCCCGGTCGTCCTGCCCCCACAGCCTGATGCCCCACCACCTAAACTTTGTCCATCTCCCGAGCGTATCCGAGCTCAGCCACAGTGATCTTTGGGTTCTGCTTTACCTCTCTCACCAAGGCTCTTCTCCCCCGATCGCTCAGTTTGCCCGGACGGCTTTAGGAAGTGTTCTGGTCGTCCCAAATGTCTTCCATTTAAGGATTCTGGAGGCCCCTGTGCTCTTAGGAACCTTAAGTGCAGCACAAATGTTTTTGTGACCTTGTCCAGATCTGGGCCTTCCACAGTTGTGTCTCTGAGCTCTTCAGGCAGTTCCTTTGACCTCATGATTCTCATTTGCTCTGACCTGCACTGTGAGCTGTGAGCTCTTATATAGACAGGTGTGTGGCTTTCCTAATCAATCCAATCAGTTTAATCAATCACAGCTGGACTCCAGTGAAGGTGTAGATCAGTGTTCCCCAAACTGTTCCACAAAGGGCCGGTGTGGCTGCAGGTTTTCTTTCCAACCAAGGCCACATTTTCACCTGTCTGAAGACTGAGATCAGGTGATTAAATGGGTCAGGTGTGCTGCTGCATGGTTGGACAGAAAACCTGCACCGGCCCTTTGTGGAACAGTTTGGGGAACACTGGTGTAGATTATCAGAAGTTCCGCAGTGCAGCTTTAGGTGTAAATATGTTTGTTGTTCCAGCGGCACTCTTTAAGTCCCAGGAACTCGGACCCTCGACTCCGGCTCAGGCCCGACACCAGATCCTCATGAGCGCCATCGTCAAGAGCCCCGAGCACCAACCAAACCCTGCTAGCCTTCTCCACCCTTCTGCCCGCTCCAAGGAGAGCTCCACCCCGGAAGGTACCTTACCACCCCACTGCCTATGTGCCATCTCCACCCCTCCACCTATGTGCCATCTCCACCTATCCACCCCTCCACCTATCTGCCATCTCCACCTATTTACCCCTCCACCTATCCACCCCTCCACCTATCCGCCATCTCCACCTATTTACCCCTCCACCTATCCACCCCTCCACCTATCCGCCATCTCCACCTATCTGCCATCTCCACCTATCTGCCATCTCCACCTATCCACCCCTCCACCTATCTGCCCCTCCACCTATCTACCCCTCCACCTATCCACCCCTCCACCTATCTGCCATCTCCACCTATCTGCCATCTCCACCTATTTACCCCTCCACCTATCCACCCCTCCACCCATTCCAAGGAGATATCCACTCCTGTACATGTGTGTATGTAACCTGTTTAACACTGTGTGTGTTCAGTGTCGGTGTGATTTAAGCAACAGTGTCAGTGTGATTTAAGCAACAGTGTCAGTGTGATTTAAGCAGCAGTGTGATTGGGAGAGAGTTGAGCATCCTGACAGTTTGGTGGATGAAGCTTTCTTTCAGTCTGCTGGTCTTGGCCCTGAGGCTCCTCAGTCTCCTTCCTGATGGCAGCAGACTGAAAAGGCAGTTGGATGGGTGGGTGGGATCACCCAGAGGGCTTTGCGGGTGAGGCGGGTGCGGTAGATGTCCTGCAGGGAGGGGAGAGAGACACCCACGATTCTCTCAGCTGCTCTCACTACTCGGTGTAGCTTTTTCGGGCAGGACACGGTGCAGGTGCCATACCACACAGTGATGCAGCTGGTGAGGATGTGACCTATGGTGCCTCTGTAGAAGGTGCTCATGATGGAGCTGGGGCTCTGGCTCTCTTCAGCTTGTGGAGGAAGTAGAGTCACTGTTGGGCTTTACTGGCCAGTGATGCAGTGTTCTTTGACCAGGAGAGGTCCTCAGAGATATGCACACCCAGGAACTTGGTGCTGCTTACTCTCTCCACAGCAGCCCCGGTGATGGTGAGGGGGGCGTGCTGTGTGTGTGCTCTCCTGAAGTCTACCACAATCTCCTTTGTCTTCTCCACATTCAGGGAGAGGTTGTTGTTCCTGCGCCACTTGACCAGGCGGCTCACCTCGCTCCTATAATGAGTCTTATCGTCGTCGCTGATGTGTCCAACACAGTCGTATCGTCCGCAAACTTGATGAAGAGGTTGGAGCTGTGTGACGGTGTGCAGTCGTGGGTCAAACTTGATGAAGAGGTTGGAGCTGTCTGACGGTGTGCAGTCGTGGGTCAACCGAGTGAAGAGGAGGGGGCTCAGCACACATCCTTGGGGAGCCCCCGTGTTCAGTGTGATGGTGCTGGAGGTGTTGCTGCCGACCAGTACTGCCTGCGGTCTTCCTGTCAGGAAATCCAGCACCAGTTGCACATGGAGGTGTTGATCTCCAGCTTGTCTAGTTTGAGTCTGAGTTGCTGGGGGACGATTGTGTTGAAGCTGAACAGTGAACAGCATTCTAACATATGAGTCTCTGGTGTCCAGGTGTGTGAGGAGGTGACTGGAAGGCTGTGGAGATTGCGTCATTGGTCGAGCGATTAGACCGGTATGCAATTTGAAATGGGTCCAGGGTGGAGGGGGGAGACGTCTTGATGTGTTGCATGACGAGCCGTTCGAAGCACTTCATGAGGATGGGGGTGAGCAGACAGTAGTCATTAAGGCCGGATGGAGACAACTTCTTCGGCACGGGGATGATGGTGGAGGTCTTGAGGCATGTGGGGATGTCAGCCTGGCTCAGAGATGTGTTGAAGATGTCTGTAAAGACGTCTGTAGTTCGTTATTGTCCGTATCCCCTGCCACAGACTCGGTGTGTCTCTGTTGTCGTGGAAGTGCTGTGAGATCTTCTTAGAGTATCGTCTCTTACCCTCTCTGATGCCACGTGACAGGTTTGCCCTCACTGTCCTTGGGTCCACCTCGTCTCCAGCTCTGAAGGCTGCGTTCCTCACCCTCAGCAGCCTGTAGACCTCCCCTGTGAGCCATGGCTTCTGCCCGAACAGTGATGGTCCTGGTGTCTGTGACATCATCAGTGCACTTTGAGATGTCGACAGTGACAGTCTCTGTATATTCCTGTAGATTTATGGTGTTGTCGTGGGTGGCAGCCTGTTTGAATATCTCCCAGTCTGTGGTGGAGAAGCAGCACCCTCTGGACACACCCGTACCTGCTTCTGAACTGATTTGGTGGTTTTGACCAGTGGCCTGTGTGCTGCATTAGCAGGACAGTGATGTGGTCAGAGGTCCAGGTGGGGGAGGGCTTTGTAGTCTCCCCTCCAGGTCGTGTAAACATTGGCCAATATGTTGTTTTCCCTTGTAGGAAAATTGATGTTTTTCTGTAATTTGGGACACACGGACTTTGTGTGTGTGTGTGTGTGTGTGTGTGTGTGTGTGCGTGCGTGCGTGCGTGTGGTGTTTCCATGGTGACGCCGTGTGTGGGCGTGTCTAACGTGGGCGTGGCTCTGTTCTCTCTCTGCCAATCACAGAAAAGAGAAGGGTCACCTTTGAAAGTAAGTCCCTCCTCCTCCTCTGCATCCTCCTCCTCCTCTGCATCCTCCTCCTCCTCTGCATCCTCCTCTGCATCCTCCTCTGCATCAGTCCTCCTCTGCATCCTCCTCCTCCTCTGCATCCTCCTCTGCATCCCCTCCCTCCTCTGCATCCTCCTCTGCATCCTCCTCTGCATCAGTCCTCCTCTGCATCCTCCTCCTCCTCTGCATCAGTCCTCCTCTGCATCCTCCTCCTCCTCTGCATCCTCCTCTGCATCCTCATCCTCCTCTGCATCAGTCCTCCTCTGCATCCTCCTCTGCATCAGTCCTCCTCTGCATCCTCATCCTCCTCTGCATCCTCCTCCTCCTCCTCTGCATCTTCCTCTGCATCCTCTTCCTCCTCTGCGTCCTCCTCTGCATCAGTCCTCCTCCTCTGCATCAGTTCTCCTCCTCTGCATCCTCCTCCTCTGCCTCAGTCCTCCTCCTCTGCATCCTCCTCTGCATCCTCCTCCTCTGCCTCAGTCCTCCTCTGCATGAGTCGTGCACGGCCTCTGACCCTGACGTTTGACCCTGACGTTTGACCCTGACGTTTGACCCTGACGTTTGACCCTGACGTTTGACCCTGACGTTTGACCCTGATGTTTGACTCTGGTGGTTCTGGCGTGTTTCAGAGTCGGGCCGGCGGGTGAAGGAGCGGATGCACCATAACATCCCTCACCGTTTCACCGTGGCGCTGAACATGAGAGCCGCCAAATGCTCTGTGTGCCTGGACACGGTGCACTTTGGCCGGCAGGCGGCAACCTGCCTGGGTACGTCCCCTAGGTCACAAATCACAGGTTCAGAGGAGCAGAGGAGTGACAGTGTCTCTTTTTCCCTCATTTCCCCCTTGTTTCCCCTCTTTCCCTCTCGTTTCCCTCTTGTTTCCTCTCGTTTCCCCTCGTTTCCCCTCTTTTCCTCTCGTTTCCCTCTCGTTTCCCCTCATTTCCCCTCTTTTCCTCTCGTTTCCCTCTCGTTTCCCCTCGTTTCCCCTCTTTCCCTCTCGTTTCCTCTCGTTTCCCCTCTTTCCCTCTCGTTTCCTCTCGTTTCCCTCTCGTTTCCTCTCGTTTCCCCATATTTCCTCTCGTTTCCCCTCTTTCCCTCTTGTTTCCTCTCGTTTCCCCTCGTTTCCCCTCATTTCCTCTCATTTCCTCTCGTTTCCTCAGAGTGCCGTCTCCTGTGCCACCCGAAGTGCTCGCCCTGCGCTCCTGCCACCTGTGGACTTCCTGCGGAGTTGGCGTTTCACTTCTCGGAGGCGTTGTGTCGAGAGAAGAGCGGCTCTCCGGCGCCGCCGCTGAAGGAGGCGAGCGGGCACGTCCGGCTCGAGGGCTGGATGAAGCAGCCCAGGTCAGTAAAGCTACAGTACGGAACCTTCAGCAGGCTTGTGTCACCTGAGTTTAAAGGGACAGTGTGTAGGATTCGTGGCGCATAGGTGGTGTAGGTACCATGCACTTCCTCTTTTGGCTACGGCAGACCTCGAGGGTCACCCGGGCGCGTTGTAGCGCCGAAAGCTCGCGCGCCGCTGTATACACGTATATACGGTTCCCCGTTCACTTTTTTTTTTCTTTTCGCATGAAAACACACAATCCCGATCATGATTCATGACAATCTACACATCAAATGAAACCTTACAGTCTCCTCTTTTTGACTATGCAATTCATTTCCCTGCAAAACAATCACTCCCCGAGCACATGGGGCTTTTATACAGAAAAGCACAAAACTTAGCTTACTTAGCTTACCTTTGAAGGCTCTGCACAGGTCAAACTCTGTATTTCACCATAAACTTGGCCTCAATCTGTCCATAAGGATCCAGCGAATAAAATCCAGTAAAACAATTTAGTCCAAAATACGTCTTAGATCCATTACAAGTGTGATACAGCAGCATGCTTCTTTACACGAGGCTCCCCCCTTCCCCCCTCCCCTTCCCCTTCTCTCCTTCGCTCCTCCGCTCCCAAATGCAGCGCGGCTAAGCAGCTGCTAGCAGGAGCCGAGGCGAAGGATGAGCTCAAATGTCCTTCTGCGGCTCTCGTATTCAAAATGGCTGCCTCTATATGGGGAAGATCCCCCTTTTATGTGACTATATCTAAGTCCAAAAGAATACTTTGATTTCATGATGGAAGTGAAAAGGCTTGGAAAACAATGTATTTTTGAATGGGTATCTTCAATTTATGTAATTAACAGGTAAAAATCTTACACACTGTCCCTTTAAGAAAACAGAAAGTAAAACCATGAAGTTTAATGCCATACTCTGGAAAGTAACCAAAACTTGTTTCCATGGAAACAAGCGAGACCCTCCTCTCGGCCAAGTGCCAGGTTTGTGGAGAGGCGAGCTCTCTCACAGTGAGGGGGAGGAGTCTTTTTCAAGCAATAAAAACATAAAAAATAAACGTGTGTGTTTGTGCGTCTGTGTGTGTGTGTGTTTGTGCGTCTCGGTGTGTGTGTGTGTGTTCAGGAACGGGAGGCGTGGTCAGCAGGGTTGGGAGCAGAAGTACCTCGTTTTAGACGGAACCAAATTGTCGGTGTTTGACTCCGAACCTCGAGAAGGTACAACACACACACAACACACACACAAAACAACAACACACAACAACAACACACACAACAACAACAACACACAGTCTCCACACACACCTCCTCTTTGGTTATTGGATTAATCGTTAGATTCATACAGCTTGTTTCAGTCTCACTTCTTCGTTCACTCCTGGTGGTGTTAAACTTATTGTAGCCACAGCTGCCCTGGGACAGACTGACAGAAGCGAGGCTGCCGATCTGCGCCCACCAACACCTACACTCCACTTTCACACCAGGCCATGTGGGTCAAGTGTCCTGCCTAAGGACACAACAACAGCGCCCCCTGTGGCTCCATAGTCATAGTTTGCTTTATTGTTGAAAAACCAGATCAGATCAGATCAGACTTTATTGATCTCACACAGGAGAAATTTACTTGTCACAGTAGCTCCAGGATAGTTTGAACAAGAAAGAAAAGTGCATGCAGCAAGAATGGCATAAAGATATGTAATAATAGTAATAAAATAAGTAAAATAAGTAATAAATGGAATAATAATAATAGTAATAATAATAATAAAAACAGTGACAGGGAGAGTATTGAAAAAAATACAATACTTGCACGATGGAAAAACGATATTGCACGATAGGACCATACAGTGGAGTTATCCAAGTAATAATAATAAGAAACAGTAACTAGGAGAGTATTTAAAGACAATATTGCACATTTGGACTCAACAGTGGAGTTGTACAGTCTGATGGCGGTGGGGATGAAGGATCTGCGGTAGCGCTCCTTGCACTGGGGGTGCCTCAGTCGGCTGCTGAAGGAGCTGCTCAGCTCCTCTACAGTCCGGTGCAGAGGGTGAGGTGTTTGTCCAGCACCCTCCTCTCAGCCACCTCCTCTACAGAGTCCAGAGGACAGCCCAGGACAGAGCTGGCCCTCCTGAATATGTACATCTACGCAGAGTGAATTCGAAATTTCGTTTCCCCACTAACCAGGAGCGGCTAGGGGAGGGGCCACGTACATGTGCACACCGCTGACTGAGAACTGCAGAGTGGAAAAGACACACTTACTATACAATTATTCACAACATGTAATGACAGAAAACAATTGGACAGGTAACATACGGTGTTTTTTCTTTGGCGACAAGAGGGAAGGGGGTGGGGCAAAGGAAAAGATCAGAAATCAATTAAATTGATTGAAAACTGAAGTAGAAGCAGACATCCTAAAAACAGACGGCAGTATTGCATAAACCAGATCAGTGTGAGCCAAATGTGGAGTGCTTTGTTTCGTGGAGTGCTGTGATAAGGCCGCAGCTGTCGGCCTTGGACGTGTTTGTGCAGAAGATGCAGTCAAAACAAAGAGTTCAGTTGAATCACATTTTTCAGGAAAATTGATTGCAAAAGGGGAATGTAACATAATCGATACATTTTAGAACCCAGACGAACAGACAATTTGCCAGAACCCTGGTTTCTGCCAGGCCCCCAACTTCCTGCTGGTCTGTGCGACTCACAATCCTCCACCCGCACGTATGATAATGAATACGGACTGAGCCGCTGTTCCCACAGTTCCAAATCTATTTATCCGCGATGTTATCTAGCGCCAGGTGGATCCCACAGATGGATGGATCCAAGTCCTGCCCAGATCCTGCTGAACCTCTGAGATCTGAGGAGGTCTGAAGAGATCTGAGGAGGTCTGAGGAGATCTGAGGAGGCCTGAGGAGGTCTGAGGAGATCAGGTTTGACACGCTGTGGCCACATGACCTCCTCGTTGTTGTTACAGATGGCCTCCTGCCTGAGGAGGAGTTTGACCTGTGTGTCTCTGATGGGGAGGTGACGGTGCACGGAGCTGTGGGACCTTCTGAACTCATCAACACGGCCAAGTCAGGTGTGCTCCTGTCTGCTCCTTTCCTCCTCCTGTCTGCTCCTCTCCTCCTCCTGTCTGCTCCTCCTCCTGTCTGCTCCTCTGGCTCTCTCCTCCTGCTCCTCCTTCTGCACTCCTCCTCATGTGTGTGTCTCCTCCTCTCTCCTCCTCCTGCGCTCCTCCTCATGTGTGTGTCTCCTCCTCCTTCTGTTTGCTCCTGTCTGCTTCTCTGGCTCTCTCCTCCTGCGCTCCTCCTCCTGCACTCCTCCTCATGTGTGTGTCTCCTCCTCCTGCGCTCCTCCTCATGTGTGTGTCCCCTCCCCCTCCTGCGCTCCTCCTCAAGTGTGTCTCGTCCTCCTCCTCCTGCTCCTCCTCACATGTGTGTCTCCTGCTCCTGCGCTCCTCACGTGTGTCTCCTGCTCCTCCTTCTCCTCATGTGTGTGTCCTCCTCCTGCGCTCCTCCTCATGTGTGTGTCTCCTTCTCTCTCCTCTTTCTCCTCCTGCGCTCCTCCTCATGTGTGTGTCTCCTCCTCTCTCCTCTTTCTCCTCCTGCGCTCCTCCTCATGTGTGTGTCTCCTCCCCCTGCTCCTCCTCCTGTGCTCCTCCTCACGTGTGCGTCTCCTCCTCCTGCTCCTCCTCACATCTGTGTCTTGTCCTCACATGTGCGTCTCCTCAGATATCCCGTACGTTCTGAAGTTGGACTCGGTCCCTCTGACCACGTGTTTTCTGTGTGTCTCCTCCTGCTCCTCCTCCTGCTCCTCCTCACATGTGCATCTCCTCCTCCTGCTCCTCCTCACGTCTGTGTCTCCTCACATGTGCGTCTCCTCAGATATCCCGTACGTTCTGAAGTTGGACTCGGTCCCTCTGACCACGTGTTTTCTGTGTGTCTCCTCCTCCTCCTGCTCCTCCTCCTGCTCCTCCTCACATGTGCATCTCCTCCTCCTGCTCCTCCTCACGTCTGTGTCTCCTCACATGTGCGTCTCCTCAGATATCCCGTACGTTCTGAAGTTGGACTCGGTCCCTCTGACCACATGTTTTCTGTGTGTCTCCTCCTCCTCCTCCTGCTCCTCCTCCTGCTCCTCCTCACATGTGCGTCTCCTCAGATATCCCGTACGTTCTGAAGTTGGACTCGGTCCCTCTGACCACGTGTTTTCCGGGTCAGACCTTGTACTTCATGGCTCCCAGTTTTCCCGATAAACAGAGGTGGGTGGCGGTGCTGGAGTCTGTGGTGAACGCCGCCCGAGGAACCAGGGAGCCAGAGAGCCACGCCGTGAGTGACTCCTCCTAACCAGCACCTCCTCTCCTCCTCTTCTCCTCCTCTGCTCCTCATTGGTCTGATTTAAATGCACCCTTCCTTCACCTTTTCACTGTCTTTGTTTCTGTTCTTTTGGTTCTCCTGCTCTTATGTTCTTCTCCTCCTCCTTTCTTGTCCTCCTCTTCGGTTCTCCTCTTTGTTCCGTTGTGGCTGTAGACGGGAGGTTCTGGGTCTAAGAAGCAGAAGACCCTCTCTCCTCTGGTGCAGGTACAGTGTGCCGCCGGAGCATACAGCACCTCCTCCTCTCCTCTCTCTGCTTTTGTGCCCCATTGTGTCACTGAAACACCTAGTCCTGGTTCAGTCCTGGTTCAGTCCTGGTTTAGTCCTGGTTCAGTCCTGGTTCAGTCCTGGTTCAGTCCTGGTTCAGTCCTGGTTCAGTCCTGGTTTAGTCCTGGTTCAGTCCTGGTTCAGTCCTGGTTCAGTCCTGGTTCATGGGAAAGAAAAAGGATCTAGTGCTGAAAAGAGTGAAATAGACGAGGTATGAAAACCTGAGATATTTCACCAAAACTTAAGCGTGATCATGGAAATATGAAGAGATTTGTATCTGACTCAGACACACGGACAGTGTGTGTGTGTGTGTGTGTGTGTGCTCGTGTGTATGCTCGTGTGTGTGTGCGCGCGTGTGTGTGCACGTGTGTGTGTGTGCACACGTGTGTGTGTGTGCACACGTGTGTGCGTGTGCACATGTGTGTGACAAGTGTGTGTGTGTGTGTGTGACAAGTGTGTGTGTGTGTGTGTGTATTTAAAGTGTTTTTTCTTTGTTTAATCAGAAACTTTTGGGGAATTCTTTATTGAAGCTGGAGGGAGACGACCGCCTGGACATCAACTGCACCCTGCCCCTCACAGACCAGGTGAGTGACACCTGCCCCTCACCTGCTGGGGTCTGCTTGGTCATTCTCCGCAACCTTCAGAGGTGTTTCCCACCTTGACCTTGGGGTCTCCAGCCCGTACTCTGCACAGATGTTTCTGTACACTATGCCCGCCACTTGGTTGTGTCGCTCCATGTATGCTTTCCCTGCCAGCATCTTACACCCTGCAGTTATGTGCTGGACTGTCTCAGGAGCCTCTTTGCACAGCCTACACCTTGGGTCTTGTCTAGTGTGGTAGATCTGGGCCTCTATTGCTCGGGTGCTCAAGGCCTGCTCCTGTGCAGCCAGGATGAGAGCCTCTGTGCTGTCCTTCAGACCAGCCCTCCCCAGCCATTGGTAGGATTTCTTGGTATCAGCCACTTCAGTTATGTTTCGGTGGTACGCCCCATGTAGGGGCTTGTCCTGCCATGATGGTCCCTCCAGCACCTCTTCCTCTGCACTCCACTGTCTGAGGCATTCCTTGGGCACATCATCTGTCGGGGCCTTGTCCTTGATGTACTTATGGATTTTGGATGTGTAACTGTCCTCAATGTGTGTTATTGTTCCCTCTGGGAGTGAATCCCCCTCTGTGTGGACTACCTTCCCTCTCTTTGTCACCATCCTACTACATTTCTCAAGCCCGAATGACATTCCAGTGTCTATGCTGTAGATCCTGGTGGTGTGGATCAGTGAGTCGATGTCTCGCTCACTCTTAGTATACAGCTTAATGTCATCCATGTAGAGGAGGTGACTGATGGTGGCCCCATTTCTGAGTCGGTATTTGTAGCCAGTGCTTTCGATGATCTGGCTGAGGGGGTTCAGACCTCTGCAGAACAGCAGTGGGGACAGTGCGTCTCCTTGGTATATGCCACATTTGATGGACACTTGCGCAAGTGGCTTGCCATTGGCTTCAAGGGTGGTTTTCCACAACTGCATTGAGTTTGCAATGAACACCCTTAGAGTCTTATTGATATTGTACAGCTCCAAGCACTCAGTGACCCATGTGTGTGGAATTGACTCAAAGGCTTTCTTCTAATCAATCCAGGCAGTGCACAGGTTGGTCTGACGGGTTCTGCAGTCACGGGCGACTGTTCAGTCAACCAGGAGTTGGTGTTTGGCTCCCCTGGAGTTTTTGCCGATGCCCTTCTGTGCTGCGCTCATGTATTGATCCATGATGCCTGACATGAGCTTCCATGTTGTGGAGAGACAGGTTATTGGCTGATAGTTGGATGGGACTGTACCCTTTGAGGGATCCTTCAGGATCAGGATCGTACGCCCTTGGGTTAGCCATTCAGGGTGAGTCCCATCCCTTAGCAGCTGGTTCATTTGTGCTGCCAGGCGCTCATGGAGAGCAGTGAGCTTCTTTAGCCAGTACGTGTGGATCATGTCAGGGCCCGGTGCTGTCCAATTTTTCATGCCTGAGACTCTTTCCTGAATGTCTGCCACGGTTATGGTGACTGGATCTTGTTCAGGGAGGTTGCTGGGGTCTTCCCTCAGAGCCACCAACCACTGTGCATCGGTTTTATGTGATGACTCCCTTTCCCATATGTCTTTCCAGTACCTTTCAGTCTCCAGCCTTGGTGGGTCTGCTCTGGTGTTATCCCCCTGCCATTGAGCATACACTTTCGCAGGTTGTGTTGCGAACAGGCGGTTTATTCGGTTTATTCGTTATCTCGAGTGTACCTCTTTAGGCGGCTGGCTAAGGCTTGTAGCCTTTGCAGTTTCGAGTGCTTCAGGTATGGGCATCTGGCTGTACCTCTTGGGTACTTGCTTTACCCATATATACCCGTGTATATATTTGTATATTTGTGTTATAGATCGTGCTGGTGGGCTCAGAGGAGGGGCTGTACGCTCTGAACGTCATAAAGAACTCTCTGACTCACATCCCGGGACTCAGCTCCGTGTTTCAGATCCAGATCCTCAAAGAGCTCGACAAACTGCTCATGATCACAGGTACAATATATTTATAAATCTATATTGATCATATATATAATGATCACATGTATATTGATCACATATATAATGATCACAGGATCACATGTATATTGATCATATGATCACATGTATGTGATCGGCACGGTGGCTGAGTGGCTAGCACTCATGCTTCACAGCAAGAAGGTTCCGGGTTCGATCCCTGGGTCGCCTGGGCCTTTCTGTGTGGAGTTTGCATGTTCTCCCCGTGTCTGGGTGGGTTTCCTCCGGGCACTCTGGTTTCCCCCATCAACCCAAAACATGCTCCAGGTAAAATCCTCCAGCTTAGGTCCTGACCAAACCGAAGCAAGAAGAACATGGAGATGGTCCCCGGGCGCAGAAGTGTGCTGCCCACTGCTCCTAATAACAGGATGGGTTAAAATGCAGAGAAGAATTTCTCCACTATGAGATCAATAAAGTCACTTCTTCATGTATATTGATCACATATATAATGATCACATGTATATTGATCACATATATAATGATCACATGTATATTGATCACATATATAATCTGTGTATTGATTCTAGGGGAGGATCGTGCTCTGTGTTTGGTCGATATAAAGAAAATCAAACAGTCTCTGTCTCAGTCTCACCTGCCCTCACCTCCGGACCTCTGCGCCCTGGTGTTCGACACGGTGAAGGGCTGCCACCTGTTCTCCTCCGGGAAGGTCTGGAATACTGCAGTACTACTACTACTACTACTACTACTGCTAATCTACTGCTACTACTACTGCTAATCTACTACTACTGTACTACTACTACTGTACTACTACTACTACTACTACTACTACACTACTACTACTACACTACTACTACTACTACTACTGTACTACTACTACTACTGCTAATCTACTGCTACTACTACTGCTAATCTACTACTACTGTACTATTACTACTGTACTACTACTACTACTGTACTACTACTACTACTGCTAATCTACTACTACTACTACTGCTACTACTACTGTAGTACAGTAGTACAGTAGTAGTAGTACAGTAGTAGTAGTAGCTACTACTACTACTACTACTGTACTGCTACTACTACTACTACTACTGCTAATACTACTGTAGTTGACCGTTGTTTCCTGTGGTCAGGTGGACAGCAGCCTGTGCATCTGTGCGGCCTCAGCCAACAAGATCACCATCCTCCGACACAACGAGAACCTCAACAAGTTCTGCATCAGGAAGGTCAGAACAACCACGAGTACACGGCTAGAACTTATCTATACTGAACAAAAATATAAACGCAACACTTTTGTTTTTGCTCCCATTTTTCCTGAGATGGACCCAAAGATCCAAAATTCACTCCAGATACACAACACTACCATTTCTCTCAAACATTGTTCACAAATCTGTCCAAATGTGTGACAGCGAGCACCTCTGTCCCGCCGAGACAATCCACCCCACCTCACAGGTGCGCCACATCAAGATGCCGATCCGACATCATGACCAGTGCACAGGTGCACCCCAGACTGCCCACAATAAAAGGCCACCCCGAAATGTGCATTTTTTTTTTTTTGCTTTATTGGGGGTCTGGGGACTCAGAACCAGTCAGTATCTGGTGTGACCACCAGACTAAACAACAAGGTGGAGGAGCTTGTCGCGCTGGCCCGACATCAGAGACAATTCCGGGACTGCAGTCTGATGTGCTTTTCTGAGACATGGCTAAATGGGAATATACCGGACAATGTAATCTCGCTGGACGGATTTACGATGAGGCGCGCGGACCGGACCGTGTCGGGGAGCGGGAAGACACGTGGAGGAGGACTTATTTTCTTCGTTAACGAACGCTGGTGCCACCCCGGGAATGTACACGTAAAACACCAGCTGTGCACCCGGGACATTGAACTGCTCGCTGTGGGTATGCGGCCGTACTATCTGCCCAGAGAAATTGCACACATTATTGTGTTCTGTGTGTATATTCCTCCATCGGCGGATGGTGCGGCAGCATGCGAACAGCTTCATAGCGTCGTTAATGATATGATGATACGTCACCCGCGCGCCTCATTTCTGATCACTGGGGATTTTAATCATACATCTCTCTCCACTACTCTCCCCACATTCACCCAATACGTCACTTTCCCCACGAGAGACAATAAGACTCTGGACTTGTTTTACGCCAATATCAAAGACGCTTACACCTCCGCCCCCCTCCCCCCGCTCGGACGCTCGGATCACTGTCTGGTTTACCTGCTCCCGCAATACACACCCAGGGTGCGGAAAGAACCTGTGCGGAAGCGGTCTGTGAAGTCTTGGACTCAGGAGGCCTGTGAGAGTCTGAGAGAATGTTTCCAGAACACTGACTGGGACATTTTCACTGACTCTCATGGAGACGACATCAACGGCCTGACCCATTGCATCACAGACTACATCAACTTCTGCGTGGAGAACACTGTGCCAACCAGGAGGGTACGGTGTTTCCCCAACAACCACCCTTGGGTCACCCCTGAGCTTAAAGCCCTCCTGAACCAGAAGAAAAGGGCTTTCAACTCAGGGGACAGAGAGGAGCAGAAAAGGGTCCAGACAGAGCTTCAGTGGAGGATCCGACGGGCCAAGAAGGACTATGGGAGGAGGATGGAGGAGCAGCTGGCCCAGAACAACGCACGGGGCGTGTGGAGAGGACTGAGGAGCATGTCTGGTTTTGGACAAAGTGGCAGAGGGACAGCTGATGGCGATCAGCGCTGGGCGGACGAATTAAACTGTTACTTTAACAGGTTTGACTCGCCCCCCACCCCCTCTGCCCCTCTGCCAACTCCCTCCTCCTCTTCACACCTTCCCGGGCCAGTAGCCATACCCCCCTTCCCCCTCACATGGACTCAACCCAGCACCAGCCCCCCTCCACCCCCCCACTACCACCACCCCCCCCCCCCCCCCCCCCCCCTCCCCCTCCCCCCTCTCCATCACACCGGACGAGGTGAGGAGGGAGCTTAGGCGACTCAGGCAGAGGAAAGCCGCAGGACCCGATGGTATCTGCCCCAGGCTGCTGAGAACCTGTGCAGACCAGCTCTGTGAGGTTCTCTGCTACATGTTAAACCTGAGCCTCAGCCTGGAGAAGGTCCCTGTCCTGTGGAAGACCTCTTGCGTGGTCCCGGTTCCCAAAACAACAAACGCCAGGGAACCGGCCCACTACAGACCAGTCGCCTTGACCTCCCACCTCATGAAGACCATGGAGAGGGTGATCCTCAGCCACCTCCGCTCTGTGGTGAGCCCCACCCTGGACCCGCTGCAGTTTGCCTACAAGCCAAACGTAGGAGTAGAGGACGCCGTCATCTACTTTCTGCAGCGGGCGCTCACCCACCTTGAGACCGCCGGGAGTGCTGTGAGAGTCATGTTCTTTGACTTCTCCAGCGCCTTCAACACCATAAGGCCGGCGCTGCTGCGGGGGAAGCTGGAGGACGCGGGAGTGGATGGACATCTCGCTGCCTGGACCATCGACTACCTCACTGACCGTCCACAGTACGTGCGGCTGCGCGGCTGTGAGTCAGAGGTGGTAGTCTGCAGCACGGGGGCCCCCCAGGGTACTGTCCTCTCACCCTTCCTCTTCACCATATACACCTCGGACTTCACATACAACACGGACAGCTGCCATCTCCAGAAGTTCTCCGACGACTCGGCCATTGTGGGCTGTGTGTCTGAGGGGAACGAGCTGGAGTACCGCTCGGTCATCAGTGACTTTGTGGACTGGTGTGGGCGCAACCACCTGTGCCTTAACACCAGTAAGACAAAGGAGCTGGTGATCGACTTCAGGAGGAGACCACTACCTCACTCACCGGTGAACATCCAGGGGCAGGACATAGAGACTGTGGACAGTTTCAAGTACCTGGGTGTTCACCTCAACAATAAACTGGACTGGTCCCACAACACCGACGCCCTGTACAAGAAGGGCCAAAGTCGCCTCCACCTCCTGAGGAGGCTGAGGTCCTTTGGAGTGTGCAGGCCTCTGCTCAAGACCTTTTATGACTCTGTGGTGGCCTCTGCTCTCCTCTACGCTGTCGCCTGCTGGGCCCCGAGCAGCACAGAACGGGACAGAAAAAGACTGAATAAGCTGGTTAAGAGGGCCAGTTCTGTCCTGGGCTGTCCTCTGGACCGTGTAGAGGAGGTGGCTGAGAGGAGGGTACTGGCCAAATTCATGTCCATCATGGACGACACCTCTCACCCTCTGCACCGGACTGTAGAGGAGCTGAGCAGCTCCTTTAGCAGCCGACTAAGACACCCCCAGTGCAAAAAGGAGCGCTACCGCAGATCCTTCATCCCCACCGCCATCAGAATGTATAATTCTAACATATAGGCCAGACGTGCAATATCCTCCTTTTCATGTTGATGCTTGTTGTTACTATTATCATTATTACTATTTTCCATTATTATTATTATTACGTATTACTATTTGTACTATTTATTACTTACTTTATCCCCTCCCTGCCTGCATGCACTTTTTTTCCCTCTTGTCCAAATGTCCTGGAGCTACTGTGGCGAGTAAATTTCTCCTGTGTGAGATCAATAAAGGCTTATCTTATCTTATTTGCCTCATGCAGTGCAACACATCTTCGCATAGAGTTTACCAGATTGTCAATTGTGGCCTGTGGAATGTTGGTCCACTCCTCTTCAATGGCTGTGCGAAGTTGCTGGATATTAGTGGGAGCTGGTACACGCTGTCGTATACGCCGGTCAAGCACATCCCAAACATGCTCAATGGGTGACATGTCCGGTGAGTATGCTGGCCATGCAAGAACTGGGACATTTTCAGCTTCCAAGAATTGTGTACAGATCCTTGCAACATGGGGCCGTGCATTATCTTGCTGAAACAGGAGGTGATGTTCATGGATGTATGGCACAACAATGGGTGTCAGGATCTCATCACGGTATCTCTGTGCATACAAAATGCCATCAATAAAATGCACCTGTGTTCTTCGTCCATAACAGCCATTGAAGAGGAGTGGACCAACATTCCACAGGCCACAACTGACAATCTGATAAACTCTATGCGAAGAAGATGTGTTGCACTGCATGAGGCAAATGGTGGTCACACCAGATACTGACTGGTTCTGAGTCCCCAGACCCCCAATAAAGCAAAAAAATGCACATTTCGGGGTGGCCTTTTATTGTGGGCAGTCTGGGGCACACCTGTGCACTGGTCATGATGTCGGATCGGCATCTTGATGTGGCGCACCTGTGAGGTGGGGTGGATTGTCTCGGCGGGGCAGAGGTGCTCGCTGTCACACATTTGGACAGATTTGTGAACAATGTTTGAGAGAAATGGTAGTGTTGTGTATCTGGAGTGAATTTTGGATCTTTGGGTCCATCTCACGAAAAATGGGAGCAAAAACAAAAGTGTTGCGTTTATATTTTTGTTGAGTGTAGAACACACCCAGAACACGACTAGAACATGTCTAGAACTTATCTAGAACATGACCAGAACACGACTAGAACTTATCTAGAACACGCCCAGAACACGACTAGAACATGACTAGAACTTATCTAGAACATGACCAGAACACGACTAGAACTTATCTAGAACACGCCCAGAACACGACTAGAACTTATCTAGAACACGCCCAGAACACGGCTAGAACTTATCTAGAACACGCCCAGAACACGACTAGAACATGACTAGAACTTATCTAGAACACACCCAGAACACGGCTAGAACTTATCTAGAACACACCCAGAACACGACTAGAACTTATCTAGAACACGCCCAGAACACGACTAGAACATGACTAGAACTTATCTAGAACACACCCAGAACACGGCTAGAACTTATCTAGAACACACCCAGAACACGGCTAGAACTTGTCTAGAACACACCCAGAACACGGCTAGAACATGACTAGAACTGATCTACTGTGTTCAGGAGATCGAGACGTCGGAGCCCTGCAGCTGCATCCACTTCACCGGCTACAGCGTCATCATCGGCACCAACCAGTTCTATGAGATCGAGATGAACCAGTACATCCTGGAGGGTGCGCTCTCCACCACACCACACACATGCTAACTGTAGGCACTGCTCTGTCTGAAGCTCTGTTAGACTGTAATCTGAGCTTTATTTTAACACACTCTGACCTTTTTGTTGAAAGTCCTAAACGGGATCTTCAGACTTTTTCATCAGTGTGTGCTGATGTGCAGGGATGAAAGAGTTCCGCTTTTTAGCGGATCTCCGCTTTTTTTTAGCCGCGTGGTAATTTTTTTTTTTTTCCAAATACGTTGAAATTTTGGGTGTGTATTATATATGTATAATTGTGTTTAGGGTTGCCAACCGTCCGTTGAAAAATGTAATCGTCCCGTATTCAGAAACAAAAGTACATGTCTCGTATTAAACTTGTACATGTGTGCGGGACCACGCGAGCTTGTGTTCTCCTTCTGGTGCTGCGGACACCGCACGGCCCGAGCTGCGCCGCGAGTGCGCTCTCTCGGCTCGTTATCAGACTTTGATGTCGCAAAATCGGGGTCAGTGTCGTGTTTTGATATCAACTTTCAAATAAAAACCACTACAATTGTTTAAAAATGTGTTTTATTGCTATTTATTAAAGTTTTGCGCCGTGACTTTCCGCTTTTTTCATGATTGGCCACTTTCATCCCTGTGATGTGTGTATTTGGTCTCCATGGTGACTGCTGAACGTATAGATCGTACATGTAGAGCACCCCGGCGTGATGTCGCTGCAGAGGATCAGTATTTCCAGGAGATTTCCCGTGTGTTTAAATCCTCGTGTTTTGTGTTTTCCAGAGTTCTTGGATAAAAATGACGTGACTCTGGCCTCGGCCGTGTTCGCCGCCTCCTCCCACAGTTTCCCCATCTCCATCATCCAGGTCACCGCCGCCCCGCAGAAGGACGAGTACTTGCTGTGTTTCCACGGTAACCACCATAACAACCACACACTGTGCCGGAGCAGGTCCGTCCCTCCGAGCGTTGTCCCCGGGTGGAGCACGTGAAGACGCACTCGCCCGTTTCCTTATCTGCTGCTCCGAACCCTTTTCATAACCAACACTAAACTTAATTCCCATCAACTCCAGCGTGTTCTGCGTGTTCTGCCCATCCAAGTCACCCCTCCTCCCGTGGTGCGGCAAACCCAGACACGTCTGCCACGGGAGTTTAAATCCTCCAGGGACAAATGACCCATGAGTCATTTGTCTGGGCAGTTACTCGTATTCTCTGATATTTGAAGATTTGGATATTATTTCTTGATTTGGCATGAAAACTATTGTCCGCTCACCTTTTGGCACCTGAAATATTCACCATGTAACAGGGGAATGGGGTGAATGTGGGAGGGGGTGGAGGTGTACTGGTGCAGCTCTGCCGTCAGGTGGAGGTCCGGTGGAGGTCAGGTGGAGCTGTACCACTGTAAATATTTTTTTCGTGTGTACAGAGTTCGGGGTGTTCGTGGACTCGTACGGACGCAGGAGCAGAACTGATGACATCAAGTGGAGCCGCCTCCCCCTGTCCTTCGGTCTGTACCACAGTGCACTGTAAAATCATGTAATAACAGTGTAATAACAGCACAATAACAGTGTAATCTCAGTGTAATAACAGTTTAATCTATCAGTGTAACAAGAGTGTAATTGCAGTATAAAAACAGTGTAATAACAGTGTAATAACAGCACAATAACAGTGTAATAGCGTAATTTCAGTGTAATAAGCGTGTAATAAGCCTCCCCTCTGTCTCCTGTTGCAGCGTACAGAGAGCCGTACCTGTTTGTGACCTACTTCAACTCTGTGGACGTGATCGAGGTCCAGGGTCACTCTGCTCTGGGGTTAGACCACACACCTCCACATTACACCTTCCATCACCACCTACAGCACCAGAACACCACCAGAGCACCTCCACACACATACTCCCCTCAACAGCACTAGAATACTAACCCACAGACCCACAGACAGGGTTCCTCTGCTCTGGGGTCAGACTCTACACCTCCACGTTACACCTCCACATTACACCTCCCATCACCAACTACCACCAGGACACCACCAGGACAGGGGCCCGACACTTCCCCTCACCTGTGCTGTAGTTCTCAGTCGCCGTTGTTCCCTCAGGCCTCACTCGTACGCTCACCTGGACATCCCGAACCCTCGGTACTTGGGTCCAGCGGTCTCGTCTGGAGCCGTGTACTTCGCCTCCTCCTTCCAGAACAAACTGAGGGTCATCTGCTGTAAAGGCAACCTGCTGCAGGAGGGGGCGCTAGAGAGGCAGGGCTCCGGCAGGAGGTGAGTGTGTGTGCACGATACCTCCTTCTCATCTTCTCCTCCTCCACGCTTCTCCACCTCCTCACTCCTCCTCATCTTCTCTTGCTCCACCTCCTCGCTCCTCCACCTCCTCAGTCCTCCTCATCTTCTCCTCCTACACCTCCTCACTCCTCTTCTCCTCCTTGCTCCTACACCTCCTCACTCCTCCTCATCTTCTCCTCGCTCCTCCTCTCTGGTTTGGAGTGCAGAACTCTCAGACGTTCTCCTCACACACGACTCTTACACCTTTACCCTCTGAACTCGAGGTCAGGGGTCACTCAGGGGTCACTCCGGTGGGGTCAGGGGTCACTCCGGTGGGGTCAGGGGTCACTCCGGTGGGATCAGGTGGGTCAGGGGTAGGATGATCTGGATTAAACAGTATGTTTTATGATTTCAGGAGGAAGAGCTCATTTTTTCTCTGTGGAAAATCGTGAAGAGTTTTGACTTCAAAGTTTAAATGAAATTCATTTTTAAAAGAATTTGTAAATAAAAAGGTTTCAAGTCACTGTGGTGTACTGCCCCTCAGGCCTCTGTACTGCCCCCTCAGGCGTCTGTACTGCCCCTCAGGCCTCTGTACTGCCCCTCAGGCCTCTGTACTGCCCCCTCAGGCCTCTGTACTGCCCCTCAGGCCTCTGTACTGCCCCCTCAGGCCTCTGTACTGCCCCTCAGTCCTCTGTACTGCCCCTCAGGCCTCTGTACTGCCCCCTCAGGCCTCTGTACTGCCCCTCAGTCCTCTGTACTGCCCCCTCAGGCCTCTGTACTGCCCCCTCAGGCCTCTGTACTGCCCCTCAGGCCTCTGTACTGCCCCCTCAGGCCTCTGTACTGCCCCCTCAGGCCTCTGTACTGCCCCTCAGGCCTCTGTACTGCCCCCTCAGGCCTCTGTACTGCCCCTCAGTCCTCTGTACTGCCCCTCAGGCCTCTGTACTGCCCCCTCAGGCCTCTGTACTGCCCCCTCAGGCCTCTGTACTGCCCCTCAGGCCTCTGCAGCTCTAAGCTGCACAATTGCGCTCTGCTCGCACATTTTCAGTGCACAAGAAAACTCTGCAGCGCACTGTAAATATTATTATTACTTATTTTATTATTATTATTACTATATTTATTCCATTCCTGCTGCACTTTTCTTTCTTGTTCAAACTGTCCCTACCTGGAGCTACTGTGACAAGTAAGTTTCTCCTGCCTGAGATCAATAAAGTCTGATCTTATCTTATATGAATTAGATCTGTATTTTTTCTGTATCATTTTGCTGTAACTCAGTGAGTGACAGGTGTCCAGCCAATCATACGATACGGTTCACTTACACAGCCAATCATGGCCCTGACAGTACTTGTGTACGTGCCCTGAACATACACGCTATAACAGTAATAACAGTGCAGCGGAGCTAAGATACACTAATGCTAACCAGTGCTCCCTCCAAGGTGCGCGCCTGCAGCACATAAAATAAAATCTAACCTGAACTGATAAACAAAGCGCTGGTTAAACGCACGGAACGACCAGTCTGATAGATGCACATGTGAATGTGACACACGTCAGGGAGAAGACGACTACAAACAGACACATTTCCACCGCGTTTCTCTCACTTCTTCAGTATGACCGTAGTTGTAGTTGCACATCTCCGCGGGTCAGAGCGGCAGGTCCGCCACCCGCACACACTTCACGGAGGGAAGAACACAGGAAGAGGAAGAGCTAGAACCATAATGTAATCTTCCCCTGTTTACTTTGTTTTCAGAGTTTTTTGTGAGCCAAAACGACGGGACTTTGTCACAGTGTGAATCCTCTCCCCAGAGCGTTACACCACAGAGCTCTGACACTCACACACAACTGCAGGCTCATGTTTTAAAAGAAACATATAAAGTGATCATAATTTATACTTATTTTGAGATCATTATTTTGGGAAAGACCCATCTTATGGCCTATAGGTCCTACAATCCATAAAAAATCTGCAGCTGTATACAGGATATATTTATCAGGCTGAAAAAGTCTCTTAATGTGATTTTACACATTTATACACGGCTAATTTATTTGAAGTTATTTTTCAAAATATTGTACTGTTCAGTGTTTCACTGACCACAGCAGGACTCACACTGACCACAGCAGGACTCACTGACCACAGAACTCACACTGACCACAGCAGGACTCACTGACCACAGCAGGACTCACTGACCACAGCAGGACTCACTGACCACAGAACTCACACTGACCACAGCAGGACTCACTGGCCACAGCAGGACTCACACTGACATACAACATGTACAAATCTCATGAACAGATTTTTGTCTTTTTCATTCTTAGTGGACCAAAAAATCAGTTAAATTAAAAGTAACAGAAATAAGTGTAGTAATTTGATGAATAAGCTGTCATGTGTGATGACCTCAGCTGTGGTCAGGGGTGGACACAGTGTGCAGGTCGGATGTCGCTCACAGGGAACGCTCAGGGAGTTGGGACTAAACCAGGACTAAACCAGGACTGAACCAGGACTGAACCAGGACTGAACCAGGACTAAACCAGGACTAAACCAGGACTGAACCTGGACTAAACCTGGACTAAACCAGGTCTGTGTGTTCATTTCTGTCTTTTCTGTCTCAGCCCAAACAAACGGGGACCCCCGTCTTATAACGAGCACATCACCAAACGCCTGGCCACCAACCCCCTGGAGCCAAGCACCCCTCACCGCTACAGGGACCCCAGCACCGACCCAGGCACCCCTCACCGCTACAGGGACCCCAACACCGACCCAGGCACCCCTCACCGCTATAGGGACCCCAGCACCGACCCAGGCACCCCTCACCGTTACCGTGAGGCGCGTACAGAGTTCCGGCGGGAGCAGTCGCCCGGGCGTGCTCTGGAGGGGCGGGCTCTGGAGGGGCGGGGGGCGGGGTCTCCGGGCAGAGCGCTCGTCGACCCCAGAATGGAGCGGTCGCCGGGGAGGGCCGTGGGGGCGGAGCCTCGGCCGGAGCGGTCGCCGGGGAGGGCCGCGGACGGACGCAGGGATAGGTCGCCCGGACCGGGGGGGCGGGGCCTGGAGAGACTTCACACGGGGTCGGGACGCACGACCATCAACCCCAACAAGGTACTGCCCCCTGCTGGACGCTCCACATCTAAACGTGTGTTCAGAATGTTCCGCACTGAAGCTTTATCTGGGCCTCTGTGTTTCAGGTCTGGGACCAGTCGTCTGTTTGAGAGACGCACCTCCTGCTGCCTCCGAGAGAGGAGGAGGAGCAGGAGGAGGAGACACTTCAGCTCCAATCCTCCTCCTCTGCCACATTTTACAAAGCACACGTAGCATTACAAGCACTGCTCCTCCTCTGCTCCTCCCGCTCCTCCTCTGTTCCTCCCGCTCCTCTCTGCTCCTCCCGCTCCTCCTCTGCTCCTCCCGCTCCTCTCTGCTCCTCCTCTGCTCCTCCCGCTCCTCCTCTGCTCCTCCTGCTCACTCCTCTGCTCCTCCTGCTCCTCCCTCCTCCTCTCTGCTCTTCCCGCTCCTCCTGCTCCTCCTCCTCCTGCTCTTGAGCACAATGGAAAACACAATCATTAAGAGTCCTGAGCACAGAGCCCGTCCCCACCCCACCCGTCCCCACCCGTCCCCACCCTCCTCTGTCGTGTCCACAGGAGACAGTTTCTCTCTCAGTTGTGGAGTGAGGTGGAGGTTTATTTTTGACGCTGCAGATCGAGTCCTGAATGTTTCTGGACCGGACCGGAGAGCCGGCTCTGCTCCTGCTCCTCCTCACACCAGGAGGTGTTTGTGGTTCTGACCCAAACAGCTCCACTGAGGCCCGGTCACATGTGGATCGGTTCTGTCTCTGGTATTGGCGAATATCGGTATCGACCGATACTTAAAGCTGTAGTATTGAAATCGTTTTGTTCTGGTCGGGTCCTTCAAACCATTTTTGACCCGGTCCGGTCCACTGTGGTTCTCTGTCCAGTTCTGAGTGACCTGCCTCTGGTTCTGGTTCTGGTGTAAATACTGTGTGTTTGTTTTGCTCTCGTCTTCCCTCTCCCCAGACGCCTCCTCTGGTTGTGGCGTTTCTTAATTCAATATTTTCGATATTTTTGTTGATGTAAAAACTGTGGCTGTGAAGCCTCCTGCAGAAGGCGCTCTGGAGGAGGCGCTCTGCAGAAGGCGCTCTGCAGGAGGCGCTCTCTGAATGTTTCTGTCCAGCCGCCATTTTCTGACCTTCATTAAAGATTATAACCTCTGACTCCGACTCTTTTATCTGACGGTCATCACGGTTCAGTCCTGGTTTCCACCATATCACAGTGATATATGGTCTGGGAGCACCTACTGAATATCTCGTAGTGGAGGTGTGGTTTACGATCGCCAACGGCCGTTTATTGGGCGTTATGAATGTCTATCATTTGGCGTATACGTAGCCCAGAGCGAGGGCTGCAACGATTACTCGAAGTACAAAAAATAATCGAGGCAAATAATTTGTCTCGAGGCTTCGTTTAATTTTCATCACGTGGCGTTATATTTCAATTCCTGCATCATGGCGGCATTGTCAGACTCCTGCGCTGTTCGGATAGACTGCATCACTGTTTCCATTAACATAAAAACTAAACATTTATAAAATCAGGAATGAATGAGTTCTGCCTTTTAGCGGATCTCCGCTTTTTCGCGAAGCTTCTGACTGCAGCCCGCGTGGCGAGCGCGCGCAGCTGTTTCGCGCGCGCGAGAGAGAAAATAGTTAAGCAGGACAGATATTTATTTTACTCTGTTAATCTTATTATTTTGTATTAAAAATAAATTGCTAATAATTATTTATTTTCCATGTGTTCTTATCACTCAAATATGCATCTAATTCAATTCAGGTTTGAGTCAAAGAGATTTTTAAAGGGATATGCCACCCCCAGGTCAAATTTGGGCATCTCCCCACAGTCCAGAGACTAAAATAAGTGGTGGAAAGCGTTTTCCTGCTCACCCAGCCATTGTCCGAGTCTGTCAGCACTGACCGCCGCGGTATCTGGTGCTCCTCCGCCTTAGACTGGAGTCTAACGTCGCCAGAGAAAGATTTCGGCCAAAAGGAATTCATTTGCTCGATGCGTTTCCCAATTACTTTGTGTGTAGTGCGCATTCATATCGAGTGCAAATAAATGTGCAAATTAACACGGAGAGCTTGCCTTGGTCATTTTGGGTGGGAACTATTTTCCAGTGCGGAAGAATAAAGCCGAATCACGCAGCACGCTGCCAGGGGAATCCCTGTTACGCACCAGGAAGGGAGTTCCCCTGTTGCACAACGTGGTGCGTGATTCGGCTGTATTCTTACGCACTGGAAAATATTTCCCACCCAAAATGACCAAGGCAAGCTCTCCGTGTTGATTTGCACATTTATTTGCACTCGATATGAATGCGCACTACACAGACAGTAATTGGGAAACGCATCGAGCAAATTAATTCCTTTTGGCCGAAATCTTTCTCTGGCGCCGTTAGACTCCAGTCTAACGCGGAGTAGCTGCAGATACCGCAGCGGTCAGTGGCAACAGACTCGGACAATGGCTGGGTGAGCAGGAAAACGCTTTCCACCACTTATTTTAGTCTCTGGACTGTGGGGAGATGCCCAAATTTGACCTGGGGGTGGCATATCCCTTTAAAAATCCCTTCGAGGAACAATGGAAATATACCAAAGCATTTACAGTTTAGGGCTGTCAGTGTTCAGCTACAGTGTTCATGTATGTGACAGGGGGTGTCAGGGTAAAGTGGAGCAGATCTCAACATTTGTACCAGGTATGTGTATGTCACCACTACCTGTTAATAAAATGTGTTTTTTTGTGTGTGTGCTTTTATTTCAGAATTCAAAATAAAATTAAAAAGTATGAGTACTCGATTCCAAAAATACTCGATAGATGCAGCTCTATCCATAGCCAGTCATGTCAGTTGTCAGTTCAAACTACAAGTTTCCGTTTGTCGCGTAGTACGAGTCACCGTCTTTCCACCCCTCCCCGCTCTCTGATTGGCTCCCAGAATCAGGAGAGTTTGCTTGCCATAGTCACCAGGCTGTCTTTCAGATCGGAACGAATGAAAGCAGCCTGGGATTACCTAGGTTAGGTTAGTCCTGGTTCAGTCCTGGTTTAGTCCTGGTTTAGTCCAAAGACACAGCATTTACTTTTAAATCGTTAATCGTCGTGGAAACTGTCCTCCATCTGAAACTATGGCATCATCACACCTGAAAGCCACGCCTCCTGCTGTGGGTGTGTGTGACCTCCTCCTCTCTCCCCTCCTCCTCCCTCTCTCCTCCTCCTCCTCTCTCTCCTCCTCTCTCTCCTCCTCCTCTGTCCTCTTCTATCCTCTCCCCTCCTCCACTCTCCTCCTCCTCCTCTCCCTTCCTCCTCCTCTCTCCTCCTCCCCTCCTCTCTCCTCCTCCTCACTCTCCTCCTCTCCCTCCTCTCTCTCTCTCTCCCCTCCTCTCTCCTCTCCTCCTGTCTCCTCCTCCCCTCCTCCTTTTTCCTCCTCCTCTCTCCTCCTCCCCTCCTCCTCCTCGTCTCTCCCCTCCTCCCCTCCCGTCCTCTCTCCTCCTCCTCTCTCCCCCTTCCCTCCTCCTCTCTCCTCCTCCTCCTCTCCCCTCCTCCCCTTCTCTCCTCCTCCTCCTCTCCTCCTCCTCTCTCCCCTCCCCTCCTCCTCCTCCTCCTCCTCTCTCCTCTCCTCCTCCTCTCCCCTCCTCCTCTCCTCCTCCTCTCTCCTCCTCCTCCTCCTCTCCTCCTCTCTGGTCCTGTCCTTTTGTGGTCTTCTCCTCTGTCCTTTTGTTGGGTTGTGCTTTTGTTGTCTGGTTTATTTTTGGTTCTTCTGGATCAGTTCCTCGTTCCTCGGCGCTGGAACAATGGGTTTGGCTGATCCTCGTGTGAGCCGCAGCTGCCCCAGGGCGTCAGGGCTGACAGGGGCGTGACGGAGCCGCGATCCTCACACAAACCTCTCACACTGAAAACACCTCGTGATATCACCATGTAAAGTGCTCCACTGTGTTTTTAAACTCCACACACCTTCACTAGAATCATCTGGATCATTTCAGTCCTGGAGTCGCCGATCTCGACTGAACTAAAGGGAAAAGGAGCTGTTCACTTGATGACATCACGAGGTGGAACAGAGCATCTGGAGCTTTGGAGATGTTACAGACGAATAATAAAGAGTTCCTCAAACATGAGAATGAAACAAACACGACTCCAGGTGTTTGAGGAGGAACATCAGAACATGAGTTAAGCTCAGAGATTGTGTGACTCAGGACATTTGTTCTGTGGGAGCTGAACCTTCAGATCCAGATGTTTAGGTGGTTCCTCTGCTCTGAACACACTGAAGGATGCAGAGGAACATTCCCTTAAATCAGACCTGTTCTCCAAACTGTTCTCAGATGTTTCTCCATGTTCCAGTTGTTTCTTCTCTCTGGTTCTGGTTTAGTCCTGGTTTAGTCCTGGTTTAGACCTGGTTTAGTCCTGGTTTAGACCTGGTTTAGTCCTGGTTTAGTCCTAGTTTAGACCTGGTTTAGTCCTAGTTTAGACCTGGTTTAGATCTGGTTTAGTCCTAGTTTAGACCTGGTTTAGTCCTAGTTTAGACCTGGTTTAGTCCTGGTTTAGACCTGGTTTAGATCTGGCTTAGACCTGGTTTAGTCCTAGTTTAGACCTGGTTTAGTCCTAGTTTAGACCTGGTTTAGATCTGGTTTAGACCTGGTTTAGTCCTAGTTTAGACCTGGTTTAGATCTGGTTTAGACCTGGTTTAGACCTTGTTTAGATCCTGTGTAGACCTGGTTTAGTCCTAGTTTAGACCTGGTTTAGACCTAGTTTAGTCCTGGTTTAGACCTGGTTTAGTCCTAGTTTAGACCTGGTTTAGACCTGGTTTAGTCCTAGTTTAGACCTGGTTTAGTCCTGGTTTAGACCTGGTTTAGTCCTGGTTTAGACCTGGTTTAGTCCTAGTTTAGACCTGGTTTAGTCCTGGTTTAGACCTGGTTTAGTCCTGGTTTAGACCTGGTTTAGTCCTAGTTTAGACCTGGTTTAGTCCTGGTTTAGACCTGGTTTAGTCCTAGTTTAGACCTGGTTTAGTCCTGGTTTAGACCTGGTTTAGTCCTAGTTTAGACCTGGTTTAGTCCTGTTTTAGTTCATTCTTCTTCTGTGTGGGTCTGTAAATAGTCCAGACTCACATTTGACCCCAAACGTTTAGCGCCTGAACACACACACACACACACACACACACACACACACACACACACACACACACACAGGGGAGTCTAACCCAGCACCTCCTGGTGAGGAGGAGCAGATGATGTGGAGCTTCTCTAAATCGGAGGTTTACCTGCCACTTCCTAAACAGGCCATAGTTTATTAATATCGCCCGGGGGGGCAGGTGGGGGCCGGGGTACAAAAGACCCCCTCTCGCTCCATTGTTCCCGAATCGCTGTCGGACCTCAGCTGCTCCAGACATGGTGAGTGTGGGGGGGGGACTGGAGGAACTTCTGATTTCACATTTTTATTTGTTTAATTTTGGTTTATTTTTGGTTAAATTAAGTTAAATTCAATTTAAAAAATAAGTTAAATTCAATTAAATGAAGAGCAGGTATTTTGTTTTGCCATTTACTTTTTAGTGTTTAAACCTGATGCCCTCCCAGGAGCTCTGAGTCCCACTGGTTTTATTTTATTTTTTATTTTTTATTTGACGCTCACCGCCTCCTCCTGCAGGAGGCACTCCTCCTCTTGCTACTCCTCTGGTCTGGAGGAGGAGGTTGCTAGTTCCTCTCGCTCCTCTTGATCCTCCTCCTGCAGGAGGAGGTGCACAGGTGGAGGTTGCTGGTTCCTCTGGTTCCTCCTCTTGCTCCTCCTCCTGCAGGAGGAGGTGCACAGGTGGAGGTTGCTGGTTCCTCTCGCTCCTCCTCCTGCAGAAGGAGGTGCACAGGTGGAGGTTGCTGGTTCCACGTCTGAATGTCCAAATGTAACGTTTGGTGTTTTGCTCAAAGGCACCAAAGAAGGCGAAGAAGCGCTCGGCCGAAGGAGCGAACTCCAATGTGTTCTCGATGTTCGAGCAGGCGCAGATCCAGGAGTTCAAAGAGGTACTGTGTACTTTTACTACTACTACTATAGTACTACTGCTACTGCTATAGTACTACTACTGCAGTACTACTACTACTATAGTACTACTACTGCAGTACTACTACTACTGGAGTACTACTACTACTATAGTACTACTACTTCTACTACTACTGTAGTGCTATTGCTATAGTATTACTACTGCAGTACTACTACTACTGCAGTACTACTACTACTACTACTTCATACAGCACAAATAGTAAAATGTTTCAGAGGAGGGGGAGGATTCTCTGTAATGACACAAACACTGAGGTGTGAGGGTCAGAGCAGAGGAGAAGAATCAGAAGCCTCCTCAGATCACAGGGCTCCTCCTCCAGAGGGCATTCCTTCAGGGGGAGCTCCTCCAGGGAAAACTCCTCCGGGGAGAGGTCCTTCAGGAAGCATTCCTTCAGGGGACGTTCCTTCAGGGGACATTCCTTCAGGAAGCGTTCCTTCAGGAGGCGTTCCTTCAGGAGGCATTCCTTCAGGAGGCGTTCCTTCAGGAAGCGTTCCTTCAGGGGACGTTCCTTCAGGGGACGTTCCTTCAGGGGACGTTCCTTCAGGAAGCGTTCCTTCAGGAAGCGTTCCTTCAGGAAGCGTTCCTTCAGGGGACGTTCCTTCAGGGGATGTTCCTTCAGGGGACGTTCCTTCAAGATCCCATCACATGGTACTTCTTGATGCTTTTATATGGCTCCTTAATGGTTCCCTAATACTGTAAATGAATCCTTCTTCAAAATCAAGACTCAGTGCATGAGAAACAGAGATAAGATGAGAAAGAGTAATTTTTCTCTCTCTGAACAGGCCATTATGGGCGTTGTTGCTTGAATGCAAATGAGGAGAAAAGAGATGGCCTATAGTAGAGGGTGGGGGCGTGGCCAAGCTCTCAGCTCTCAGTTGTGCGCTCTGATCCATTTCCGTGTTTTTGCAGGGAGAAGAGATGATAAGCGTTCCATTGAAAAATAAACACATTTCCACAGAAAATAAAATTAAACCACTGCTGTTCAAAGGTCCAGAGGCTCAGATAAAGGACTTCCGAGCCTAGAAACACTCGGACGTGCCTCCAGGCAAATAAAAAAACGCATTTCGCATTGCCTAGCGCGTTCGCAGTCCAAACTCTCTGGGCGTGATTTACAGAGACGCTGAGTACAGACAGACGGGGGTGGAACTGCATTTGCATTTCTTTTTTCGATCTGACGTCAATAAGGTGCCTTGTTCAAAATCGCCCGTTTGAGCTCTGATTTTTTGTAACGCAGAAAAGGATCGCAAATGCTCAGTTTAGACATTTCACAACTTTTAACCATGGGGGGGCTAAACACGGTAGGGGAGCTCACATTAACGTTCAAAAAACTCAGAAAGTGAAAATTTCATGCCATGGGACCTTTCAGGAAGCGTTCCTTCAGGGGACGTTCCTTCAGGGGACATTCCTTCAGGGGACATTCTTTCGGGAAGTGTTCCTTCAGGAAGCGTTCCTTCAGGAAGCGTTCCTTCAGGAAGCGTTCCTTCAGAAAGCGTTCCTTCAGGAAGCGTTCCTTCAGGAAGCATTCCTTCAGGAAGCATTCCTTCAGGAAGCGTTTCTTCAGGGGACGTTCCTTCAGGGGACGTTCCTTCAGGAAGCGTTCCTTCAGGAAGCGTTCCTTCAGGGGACGTTCCTTCAGGAAGCGTTCCTTCAGGAAGCGTTCCTTCAGGAAACGTTCCTTCAGGAAGTGTTCCTTCAGGAAGCGTTCCTTCAGGGGACGTTCCTTCAGGGGACATTCCTTCAGGGGACGTTCCTTCAGGGGACGTTCCTTCGGGGGACGTTCCTTCGGGGGACGTTCCTTCAGGAAGCGTTCCTTCAGGAAGCGTTCCTTCAGGAAGCGTTCCTTCAGGGGACGTTCCTTCGGGGGACGTTCCTTCAGGAAGCGTTCCTTCAGGAAGCGTTCCTTCACGAAGCGTTCCTTCAGGGGGAGCTACAGCATCACTGTGACCAGGAGGGGGCGGGCACATGTGAGCGGGTGGCACCCCCTGTCCTCCATGTGGATCCAGTCTGAAGGACTGAGGAGCTTATCTGAGGAGGCTTCTGTTTTAGTCCACCACCTCCACCCACAGCTTCTGGTCCTGAGGAGTTTGACCTGCTGCCCTCAGGAAGGAGCTGCAGGTGCATCAAAGCAAAGACCCAAGCAGTTTCCCCCAAGGACCACCTCCACCTCCAACACTTCCACCTCCAACACCACCACCTCCAACACCACCACCTGTAACAACTCCACCTCCAACATCCCCAACACCAACACGTCCAACACCACCACCTCCAACACCAACTTCTCCAACACCTCCAACACCACCACCTCTAACAGCTCCAACACCACCACCTCCAACACCTCCACCTCCAACACCACCACCTCTAACAACTCCAATATCTCCAACATCTCCAA
>JAVJIX010000050.1:2032500-2047500 GCA_036785185.1 Paratrypauchen microcephalus | reverse complement strand
ACACATTCAATACGTCACTCAACTCAGTCACTCAATTCCATCACACATTCAACTCCGTCACTCAACTCCGTCACACATTCAACTCTGTCACTCACGCCCAGAGAGTTTGGACCGCGAATGAGCTACGCAATGTGAAATGCGTTTTTTTTTATTTGCATGGAGGCACGTGCGAGTGTTTTTAGGCTCGGAAGTCCTTTATCTGAGCCTCTGAATGTTTATCTGAGCTCTTAATCTGAGCCCCCCCCCGGCCCCCATCTATCAATCGGCAAAGGTCTACTTAGCCAATCAGGACGCAGAACACAAAGTTACACTATGAAAATAAAAATAAAAATCCGTGAAACAGCGAGTCCACGTGAGGGACCACTGTATTTTCTTTTGAGTTTGTCAACCCATCACACATTCAACCCCGTCACACATTCAGCTCTGTCTCACATTCAACTCCGTCACTCAACTTCGTCACATATCCAACTCCGTCACTCAGCTCCGTCACTCAATTCCATCACACATTCAACCCCGTCACACATTCAGCTCCGTCACACATTTAACTCCGTCACTCAACTCCGTCTCACATTCAACTCCGTCACTCAACTCCGTCACACATTTAACTCCGTCACTAAACTCCGTCTCACATTTAACTCTGTCACTCAACTCCGTCACACATTCAACTCCGTCACTCAACTCTGTCACACATTTAACTCTGTCACTCAACTCCGTCTCACATTCAACTCCGTCACTCAACTCCGTCACACATTTAACTCCGTCACTCAACTCCGTCACACATTTAACTCGGTCACTCAACTCCGTCACACATTCAACTCCGTCACTCAACTCTGTCACACATTTAACTCTGTCACTCAACTCCGTCTCACATTCAACTCCGTCACTCAACTCTGTCACACATTCAACTCCGTCACTCAACTCCGTCACACATTCAACTCCGTCACTCAACTCCGTCACACATTCAGCTGTCACACATTCAATACGTCACTCAACTCAGTCACTCAATTCCATCACACATTCAACTCCGTCACTCAACTCCGTCACACATTCAACTCTGTCACTCAACTCCGTCACACATTCAACTCCGTCACTCAACTCCGTCACTCAACTCCGTCACACATTCAGCTGTCACTCAACTTCGTCACACATTCAACTCCGTCACTCAACTCAGTCACTCAATTCCATCACACATTCAACTCCTTCACTCAACTCTGTCACACATTCAGCTCCGTCACATATTCAATTCCGTGATTATATATGATTATATTTATATATGATTAGAAGACTGGGGCGGCAGTAGCTCAGTTGGTAGAGCGTTTGTCTAGTGATCTTGACGGGTTGACCGTGTGTGATCCCAGCTCCACAGATGAGCGCTGACACTTAACCCACCTCGCCCCCAGTGTCTGTGGACACTGGTCGCCCCCATGGCAGAAGCATCAAAGCCGGTTGTGACGTGGACCGTCCTCCTGTGGACCCATCACCTGTGGGAGGATTCATGCGGGCTGGTGCGTTGTGTTCTGGGCAGCAGATCTGCCCCCATGACCCAGAAATGGAGAAAGCAGAAGAAGATGTATGGAAGTATATTTGTATATATATGTGTGTTTGTACAAAGTTTGATTTTCCGGATGTTGATGAAGTTCGTCTTAGAGCCTTGTGACGTCACTGCGGATGTTCTGCGCACGGCAGAACAACGATCGACAAAGGTCCGGTTAGGCTCGGTCTGGTTCCCCGTCCCTCCGCTGAGCGGCGCTGTCCTCGCGCGGTGGCGGAGGAGGAGCACGAGCCCGGACCGGAGCATCTGTCCCGGGGCTGCGCGGACACACCGGAGCTGCAGAACCGGAGAGAACAGAGAACCTGCGGTACCGGGTCTGTGCTCAGTGTTTCCGGTTCGGACATGGAAGATCTGGGTGAGTAGCGCGCGCCGCGGAACAGAACCGCCGCGGACGCGGACACAGTTTATCATGAGGACGCGTCAGAACCGCGTCCGGTGCTCCGGCACCGCGCCTGTGGTATAGCCCGGTTCTGTCCGGTACGGCCCGGTTCTGTTTGTGTTTTATTTGTGAGCGGAACCTGCCGCTGCGGTACTTGTGCTTCTGTCAGAACGGAACATTGACATTTCGATTTGACCCATACCCGGAGTAACGGACCGGTCTGGGACCGGTCTGGAGCTCGGTTCGGGTTCAGGTTTCAGTTGCTGCTCTCTGATTGGCTGAGGACCGCACGTGTCCCTAATAAAGTGGCCGGTGTTTATGTTTCTGGACCTTTCTCCACAAAGAACACACTGAGGTCCTGAGGTTCTCAGGTGGTTCTAATGATGTTCTCTGTGTTCTCATGTTCTCTGTGTTCTCATGTTCTCTGTGTTCTCATGTTCTCTGTGTTCTCTGTGTCCTCGTGTTCTCATGTTCTCTGTGTTCTCATGTTCTCTGTGTTCTCATGTTCTCTGTGTTCTCTGTGTCCTCGTGTTCTTCTCAGTGACAGAGTTAAGTTTAGCTGTGGCCTTAAGAGGATCAGGTTCAAGTGAGAAGAAACACCTCATTTACACCAGACCAGGACTACACCAGGACTACACCAGGACTAAACCAGGACTACGCCAGGACTACACCAGGACTAAACCAGGACTACGCCAGGACTACACCAGGACTACACCAGGACTAAACCAGGACTAAACCAGGACTACGCCAGGACTACACCAGGACTACACCAGGACTAAACCAGGACTACGCCAGGACTACACCAGGACTAAACCAGGACTAAACCAGGACTACACCAGGACTACACCAGGACTAAACCAGGACTACACCAGGACTAAACCAGGACTACACCAGGACTACACCAGGACTGAACCCCCTACTGTGGAACATTTCATCACACTTGAACATGTTATAGAAAGCACTTTTCTGCTGCTTTAGTCCTGGTTCAGTCCTGGTTTAGTACTGGTTTAGTTCTGGTTTAGTCCTGGTTCAGTCCTGGTTTAGTCCTGGTTTAGTTCTGGTTTAGTCCTGGTTTAGTCCTGGTTCAGTCCTAGTTTAGTCCTGGTTTAGACCTGGTTTAGTCCTGGTTCTGGTCTGGTTTAGTCCTGGTTTAGTCCTGGTTTAGTCCTGGTTCTGGTCTGGTCTTTCTCAGTGACACAACCATAAATCTTGCACCGTTTTAGTTCGACTGTAAAACCTCGAGTCAGCACAGGGTCTAAATCTGGCTCCAGGCCTGGTTTAGTCCTGGTTTAGCGACTGACCCTCCTCCTCCTCCTCCTCCTCCTCCTCCTCCTTCTCCTCCTCCTTCTCCTCCTCCTCTCCTCCTCCTCCTCCTCCTCCTCCTCCTCTCCTCCTCCTTCTCCTCCTCCTTCTCCTCCTCCTCCTCCTCTCCTCCTCCTCCTCCTCTTCTCCTTCTCCTCCTCCTTCTCCTCCTCCTTCTCCTCCTCCTCCTCCTCCTCTCCTCCTCCTCCTCCTCCTCCTCTCCTCCTCCTCCTCCTCCTCCTCCTCCTCCTCCTCCTCCTCCTCCTCTCCTCCTCTCTCCTCTCCTCCTCCTCCTCCTCTCCTCTCCTCCTCTCCTCCTCCTCTCCTCCTCCTCCTCTCTCCTCCTCTCCTCCTCCTCTCTCCTCCGCCTCTCTCCTCCTTCTCTCCTCCTCTCTTCTCCTCCTCCTCTCCTCCTTCTCTCCTCCTCCTCTCCTCCTCCTTTCTCCTCCTTCTCTCCTCCTTCTCTCTCCTCCTCTCCTCCTCCTCTCTCCTCTGCCTCGCTCCTCCTTCTCTCCTCCTCTCTCCTCCTCCTCCTCCTCTCCTCCTTCTCTCTTCTCCGCCTCGCTCCTCCTTCTCTCCTCCTCTCCTCCTTCTCTCTCCTTCGCCTCGCTCCTTCTCTCCTCCTCTCTCCTCAGGCTTGTTCTGTGAGAATCAGAACTCAAACGCTGCAGAGAGAGAGAGGGAGGAGAAGCAGAGGAGAGAAGGAGGAGGGAGGAGGAGGACAGAGAGAAGGAGGAGTGTGGAGGAGGACAGAGAGGAGGAGGAGTGAGGATGAGAGGATGATGGAATGATGGGAGCTCCAGACTCAGGACTCTGGGCTCTGCTCTCAGCCCAGGATCAGGTCCTGTCTGTGGGGAGAGAGTCTGCGGCTTGTTCTTGCCATTGACCTGACTTCTTAGGACTTGCCTTACTCGTTGCAAGTATTTGGCCGTAGCCGCTTTCCTTGTTGCCTCTTCAAGGTTGCCAGGGGGTAAGGGCAGGGGTGGGGGTGTCATGTTGTACATCAGGGATACGTGAAAAGTCCCTCAGTCGTCCAGGTAGAATCCATGATAACAGGAGAAGTTCAATTTGTCAACTGGACAAAGTTTGTTTGGTTGAAAACATTTCGCCGCTCATCCGAGAGGCTTCGTCAGCTCTAATAAGAATACTGGTAAGACACTTGCTTATATCTTGCTGCAGGGAGGAGCTACCTAGCTAACTACTTTCCAGAACTATCTCATTGGTTTCCGTCTTTTGTTTCTCTGGCGTCTAGCTTAACGATCCCTATACATCCCTACACGCCTGTTTTTCACACCTCTGGCCCTGACCTGGCTAACCCTATTGTTTCCCTGTTTGTTTGATCTAGGCTTAATAATGGAATTGTAGATGGCTAAGATCTGAACCTCACTGTCCTCAAATGAATGACCTGTGGCTTCTAGGTGAAGATATACGGCAGAAGACGGTCCACTCTGGCACGCCCGTCTGTGTTGGTACATCCTCTTGTGAAGTGGCTGCTTGGTTTCTCCAATATAGCGCTCACTGCAGTCTTCACTACACTGAATGGAGTAGACCACATTGCTTTGTTTGTGGCTCGGTGTTTTGTCCTTTGGGTGGACGAGTTTTTGTCTTAAAGTGTTTGTGGGTTTGAAATAAACTGGGATTTCATATTGTCTGAAAATCCTCTGTAGTTTTTCCGACACGCCGGCCAGGTACGGAATCGCTACCCCTTTCCTCCTGGGTTCGGATTCTCTATTATCTTGTTTCTTGCCCTTGTCTCTCTTGGTTTTGTTAACAGCCCATTTGGGATAACCACAAACAGAGAGGGCTTCCTGCACATGTTGTTCTTCTTTTTCCTTACCCTCTGTGCTTGTGGGAACCACTTGGGCCCTGTGTTGTAATGTCCGAATAACACCCAGTTTGTGCTGCAGTGGGTGGTGTGAATCAAAAAGCAGGTATTGGTCTGTGTGTGTGGGCTTCCTGAAGACTTCTACTTGGAGTCCCCGGTCTCCTCCTATCGTTACTGCACAATCTAAGAACGCCAATGTGTTATCCTTGGCATCTTCACGGGTGAATTTGATATTAGGATCTACAGAATTGATATGTGCAGTAAAAGGTTCCAAATCTTGAATTTTGATTTTTGTAAAATTATCATCAACATAACGAAACCAGTGTGTGGGCGGAGAGCCTGGATATGAAGCTAAGGCACTCTGTTCAAATTGTTCCATGTATAAATTAGCCATGATAGGGGAGACCGGTGAGCCCATCGCACAGCCATGAATTTGCCTGTAGAAGTTCCCTCTGAACTGGAAATAGGTGGTATTTAGACAAATTTCCAGCAGTTGGCAGATTCATTCATTTGAGGACAGTGAGGTTCAGATCTTAGCCAGGGAAAAGAATTGGTTTGAGAGGGGAGTTAAAGAGGCTATTTTTGTCAAAAAAGAGAATCCTTCTCTGAACAGAAATGGTGGTGTAAGATATAATTTGCATCCCATCTACAATTCCATTATTAAGCCTAGATCAAACAAACAGGGAAACAATAGGGTTAGCCAGGTCAGGGCCAGAGGTGTGAAAAACAGGCGTGTAGGGATGAATAGGGATCGTTAAGCTAGACGCCAGAGAAACAAAAGACGGAAACCAATGAGATAGTTCTGGAAAGTAGTTAGCTAGGTAGCTCCTCCCTGCAGCAAGATATAAGCAAGTGTCTTACCAGTATTCTTATTAGAGCTGACGAAGCCTCTCGGATGAGCGGCGAAACGTTTTCAACCAAACAAACTTTGTCCAGTTGACAAATTGAACTTCTCCTGTTACATCAGGGATAGTTACAAATGTGATCAAATGGAACTTCCAAGTGATCTTCAACATGAATGTATTTGAGTAAATATCTCTCTCTCATCTGAAATGTCATTTACATTAATCTGCATTTATCGTAAACCATCAGCAACTACAGACTTTTATGACCAAATGGAACGTCTTCTGGGATGTTGTGATTTAAACAAAGAATTAATCATCATTGGTGATTTTAACATTAATTGGGATGAGAAAAAGGGAGAAAAAACCTTAAACAGATAATGGATCATCTTAATTTTAAACAAATCATTGATAGGCCCACCAGTTACTGCAAACTCTTCAACTAGAATAGACCTACTGTTTACAAACTATCCTGACAGGATTATTAAAACCTATAATCTAATCACAGGAATGGCTGATCATAATATAATTTTGTTCTCCAAAGCGAGATTTCAGAATCTGTATACAGTCAAAAATAGTCATGATTTCATACCTGCAAATCAAACACAAAATCCTCAGGTAGCCCTTAAAGGGATATGCCACCCCCAGGTCAAATTTGGGCATCTCCCCACAGTCCAGAGACTAAAATAAGTGGGGAAAAGCGTTTTCCTGCTCACCCAGCCATTGTCCGAGTCTGTCGCCACTGACCGCCGCGGTATCTGGTGCTCCTCCGCCTTAGACTGGAGTCTAACGTCGCCAGAGAAAGATTTCGGCCAAAAGGAATTAATTTGCTCGATGCGTTTCCCAATTACTTTATGTGTAGTGCGCATTCATATCGAGTGCAAATAAATGTGCAAATCAACACGGAGAGCTTGCCTTGGTCATTTTGGGTGGGAACTATTTTCCAGTGCGTAAGAATACAGCCGTATCACGCACCACGTTGTGCAACAGGGGAACTCCCTTCCCGGTGCGTAACTGGGATTCCCCTGGCAGCGTGCTGCGTGATACGGCTGTATTCTTACGCACTGGAAAATAGTTCCCACCCAAAATGACCAAGGCAAGCTCTCCGTGTTGATTTGCACATTTATTTGCACTCGATATGAATGCGCACTACACATAAAGTAATTGGGAAACGCATCGAGCAAATTAATTCCTTTTGGCCGAAATCTTTCTCTGGCGACATTAGACTCCAGTCTAAGGCGGAGGAGCTGCAGATACCGCGGCGGTCAGTGGCGACAGACTCGGACAATGGCTGGGTGAGCAGGAAAACGCGTTCCACCACTTATTTTAGTCTCTGGACTGTGGGGAGATGCCCAAATTTGACCTGGGGGTGGCATATCCCTTTAAAGACACTAACTGGTGCGAAATTCTAAATAACCAAAAGGTAGAAAATGGGTGCAACATTTTTTGTTCAAAACTTGATGAAATTATAGCACCACTCAGGAGAAAGGGAAAACAATCCAAAAAAAACAAAGAATGCTCTACCTTGGATAGACACTGAGTGTATAAAAATAATGAAAGAAAGAGACATATTGCTTAAAAAAGCATTGAAATCTGGTCTAGCAACAGACAGACAGGCCTTCACTGTAACTAGAAACAAAGTACTAAGCAAAACACACAAAGCCAAAGCAAATTTTTTCATAAAACTTATTCATGAAGCCAAAGGAAATAACAAAGTTATCTGGAAAAATATGAATAAACTAACTGGCAAACAACATAAAAATGAGAATCATAATATCGAAATTAAAATAAACAACATCTTCATACAAAATCCACTTACTATTGCTACTGAGACGAACCATTATTTTATTAAATCTGTACATGAAATAACCCAGCAGTTTGTATCCCTCTGTGAGTTCTAGTGACTCAGTTTTTAAAATTAAAGAATTATCAGATGTGCTCCGAATTATTAACTCTCTTAATTCCTCCAAAGCAAAAGATGCACATGAACTGGACACACACTTTTTAAAACTGCACAAATATGCATTAATTACACCAATGAAACATCTGTTGAATCTGTCCTTCAGACAAAGTGTTGTGCCTTCAGCTTGGAAGATGGCGGTGGTTTCTCCCTTTTTTAAAAGTGGCAGTAAAACTGAGATGGCTAATTATCGCCCCATCAGTATCCTCCCTGCCATCTCCAAAACTGCTGAGATGGGTGGCTGAACAATTAACCTAACGAACATCTCTCCACAAATACTACACATTTGCATCCAATGCAGTTCGTTTTTCGCAGTCACCACTCCACAGAGTTTGCAAACTGTTTTTTTGTTGAAAATGTCAAAAGCCTTCTTGATAAACATGCATTTGTAGGTGCAGTATTCATAGATTTTAAAAAGGCTTTTGACACAGTAAATCACCAGATTCTTTTAACTAAATTATCCCATTTTAGTCTAACTAAAGAGGCTTTGCTCTGGTTTAAATCTTACTTGTCCCACAGACAACAATGTGTCTCCCTGTCTGGTTTTAAATCGCCCTACCTTCACTGTCCAACAGGGGTCCCCCAAGGTAGTATTTTAGGTCCAATTTTATTTAGTATTTATATTAATGATTTCCCAGAATTTTGTCCAAATGTCAATGTCCAGCTGTATGCTGATGATGCTGTAATTTTTACACATGCCAGAACCGTACAGGAAGTTTCAGAAAAGTTATCATCAGCCATGACTCCTGTCCAAAAGTGGGTCAAGAACTCATGCTTACAACTCAATACAAAGAAAACGGTCTGCATGATGTTCAGTAAAAAAGCAAATGAGCTAGAGCGGTCCAATGTCTTTCTGGACGGGGTGGAACTCAGCCTCGTCAAAGAGTTTAAATACCTAAACTGACGTTGGACCCGACATTGACATTTAAGAAACACATTAAGCGCCTCACAAAAACCGTTAATTTTAACTTAGTGAATTTTAAACCCTTCATGACTCTATATGCGGCACGAATGTTTTTACACTCCATGATTCTGTCTCATATAGAGATCTGCATTACCACATGGTCACTTGCTGCTGGCACAACACTCAAACCAGTTGAATCACTTTTTTAAAAAGCTGTGAAAATACTAGACAAGAAACCATTCTCAGTTCACCACTGCACAATTTTAGACAAGTACAACTTACTCAATTTTAATAATTTTGTTCATTTTAAATAAGGTTGTTTTATATATAAAGTTTTACATGGACTTGCTCCTCCTCCGCTGCAGGATTTTATCAAAACAAAGACTGTCAGTGGGATGGGAACAAGGGCCTCAGCACAGGGGAACTGTGAGGTCCCACACAGACGCACTACATTTGGACAAACTGTGCTCTCAGTCAGAGGCTCTAAGTTCTGGAACACACTCCCATCATCAATAAGAGAGATTCCAACACTGGACACTTTTAAATCATACTTGAAACAGCGGCTAAAGGAAAACCAGACTTGTGGACATTTTTAATGTTTTAATGTTTAATGTTTTAATGTTTTAATGTTGGTGTTATTGTCAGTTGTCATTGTTTTTATTGCTTTTCCTGTGGTGTCACCTGCCTAGGGACTACAGATGGAAATTAGCATTCTTGCTATAATCTGGCATATTTACACTGCAATGCTGCAGATGTTCATTAATATGCACTGTCCCTATTAAATAAAGAATAATTAAATAAATTTGCTTGTGGGATACCAAGGTACTTGTAACTGTCCTCAATGTCTGTTATTGTTCCCTCTGGGAGTGAGTCCCCCTCTGTGTGGACTACCTTCCCTCTCTTTGTCACCATCCTACTACATTTCTCAAGCCCGAATGACATTCCAGTGTCTGTGCTGTAGATCCTGGTGGTGTGGATCAGTGAGTCGATGTCTCGCTCACTCTTAGCGTACAGCTTGATGACATCCATGTAGAGGAGGTGGCTGATGGTGGCCTCGTTTCTGAGTCGGTATCCGTAGCCAGTAGCTTTAGCTGATTTGGGGTTCAGACCTCTGCAGAACAGCAGTGGGGACAGTGCGTCTCCTTTGTATATGCCACATTTGATGGACACTTGTGCAAGTGGCTTGCCATTGGCTTCAAGGGTGGTTTTGGTGGCATGGTGGCTGAGTGGCTAACACTCACGCCTCACAGCAAGAAAGTTCTGGGTTCGATCCCCGGGTCGGGAGGGAGGTTGTTGTGGTCTTCCCTTAGAGCCACCAGCCACTGTGCATCAGTGTTATGTGATGCCTCCCTCTCCCATATGCCTTTCCAGTACCTTTCAGTCTCCAGCCTTGGTGGGTCTGCTCTGGTGTTATAGAATAGATTGAATAGAATAGAAAGCTTTATTGTCATTGTAAACAACGAGAACCTTGTAAACAACGAGATGAGATTGAAAAGGACGGGTCCATGGACCTTAAAGCAGCCAACATGGAGGCGCTAACGTCCCGCCTCTCTCCTCAGCGATACAAGAACATAAACAGAATAGAAAATGCAGATACAATCACAGTAGTCACAAACACATATGATGTAATACAGTGGAATGGTAAACATTGAGGTCTTTTTTTGCCTGGAAATACATTACGGGGGGGACGAGATGGAAAATAGAGAAATATATTATTGACAAACTGAGGCGGCAGACTATGTGAGAGGGGAGAGTGTTTTTATAAGTACATGTCATCATGACGTAGCCAATCTATGTTGTTCTTTTGATGTCATGTGCTGTGTCCTTGGAGTGTCCAGTGCAATAGCCATAGTCAAAACAAAACACAGCAGCCCTGCCATTGTAGATTCCCAGGAGAAATAATTAAACCAGGGGAGAATGCACATAATCAATACACTTTAGAACTAAGATGAACGGACAATTACAGGGGGTCCTCGGGTTACGACGTAGATCCGTTCTTAAGATGCGTCGTAACCCGAATTTCGTCGTAAACCGGATTTTGCCTTTGATCTTCCAACCAAAGCACCAATAACATTTCCATCTCAATAATTAGACCACTACGCTGCTTGGTTATCACTGCCGCTTTCATAGGAGCAGATCAGAGCCCACATCAGGTACTTCTGCCCACATTGGACACGCACATGAGGCCGTCTTCTTCTCCCTACAACCACAACAGAGCGTATTCTTCCGCCGTGCGCCGCGCGCCGTTCGCGTTTGTTTACATCTCTTACCACGCTAAACCGCGTAAGACGGAATGAGGTGTAATATATACATATTTTTTTTAATGGGGCCGCGTTCGTAACCACGAAACGTCGTAAACCGAGACCGTCGTAACCCGAGGACCCCCTGTATTCCGAAAATTGGTTCTGCTAGGTCCCCAACTTCATGTCACCAAGCCGGGCCGTTGAGACTCTCCAGTCCTCTCCTCCTGGCGCGTAGATGGTTGCGGACTGAGCCGCTTGTTTTGCACAGTTCCACAACCATATTCGTAATGGTATCCGGGCGTCATTCGGGTATCCACAGATTGGAGATAGTACAGTTCCTCAATCTGTCTCCTTCTGATGTAGACCTTCCCTGGTCTTCAACGGCTCCTCTGTGGTGTAAAATGACAGCCAACAGCTCGGGGGCTCTTTGTCCACTGCAGGCATTCCAATTCTCCGATGGATCAGAAAACATCCCCCAGGCCAATCCAGATGTCCTGCCATCAAAAATCCAAATAGTAAATAGTTCCGATCGGCTCTCCCAAACCCACATTTCTTCGTGAAAAAAGCCAATTGCGTTGGGACCAGCTTCAATTCCATAATTTAGAATTCGAAAATCCATTCCAACAGGAGAAATATGGACAAAAACAAGAGAAAAGCACGCAGACACAGAGCAGTAGATAAGGGAGCAAGAAAACAAGCAGCCGCCTTCCAGCAAGGACAGAGAGAACTAACTATCCCCTGCTATTGAGCGTACACTTTCACAGGTTGTGTTGCGAACAGGCGATTTATTTGTTTGGCTTCATTATCTCATGTGTACCTCTTTAGGCGGCTGGCTAAGGCTTGTAGCCTTTGCAGTTTTGAGTGCTTCAGGTATGGGCATCTGGCTGTACCTCTTGGGTACTTGCTTTTTTATTGCGCCTTTCTGGGCCTCTGACAATTGACAATTGACTATACTACAGCTCATTGGTTTCAGTGATGGTTGTGGTAGGGATCGCTCTCAGTGCTGCATTCACGTCTTCTAGGAGACTTTCAGATGGTACTTCACTTAGCCTCTGTAACTGGCGTCGGGGTTGCCTTGTGTTCATTCGGGCCATGATCTTATCTTTCAGGTCAGACGCTGCCTCGCTCAGCGTGGTTCTTATTGGGGCTTTGTACCCAATCTCTGGCTGGATGGTTGGTGTTAACTCCCCTCGGACCTGGTATCCTGGATCCCCCTTGGCCGTAGCATTTGTGTTGTACCTCGTCAGTCTCTAGTTGTGATAGCAGTTGCCGTTTGTGGATGTTGGAACACTGAGCTACTCGTTGTTTGGCCGTCAGCCTGGACTGTGGGTATCGTAGTAACCATTCATCCCACATCCTGTTCATGTAACCCCTCTGCCTAGGGTTACTGGAGTAGTAGCTTTCCAACAGAGCCTTGATCTCGCATCTTGCCTATTTCTGCCTTGTTCCAGTAGCACATTTTTCATAAAGGTGCTCTGGTTCCCCAGCACCTGACGCAGATCTTGTTTGGCCCGGCGATGTCTGAGCCAGCATCTCGTAAGGTTCATTGTCTCTCATCATTGTATGAGGTGGGCAGCACCGTGAAGGGTCTTGCCCAAGAAAACACACTGGCTTATCAGTTGAGCCGATCCAACTACTGGCCAATAACCTGTCTCTCCACAACATGGAAGCTCATGTCAGGCATCATGGCGGCTAAGATAAGTGGGCACATGGATCAATACATGAGCCCAGCACAGAAGGGCATCAGCAAAAACTCCAGAGCTAAACACCGACTCCAGGTTGACCGAACAGTCACCCGCGACTGCAGAACCCATCAGACCAACCTGTGCACTGCCTGGATTGATTAGAAGAAAGCCTCTGACTCAATGCCATACACATGGATCACTGAGTGCTTGGAGCTGTACAATATCAGTCGGACTCTAAGGGCATTCATTGCAAACTCGATGCGGTTGTGGAAAACCACCCTTGAAGCCAATGGCAAGCCACTTGCACAAGTGTCCATCAAATGTGGCATATACCAAGGAGACGCACTGTCCCCACTGCTGTTCTGCAGAGGTCTGAACCCCCTCAGCCAAATCATTGAAAGCACTGGCTACGGATACTGACTCAGAAATGGGGCCACCATCAGTCACCTCCTCTACATGGATGACATCAAGCTGTACGCTAAGAGTGAGCGAGACATCGACTCACTGATCCACACCACCAGGATCTACAGCACAGACACTGGAATGTCAATTCGGGCTTGAGAAATGTAGTAGGATGGTGACAAGGCGAGGGAAGGTAGTCCACACAGAGGGGGTCTCACTCCCGGAGAGAACAATAGCAGACATTGAGGACAGTTACAAGTACCTTGGTATCCCACAAGCAAATGGCAACCTTGAAGAGGCAACAAGGAAAGCGGCTACGGCCAAATACCTGCAACGAGTAAGGCAAGTCCTAAGAAGTCAGCTCAATGGCAAGAACAAGGCCCAGGCAATAAACAGCTACGCCCTGCCAGTGATCAGATACCCAGCAGGAATCATAAGCTGGCCAAAGGAGGAGATACAGACCACAGACGTTAAGACACGAAAGCTCCTGACCATGCATGGAGGGTTCCATCCAAAATCCAGCACCCTGAGACTGTACACGAGCTGGAAGGAAGGAGGCCGAGGACTAGTGAGTGTGGGAACCACTGTCCAGGATGAAACATCCAAAATCCATAAGTACATCAAGGACAAGACCCTGACAGATGATGTGCTCAAGGAATGCCTTAGACAGTGGAGTGCAGAGGAAGAGGTGCTTCTGAGACAGTCCAGCACATAACTGCAGGTTGTAAGATGCTGGCAGGGAAAGCATACATTGAGTGACACAACCAAGTGGCGGGCATAGTGTACAGAAACATCTGTGCAGAGTACGGGCTGGAGGCCCCAAGGTCAAGGTGGGAAACACCTCCGAAGGTTGCGGAGAATGACCGAGCCAAGATCCTGTGGGACTTCCAGATACAGACTGACAGATGGTGATGGACCTCCAGACATAGTGGTGGTGGATAAGCAACAGAACAGAGCCGTGGTGGTGGACATTGCAACACCAAGAGACGGAAACATCAGGAAAAAGGAACACGAGAAACTAGAGAAATACCAGGGGCTCAAGGAAGAGCTGGAGAAGGCCTGGAAGGTGAAGGCATCAGTGGTGCCCGTGGTGATCGGAGCACTTGGGGCTGTAACTCCCAAACTGGAGGAGGTTACAGCAGATCCAGGAGAAACATCAGACATCTCAGTCCAGAAAAGTGCAAAACAGGAACAGCAAAGATACTGCGCAGAACTCTGAAGCTCTCAGGCCTCTGGTAGAGGACCCGAGTTGGAGGGTGAGAGACCAACCACCGTGGAAGGTGAGGAGCACATTAATTTTGTATAAATGTAACACACATCTACAGCAGGTCTGTCAGTCTCTCTGTAATAAAAGAAAACGGCACAAGAAGTTACACCCCATTACCCCGCCCTGTGTCAGATGCCCTCCCTGTGTGTCAGATGCCCTCCCTGTTGTTTTTGGATGAGTTCAAACACAAAGTGGTGGAAGATTGTGGTTGTGAAAGACGTGGCTGCAGGATGTGGATTAGATGAATTCCAAACAAGTTCAGACCTGAAAGAAAAGAAAACAGAGAGAATAGAGAGAGGGGAAAGACAGTCACAGCGCCACCTGCTGTCTGTCGTCTGTCACCGTCACAGGGGCAGTCACAGGGGCAGTAGTGAGTCCCCCCCCCCCCCCCGTCCTCCTCCTCCTGTCCTCCTCCTGTCCTCCTCCTCTCTCTCTCTTCTCTTCCCTCCGGGTTTGTTTTCTTGCATTAGATTCTTTTATTGTCGCAGCTTGTTCAGATTCTATTTCACAACTTTAATACTTCCCACACCCAGAACTAAACCAGGACTGAACCAGGACTGAACCAGGACTAAACCAGGACTGAACCAGGACTAAACCAGGACTAAACCAGGACTGAACCAAGACTGAACCAGGACTGAA
>JAVJIX010000050.1:1942500-2027500 GCA_036785185.1 Paratrypauchen microcephalus | reverse complement strand
GTATCGTCTCTTAGCCTCTCTGATGCCATGTGACAGGTTTGCCCTCGCCCTTTGCCTAGGCCCACCTCGTCTCCAGCTCTGAAGGCAGCGTTCCTCACCCTCAGCAGCCTGTAGACCTCCCCTGTGAGCCATGGCTTCTGCCCGAACAGTGATGGTCCTGGTGTCTGTGACATCATCAGTGCACTTTGAGATGTCGACAGTGACAGTCTCTGTATATTCCTGTAGATTTATGGTGTTGTCGTGGGTGGCAGCCTGTTTGAATATCTCCCAGTCTGTGGTGGAGAAGCAGGACCCTCTGAACACACCCGTACCTGCTTCTGAACTGGTTTGGTGGTTTTGACCAGTGGCCTGTGTGCTGCATTAGCAGGACAGTGATGTGGTCAGAGGCCCAGGTGGGAGAGGGCTTTGTAGTCTCCCCTCCAGGTTGTGTAAACATTGTCCAATATGTTGTTTTCCCTTGTAGGAAAATTTATGTTTTTCTGTAATTTGGGAAACACGGACTTTGGGTCTGCGTGGTTGAAATCGCCCGCCAGAATGAAAAAAGCATCTGGATGTGCAGTTTGCCGCTCACTCACGTGCTGGTACAGTTTGTTAAGTGCCTCGCTCCTGTTGTTATTATTGGAGCTCGGAGGGATATAAACAGCAGCGAGTCGTGCGGCTGTGAATTCCCTCGGCAGGTAGAACGGTCTGCACTTGATGATCATCGTCTCTAGCAGAGGTGAACAGTGTTTACAGACCACGACAGCGTCCCGACACCAGGCATTGTTTATATAAAAAGTCCCCCGCCGTGAGTCTTACCTCTTTCAGGGAGCGATCTGTCCGCCCTGTAGCATGCTAGCTGATCGAGTTGTGTGGCGCCGTTGGAGATGCTGTCGTTGAGCCATGTTTCCACGAATACAAAGACACAACTCTCTCTCACTGACTTTAGCGTAGCTCGAAGTAAACGTATGTGGTCCAGTTTATTATCCAGTGAGCGTACATTAACCAGTACGTGATAAAAGGAGAAATTCAATTAGCCAGTACGATGGTGAGGTTCGCCGGCTTGTGCGGGTTAGCCGTTAGCCGTTAGCCTGTTCTGGACGCCTCCGCGTTTACCCCCCTTCTGTTTCCTCTCATGCCGCTTCTAGGAGTCGGGGTCGGTGGTGGTGAGAGCTCCCAGAGCGGGCCGTTCTCTCTGAGCGTGTCCCGTAGCCCTTCTACTGTACATATGAGTTGTTTGTAGCGTTGTTTATGCTAATGTTGAGCAGAAACTCCAGGCTGTATGTGCGCCTTTGAGGAGGCTCACATGGCAAAGACACTGACGAACAAAAACAACATTTACACGACAAAACACATGGGGGGTATTCCACAAACGCGGCTAAGCGCAAAGCCCGGCTTTATTCAACAGTCCGCGCTAGTTTTAGTGAGAGTTCGGTTCCATGACTCTTACTAACATTAGTCCCCGCTGAGTTACTGTGGCAACATGGTTCCCCAGGCTAGCCTGGTTCAGGGCAGGCTAAAGACGAGGCTTAATCAGGCCGTGTCGCAGAGAATACGTACCTGACGTAAACAGAGTGTCAAACAAACAGTTCCGCATGACTATCTGTATTGTCCAATAAAAGACATTAGGTATGATATTCTGGTGTGAGGCCACTGCTGGAGGACTGCTGAGGGTCAGGCAAGGCACTGCTGGAGGACAGCTGGGTCAGGCAAGGCACTGCTGGAGGACTGCTGAGGAGGGTCCAAGTGTACGCCATCTTCAGTAACTAGAACACAAACATACTATTAAAATATACAAATGCATAGATCACAGCTGAGGCAAGTATTAGCCTAGAGAATACCTTGAATATACTCTTCACGAGAACTCGCAGGAAGGATCTTTGATGGACTCTCTCCTTCATTTACCTCCACCAGTGGGCGACCCCGGTTTAGGGCCAGTGCCAGCTCCTCTGCAGGTGAAAGGTTTTGAGGGGGGCTCCCACCTCCTGTGGCTTGGTAGCTACTGTTCATTTTAAATTAAATTAAGGTACCATTTCAACAGTATTACTAATTTCACTGAATAATAATATTAATATTAGCCTACTTACCACTCTGCAAAATGTTTTTATGCTTTGTCTTTACCTGTAAAACAGTCCTCTTCACATTATTCCTGCTAAAAGACAAGATAACACAATTTAACGTATTAGTTGGAGCAAATACTTTTACACAGTAAAAAACTGACAAGACTGCTATACAAATATGAACATAAACATTTTATGACATCAACTGTTCTCCCTGAGTATCGAACTCACGTCTCCCACGTGCCAAACCGTAGCATATCTGTTATAGGACTTAACTTACGTATTTAAGCGCTCTGCGATCTTCTGCCACGCCATGTCTCTCACCTTGGTTATTGCAAATGTGTTGTAGAGTTCCAAAAGCAACTTCTGTTCTGATGCGCTGAAATAACCGGCCCGAATCTTCGGACATGATGGCCCTCCTCTGTCTCAGGTCCTCTGTCTCAGGTCCTCTGTCTCAGGTCCTCTGTCTCAGGTCCTCTGTCTCATGAGGAAAAAGTCTAGATCAGGAGTCTTGATGTTCTCCTCAGGATCCTCGTGACAGAGAAGAGGCTGAACTTTATGTAGACCAGAACCAGAACCAGAACTCTAGAACCAGAACCAGAACTCTAGAACCAGAGCCAGAACTCTAGAACCTCACAGAATCTTGGGTCATTTTCAGCCCAGATTTAAAGCAGCACAGTGGAACTTTCTCCATGAGGACACCAGATGGACCTTCTCCCTGGAGAGTCATGGGTTTAATGTCGATGGTAAAACAATGAGATCTCCATGGAGACAAAGAGTTGAGTCAGGTCTGTGGAGAGCGGGACTGTAGTTTGTTCAGTGTTTGGGGCTGTAAAGTTCCACAGTGGAGCTTTAAGTTCAGAAGCTCAGGGAGATCTGTGTCTGCAGCTTCAGTATTGAACCAGGACTAAACCAGGACTGAACCAGGACTAAACCAGGACTGAACCAGGACTAAACCAGGACTAAACCAGGACTAAACCAGGACTGAAGATTGCTCCTTCTCTCACTGTGGGGGGAGGGGTGGGGGCAGGTCCTGTTGCCCCTGACGCTGTGAGGTGTGAAACATAAATGTCCCGGGGTGTAACTTTAGTTGGGGCAGTAAAAGTGCAGGAGCCTCAGACGAGGTCAGATGTCCCTCTGCACTATTTAAATCTGATTTAAGGGAGGGCATCTGACACATGGGGAGACTCTTGGTGATTTCAATCGTTTTTTGTGGAACTCTAACCCTTTAGCTGCCGTGTTCCAAACAGGAAATGTTCATGGGCGTGTTTGGGCTCCACGGACTCTGGCTCTAGTTCAGTTTGTGTAAAATCGTGACCGCCTCTCTCTGACCTGGAACCTTGTCTCAAATCCAGATCTGAACATTAAGAACAGACCAATCAGATGCCTTCTTTCCCCGAGGCCCCTCCCACTGGCGTTAGCAGCAGGTTTGATTGACAGCGTTGCTAAGGGAAAAGGGCGTTACCTTCAGCCTCGCACCTGATTGGCTCTTTGGTTGCTATGACACTCGCTCAGATTTCCCGGTACAGAAGTGTGCTCCAGACGACCTGTAGCTGTTGGCCTCGATGAGTTTCATTTGGAGCTGAGCGCAGCTGTGGAGACGTCAGGATGCTCTAACCCTCCGACATGTCTCCCTCTTTCAGACGCTCTCCTGCTGGACCTTGAGTCCTCCACTCTCCACGTCTCCAAGTGCCCCGTGTTTCTCCCCCTGGGGTCAGAACAGCGCCCCCTGCCTGCGGGGAGTCCAGAGAGGAGTCCAGAGAGGAGTCCAGAGGTGAGTCCAGAGAGGAGTCCAGAGAAGAGTCCAGAGGTGAGTCCAGAGGTGAGTCCAGAGGTGAGTCCAGAGAGGAGTCCAGAGGTGAGTCCAGAGGGGAGTCCAGAGAGGAGTCCAGAGAGGAGTCCAGAGAGGAGTCCAGAGAGGAGTCCAGAGGTGAGTCCAGAGAGGAGTCCAGTCAGAGACCTCAGTCTGCCGTACATCTCCACCTTAAAGGGACAGTGTGTAAGATTTTTACCTGTTAATTACTGAAATTGAAGATACCCATTCAAAAATACATTGTTTTCCAAGCCTTTTCACTTCCATCATGAAATCAAAGTATTCTTTTGGACTTAGATATAGTCACATAAAAGGGGGATCTTCCCCATATAGAGGCAGCCATTTTGAATACGAGAGCCGCAGAAGGACATTTGGGCTCATCCTTTGCCTCGGCTCCGGCTAACAGCTGCTTAGCCGCGTTGCAGATGGCTCCCCCCTTCCCCCCTCCCCTTCCCCTTCTCTCCTTCGTTCCTCTGCTCCCATATGCAGCCAGGAGCGAAGGAGAGAAGGGGAAGGGGAGGGAGGGGGAGCATGCTGCCGGATCACACATCGTAATGGATATAACACGTATTTTGGACTAAATTGTTTTACTGGATTTTATTCGCTGGATCCTTATGGACAGATTGAGACCAAGTTTATGATGAAATACAGAGTTTGACCTGTGCAAAGCCTTCAAAGGTAAGCTAAGTAAGCTAAGTTTTGTGCTTTTCTGTATAAAAGCCCCATGTGCTCGGGGAGTGATTGTTTTGCAGGGAAATGAATTGCATAGTCAAAAAGAGGAGACTGTAAGGTTTCATTTGATGTGTAGATTGTCATGAATCATGATCGGGATTGTGTGTTTTCATGCGAAAAGAAAAAAAAAAAGTGAACGGGGGACCGTTTTATATATACAGCGGTGCGCGGTTCGTGCGCGGGCACGCGCGATGTCGGCGGTACGTCGCGTCCGGGTGACCCTCGAGGTCTGCCGTAGCCAAAAGAGGAAGTGGAATAGCTAGTAACCACCTATGCGCCACGAATCCTACACACTGTCCCTTTAAAGAAAGAGAATCCTTCCTTGAACACAAATGGAGGTCTCAGACATCATTTGTCTCCATCTATAACTCTATACTCAAACCTAAATCAAAACAAAGAAAACAATAGTGCAGCAGGTCAGAGGGGAATTCCACGAAAGCTACTAAGGGCAAAGCCGGGCTTTATTCGTCAGTTGGCGCTAGTTTAAGTGAGAGTTCGGTTCCACGACGCTCGCTAAACTTAGTTCCCGCTGAGTTACTGGGGCAACATGGTCTTGGCAGATAGTCTGGTCGCGGGCTGGCTAAAGTTGTGTCTTAGTCAGGCCGTGTCGCAGAGAATACGTACCTGACGTAAACAGAGTGTCAAACAAACAGTTCCGCACACCTCCCGCATGAGTATCTGTGTTGTCCGAAAACAATATCAGCAAAAAAATAAATTACCTTACGTTCTTGGTTCTTGACAATTCTCCGGTAATCTAAACATGTGCTTTTGAACTGCTGTCTTTACGACATTAACATATAGAAGAATTCCAGAGGTATCTCAGAGAAAGGCTTTGGTCGAGTGGTTATGTGCTTTGACTCTCATACGGGCGGGCCGGGTTCGATTTTCGCTATTGACCTATTGATGCCCAAGTCAAATTTGAGTTAAATTTTCACGCATTTATATTTGCAACATATTACAGAAATGGAAATGAATTTAACCTACAATTATTGTTATCATCACATAACTTATATCAGTTAGTCCTAACATCACTCTCACTTGACGACATTGACACTTTATATTTTATGTGACATCTCTATCAAAGAATACAGTTAAAGAATACAGTTACTTTTAAAACAAAATGTAGCCAAATAACAGGCACACTCCATGATGCAACATTTCAATGATTCAACAAATTTGCTTCAGAGATGCTGTGCAAGCCTTTTTAATGAAATCCTATTTATCAATTTCCATCAATAGGCATAAAACAATAAAAGACATTAAGTATGACATTCTGGTGTGAGGCCACTGCTGGAGGACTGCTGAGGGTCAGGCAAGGCACTGCTGGAGGACTGCTGAGGAGGGTCCAAGTGTACGCCATCTTCAGTAACTAGAACACAAGCATACTATTAAAATATACATATGCTTGGATCACAGCTGAGGCAAGCATTAGTCTAGAGAATACCTTGAATATACTCTTCACAAGAACTCGCAGGAAGGATCTTTGATGGGGTCCCTCTTTCAATTACCTCCACCAGTGGGTGATCCCGTTTTAGGGCCAGTGCCAGCTCCTCTGCAGGTGAAAGGTTTTGAGGGGGGCTCCCACCTCCTGTGGCTTGGTAGCTACTGTTCATTTTAAATTAAATTAAGGTACCATTTCAACAGTATTACTAATTCCACTGAATAATATTAATATTAGCCTACTTACCACTCTGCAAAATGTTATTATGCTTTGTCTTTACCAGCAAAACAGTCCTCTTCACATTATTCCTGCTCAAAGACAAGATAACACAATTTAACGTATTAGTTGGAGCAAATACTTTTACACAGTAAAAATAAATTACAACTGACAAGACTGCTATACAAATATATAATAATTGCCATTAACTGCCTACTATGAGTATCGAACTCACAATCTCCCGCACCCCAGATGGTAACTTAACCCATGCACCACAGATCAGGGTTGACATCAATGGTGAAAAACATACTTAAAAAACTCAACATTCAGCACTGTTATAGGACTTAACGTATTTAAGCGCTCTGCAATCTTCTGCCACGCTATGTCTCTGGCCTTGGTTATTGCAAATGTGTTGTAGAGTTCCAAAAGCAACTTCTGTTCTGATGCGCTGAAATAATCGGCCCGAATCTTCCACATGATCGCGTTTTCGACAGTCGCTTGTTCAGGGCTTCTTATTTACCCCGTGCACGCGCGGAGGCCCGGCCTGATTAGGCCAGACTGAGCTTAGCTCTGATTAAGCGCAGCTGAAATGCGTTAGTGGAACGGGTTCAGGCTTTTGTCTAAGTTGTGTCTCAGCCAGGCGAGAACTTAGCACTTAGTCGCCGCTAAGTTTAGCCATGTTCGATGAATACCCCTCAGGTCCAGAGGTCTGAAAACACCATTATGGTCCTGAATGGTTCTGCTAACAAGACCCACACTCCACTCCCACTGCAGATCTAACAGGCCCACCTAACTAACACCAACTGTAAACAAGTAGGTGTGGTAGTCTCAGAGTCATTTCATTGTAGTGAGCGCCCCCTTCAGGCAGATATAGGCAGTGTCCACCAGCGTCTGACCAGAACTGAAGAAGCAGAAGAAACGGATTCCACCAAATAAACTTTTGTCCAGTCGACAAACTGAATTTCTCCTTTTGCCTTTGGTTCTCCCTCGACGACTGAGGGATTCTACACACAGCAGTAAAACGTGACCTAAACATGTTCCATTGACCTCCTCATCTTTAAATGTTCTGATCACATGTTCCACTGTCCAGTCCACAGACCCCGCCCAGACTCCCAACGGCCAATCAGACCCCGCCCAGACTCCCAACGGCCAATCAGAACCACCCTCAGAGCCAGCGCCACAGGACGAGCACATCTACAGGTCAGTGCTCCTCTTCTGTGAGTCTGCATGTTCTCCCTGTGTGTGTGGAGTCTGCATTTTCTCCCTGTGTCTGTGGAGTCTGCATGTTTTCCCTGTGTCTGTGGAGTCTGCATGTTCTCCCTGTGTGTGTGGAGTCTGCATGTTCTCCCTGTGTCTGTGGAGTCTGCATGTTCTCCCTGTGTGTGTGGAGTCTGCATGTTCTCCCTGTGTGTGTGGAGTCTGCATGTTCTCCCTGTGTGGAGTCTGCATGTTCTCCCTGTGTGGAGTCTGCATGTTCTCCCTGTGTGGAGTCTGCATGTTCTCCTTGTGTGTGTGGAGTCTGCATGTTCTCCTTGTGTGTGTGGAGTCTGCATGTTCTCCCTATGTGGAGTCTGCATGTTCTCCTTGTGTGTGTGGAGTCTGCATGTTCTCCCTGTGTGGAGTCTGCATGTTCTCCCTGTGTGGAGTCTGCATGTTCTCCCTGTGTGTGTGGAGTCTGCATGTTCTCCTTGTGTGTGTGGAGTCTGCATGTTCTCCCTGTGTGGAGTCTGCATGTTCTCCTTGTGTGTGTGGAGTCTGCATGTTCTCCCTGTGTGGAGTCTGCATGTTCTCCCTGTGTGTGTGGAGTCTGCATGTTCTCCTTGTGTGTGTGTGGAGTCTGCATGTTCTCCCTGTGTGGAGTCTGCATGTTCTCCCTGTGTTTGTGGAGTCTGCATGTTCTCCTTGTGTCTGTGGAGTCTGCATGTTTAACCTTGTTCTTCTCGTAATGTTCCGCAGTCTCCCGCTCAAACCCAGGCCTCCAGACGCTCCTGTTGCCATGGCGACGCTGGGCTCCAACCTCTCGGAGCTGGACAGACTTCTGCTGGAGCTCAACACCGTGGACCACAGCGGGATCTTCATCACACAGGGTCAGTCCTCCTTTCTTCTCCTCCTCCTCCTCCTCCTTTCTTCTCCTCCTCCTTCTCTCTTTTCCTCCTCTCTTTTCGTCCTCCTCCTCTCTTCTCCTCCTCCTCCTCCTTTCTTCTCCTCCTCCTCTCCTTTCTTCTCCTCCTCTCTTCTCCTTTCTTCTCCTCCTCCTCTCCTCTCCTCCTCTGTCCTCTTCCTCCTCTCTCCTCCTCTCTCCTCCTCCTCCTCTCTTCTCCTTTCTTCTCCTCCTCCTCCTCTCTTTTCGTCCTCCTCCTCCTTTCTTCTCCTCCTCCTCCTCTCTTCTCCTCCTCCTCCTTTCTTCTCCTCCTCCTCTCCTCCTCTGTTCTCCTCCTCCTCTCTCCTCCTCTCCTCTCCTCCTCTGTCCTCCTCGTCCTCTCTTCTCCTCCTCTATCCTCCTCCTCTGTCCTCCTCCTCCTCCTCCTCCTCTCTCCTCCTCTCTACTCCAAACTGACTGAGCTTTAGGACATGTTCAGATCTTCTGATGTTCCTCCTCAAAAGACTTGGACTTGTGTTGTGTTTCTTTCACATGTTTGAGCAACTCTTTAAGGAGAGTGGAGTTTAAAAACACAGTGGAGCACTTCCTGTCTCACCACATGATGACATCACAAGGTGGAACAGAGTGTTTTCAGAGAAGAACTCGTGTTAAATCTGCATGTTTGTGTGTGAAACGTGAATGAAACAAAACGACTCCAGGTGACGAGGAGACGACGTCAGAGCAGAGGATCATGGGACATTTAAAGATGCCATGACATGGTACTTCTTGATGCTTTTATATGGCTCCTTAATGGTTCCCTCCATCCATCCATTTTCTTCTGCTTATCCGGGGCCGGGTCGCGGGGGCAACAGTCTAAGCAGGGACCTCCAGACTTCCTTCACCCCGGACACTTCCTCCAGCTCCTCCGGGGGGACCCCAAGGCGTTCCCAGGCCAGCCGGGAGATATAGTCCCTCCAGCGGGTCCTGGGTCTTCCCCGGGGCCTCCTCCCGGTGGGACATGCCCGGAACACCTCCCGAGGGAGGCGTCCAGGAGGCATCCGGAATAGATGCCCGAGCCACCTCAGCTGGCTCCTCTCCACGTGGAGAAGCAGCGGCTCTACTCCGAGCTCCTCCCGTGTGACCAAGCTCCTCACCCTATCTCTAAGGGTGCGCCCAGCCACTCTGCGGAGGAAACTCATTTCGGCCGCTTGTATCCGCGATCTCGTCCTTTCGGTCATTACCCAAAGCTCATGGCCATAGGTGAGGGTAGGAACGTAGATTGACCGGTAAATTGAGAGCTTCGCCTTTTGGCTCAGCTCCCTCTTCACCACAACGGTCCGGTACAACGACCGCATCACTGCCGACGCTGCACCGATCCGCCTGTCAATCTCACGCTCCATCCTCCCCTCACTCGTGAACAAGACCCCGAGATACTTGAACTCCTCCACTTGAGGCAAGGACTCTCCACCCACCCAGAGAGGGCAAACCACCTTTTTCCGGTCGAGAACCATGGCCTCAGATTTGGAGGAGCTGATTTTCATCCCAGCCGCTTCACACTCGGCTGCGAACCGCCCCAGTGCACATTGGAGGTCCCGGCTTGATGAAGCCATCAGGACAACATCATCCGCAAACAGCAGAGATGAGATCCTGTGGTTCCCAAACCGGATCCCCTCCGGCCCCTGACTGCGCCTAGAAATTCTGTCCATAAATATAATGAACAGAACCGGTGACAAAGGGCAGCCCTGGCGGAGTCCAACATGCACCGGAAACAGGTCCGACTTACTACCGGCAATGCGAACACAGCTCCTGCTCCGGTCATACAGGGATCGAACAGCCCTTAACAAAGGGCCCTGAACCGTACTCCCAGAGCACCCTCCACAGGACCCCACGAGGGACATGGTCGAATGCCTTCTCCAGATCCACAAAGCACATGTGGACTGGTTGGGCAAACTCCCATGCACCCTCGAGCACCTGATGGAGAGTATAGAGCTGGTCCAGTGTTCCCCGGCCGGGACGAAAACCACACTGCTCAGTAGGTCAGGAGGTTCGACCGATAGTCGAACCTCCTGAATCCGAGGTTCGACTATCGGTCGAATTCTCCTCTCCAGCACCCTGGAATAGACCTTACCGGGAAGGCTGAGGAGTGTGATTCCCCGATAGTTGGAACACACCCTCCGGTCCCCCTTCTTAAACAGAGGGACCACCAACCCGGTCTGCCAGTCCAGAGGTACTGTCCCCGACCGCCACGCGATGTTGCAGAGACGTGTCAGCCAAGACAGCCCTACAACATCCAGCGACTTGAGATACTCAGGACGGATCTCATCCACCCCCGGGGCCTTGCCACCGAGGAGCTTTCCAACCACCTCAGTGACTTCAGCCAGGGTGATGAGTGAGTCCGACCCCGAGTCCCCAGCCTCTGCTTCCTCCTCGGAAGACATGACGGCGGGATTGAGGAGATCCTCAAAGTATTCCTTCCACCGTCCGACAACATCCCCAGTCGAGGTCAACAGCTCCCCACCCCCACTGTAAACAGTGTTTGTGAAGCACTGCTTCCCCCTCCTGAGGCGCAGGACGGTTTGCCAGAATTTCTTTGAGGCAGTCCGATAGTCCTCCTCCATGGCCTCTCCGAACTCCTCCCAACTCCGAGTTTTTTCCTCTGCCACCGTCCGGGCTGCAGCACGCTTAGCCCGCCGGTACCCGTCGGCTGCCTCCGGAGTCCCACGAGCCAACAAGGCCCGATAGGACTCCTTCTTCAGCCTGACGGCATCCCTTACTTCCGGTGTCCACCACCGGGTTCGGGGATTGCCGCCGCGACAGGCACCACAGGCCTTACGACCACAGCTACGGGCGGCCGCATCGACAATAGAGGCCGAGAACAGAGCCCATTCGGACTCTATGTCCCCAGCCTCCCCCGGAATCTGGGAGAAGCTCTCCCGGAGGTGTGAGTTGAAGGTGCCCCTGACAGAGGGCTCTGCCAGACGTTCCCAACAGACCTTCACTACGCGCTTGGGCCTGCCAGGTCTTTCCGGCTTCCTCCCCTGCCAGCGGACCCAACTCACCACCAGGTGGTGATCGGTTGACAGCTCTGCCCCTCTCTTCACCCGAGTGTCCAAGACACGCGGCCGGAGGTCAGATGACACGACAACAAAGTCGATCATCGACCTCCGTCCTAGGGTGTCCTGGTGCCACGTGCACTGATGGACACCCTTGTGCTCGAACATGGTGTTCGTTATGGACAAACTGTGGCTAGCACAGAAGTCCAATAACAGAACACCACTTGGGTTCAGATCAGGGAGGCCGTTCCTCCCAATCACCCCTCTCCAGGTGTCACTGTCGCTGCCCACGTGGGCGTTGAAGTCCCCCAGGAGAACAACGGAGTCCCCGGTCGGTGCACTGTCCAGTACCCCTCCCAGGCACTCCAAGAAGGCCGGGTACTCTGCACTGCTGTTCGGCCCGTAGGCCGACACAACAGTGAGAGACCTGTCCCTGACCCGAAGGCGCAGGGACGCGACCCTCTCGTTCACCGGGGTGAACTCCAACACACAGCGGCTGAGCCGTGGGGCAATGAGTAGGCCCACACCGGCCCGCCGCCGTTCCCCGCGGGCAACGCCAGAGAAATGGAGAGTCCAGCCCCCTTCAAGGAGTTGGGTTCCAGAGCCCAGGCTGTGCGTGGAGGTGAGGCCGACTATATCTAGTCGATAGCGCTCAACCTCCCGCACGAGCTCAGGCTCCTTCCCCCCCAGCGAGGTGACATTCCATGTCCCCAGAGCTAGTCTCCATGTCCAGAGATCTGGTCGCCGAGGCCCCTGCCTTCGGCTGCCGCCCAGATCTCTCTGCACCCGGCCCTTATGGATCCTCCTGCGGGTGGTGGGTCCACGGGAGGACGGCCCCACGTCACTCCTTCGGGCTGAGCCCGGCCGGGCCCCATGGGGAAAGGCCCGGCCACCAGGCGCTCGTTCGCGAGCTCCCACCCCAGGCCTGGCTCCAGGGTGGGGCCCCGGTGACGCCGATCCGGGCAACGTAACTGACCTCGATTGAATACTCATCATAATGGGCTTTTGAACCGCTCTTAGTCTGACCCGTCCCCCAGGACCTGTTTGCCTTGGGTGACCCTACCAGGGGCATAAAGCCCCCGACAACATAGCTCCCGGGATCATTCGGGCACTCAAACCCCTCCACCACGTTAAGGTGGCGGCTCAAGGAGGGGTTATGGTTCCCTAATACTGTAAATGAATCCTTCTTCAAAATCAACACTCAGTGCATGAGAAACAGAGATAAGATGAGAAAGAGTCATAAATATCTCTCTCAAACTCTTTATTCTGGGCGTTGTTGCTTGAATGCAAATGAGGAGAAAAGAGATGGTCAATAGTAGAGGGTGGGGGCGTGGCCAAACTCTCTGATCCATTTCCTTGTTTTTGTACGGGTGAGAGATTTGAAGCGTTCCATTGAAAAATAAACACATTTCCACATAAAATAAAATTAAACCACTGCTGTTCAAAGGTCCAGAGGCTCAGATAAAGGACTTCCGAGCCTAGAAACACTCGGACGTGCCTCCAGGCAAATAAAAAAACGCATTTCGCATTGCCTAGCGCATTCGCAGTCCAAACTCTCTGGGCGTGATTTACAGAGACGCTGAGTACAGACAGACGGGGTGGAACTGCATTTGCATTTCTTTTTTCGATCTGACGTCAATAAGGTGCCTTGTTCAAAATCGCCCGTTTGAGCTCCGATTTTTTGTAACGCAGAAAAGGATCGCAAATGCTCAGTTTAGACATTCCACAACTTTTAACCATGGGGGGGGGGGGGCTAAACAGGGTAGGGGAGCTCACATTAACGTTAAAAAACCTCAGAAAGTGAAAATTTCATGACATGGGACCTTTAAATATAAAATTGTGTGAACTTTTGTCTCTTTCAGAAGAAGCTGCTCCTCCTCTGCCCTCCACCTCCATCCTCCTCGAGGAGCTCGGACCAGAAAAGCCCAAGAGAGGAGGAGCACGAAGAGGAGAGGAGAAGAGCAGAGGAGGAGGAGAAGACAGACCCAGTGTGGAGAGCCTCCTGGACGAACTGGAAAACTCTGTGCCAACACCAAGGTAAGACGAGAAGGAGAGGAGGTCAGAGGAGGAGAGAGGAGGTCAGAGGAGGAGAGTTGAAGGTCAGAGGAGGAGAGGAGAAGGTCAGAGGGTCAGAGGAGGAGAGTTGAAGGTCAGAGGAGGAGAGCAGAAGGTCAGCGGAGGAGAGGAGAAGGTCAGAGGGTCAGAGGAGGAGAGTTGAAGGTCAGACGAGGAGAGGAGAAGGTCAGAGGAGGAGAGGAGAAGGTCAGAGTGTCAGAGGAGGAGGTCAGAGGGTCAGAGGAGGAGGTCAGAGGAGGAGAGGAAAAGGTCAGAGGAGGAGCGGAGAAGGTCAGAGGGCCAGAGGAGGAGAGTTGAAGGTCAGAGGAGGAGAGGAGAAGGTGAGCGGAGGAGAGGAGAAGGTCAGAGGGTCAGAGGAGGAGAGTTGAAGGTCAGAGGAGGAGAGGAGGAGGTCAGAGGAGGAGAGGAAAAGGTCAGAGGAGGAGAGGAGAAGGTCAGCGGAGGAAAGGAGAAGGTCAGAGGGTCAGAGGAGGAGAGTTGAAGGTCAGAGGAGGAGAGGAGAAGGTCAGAAGAGGAGAGGAGCTGATGAACAGAGGACGTGTCTCTCCAGCCCTGGTCCTCTGATGGTCACTGAGGATCCTGCTGACTCCTCTGACCCTTCGTCTCTGGAGCTGTCTTCTCTGCAGACCTCTCGGATGTCTGCATCTTCAGCCACCCGAGAACTGGACGAACTGATGGCGTCTCTGTCCGACTTCAAGGTCCAGAGCAATGTGAGTCCTCCTCCTTCTTCTCCTCATGTTCTCACACTGGTGTGTGTAAAAATGTCTTTTTTAAAGTGTAAAGGTCACAGACGTTCTGTTCAGGTGCGTCTCAGTCGAGGATGTGAGGGAAAAAAAACACCCAGACACATGTTATTATCACACTTTACATAACTTTATATAACTTTACACAACTTAACATAACTTTACACAACTTTACACGACTTTACATAACTTTACATGACGTTACACAACTTGTGTAAAGTCATGTAAAGTCGTGTAAAGCCATGTTAAGCCATGTTAAGTCATGTAAAGTTGTGTAAGGTCGTGTAAAGTCATGTAAAGTCAAAGTCATGTAAAGTTATGTAAAGTCATGACTGTAAAGTTATTACTTTACATAACTTTACACAACTTAACATGACTTTACACAACTTTACATGACTTTGACTTTACATGACTTTAAGATAAGATATGCCTTTATTAGTCCCTCAGTGGGGAAATTCCAGTGTTGCACAGCACAAAACAGTAACGTCCGCCTCTGCGCGTCCTTCGTAGCAGCTCCTCCGGCGCACAACTGCGCCGCGCAGCGCACATAGCAACGCACATAGCAACGGTGAAAAAGTTACGACTTTACATGACTTAGCATGACTTTACACGACTTTACACAACTTTACATAACTTTACATGACTTGACATAACTTTACACAACTTTACACGACTATACATGACTTTATACAACTTTACATGACTTCACATAACTTTACACGACTTTACACAAATTTACATAACTTTATACGACTTTACATAACTACACGACTTTACACAACTTTACACGTCTTTACACGACTTAACATGATATATTGTTATAACTGTATGACTTTATATTTGGTCAGCGACAAAGTAAAAGTAGTAAAGTACTGTACTTAAGTATTTGTACTTTACTTGAGTACATTTTAAAGTGGATACTTTTTACTTTTACTGCAGTACATTTGAGAGCAGGTATCTGTACTTTCTACTGCACTACATTTTTGATCTGGACTGAAAACTAAAAGTAATTTTACGATAGTCCATCCATCCACTTTCTTCGGCTTATCGGGGTTCGGGTCACCGGGGCATCAGCCTCAACAGATCTGCCCCCAGATCTGCACCGGCCCCTATGGATTCTCCTGCGGGTGGTGGGTCCACGGGAGAACGGCCCCACGCCGCTCCTTCAGGCTGTGCCCGGCCAGGCCCCATGGGGGAAGGCCCGGCCACCAGACGCTCGCCGTCGAGTGCCCACCCTGACTCCAGGGTGGGGCCCCAGTGATGCCAATCCGGGCGAGGTAACTGGCCTTGCTGTGTTTCTCATCATGGAGCTGCTGAACCGCTCTGAGTCTGACCTCCAGGACCTGTTTGCCTTGGGGGACCCTAAAGGAGCATAGTGTGAGACTTTAACACGTTCATAGTTTGAGCAAAACACAAATATACAAGAAATAAAAATCTATAAATAAAAGCAGCTGAAAAACATTGATTCATTTTTTTCTGTTGAACATCTCAATCTCAAAGGGGCTTCAGGAGCTTCAGGGGCTTCAAGAGCTTCAGGGGCTTTAGGAGCTTCAGGGGCTTCAGAAGCTTCAGGGGCTTCAGAGGCTTCAAGAGCTTCAGGGGCTTCAGGAGCTTCAGGGGCTTCAGGAGCTTCGGGGGCTTCAGGAGCTTCAGAGGCTTCAGGAGCTTCAGAGGCTTCAGGGGCTTCAGTGGCTTCAGGAGCTTCAGGGGCTTCAGAAGCTTCAGAGGCTTCAGGAGCTCCAGGGGCCTCAGGAGCTTCAGAGGCATCAGGAGCTTCAGAAGATTCAGAAGCTTCAGGAGCTTCAGGGGCTTCAGGAGCTTCAGAGGCTTCAGGGGCTTCAGTGGCTTCAGGAGCTTCAGGGGCTTCAGGAGCTTCAAAGGCATCAGGAGCTTCAGAAGATTCAGAGGCTTCAGGAGCTTCAGAGGCTTCAGGAGCTTCAGGGGCTTCAGGAGCTTCAGGAGCTCCAGGGGCTTCAGGGGCTTCAGGAGCTTCAGAGGCTTCAGGAGCTTCAGAGGCTTCAGGGGCTTCAGGGGAACGTCTTCAACAAAATGGACGCGTGTGCATTCTCTGTGGGCGGAGCCGGGCCTGTCCTCTCATGTTTCCTCTTATTTTTCGTCTCTTCTTTTTCATGAGTTCAAATCAGTTCATTTTACCTCTTCTGTCTTGTCGTTCTGTCCCTCCTGCCTCCCCTCGTTCCTCCTCTCCTCCTTCACTCTCTCCATCCGTTCGTCTCTGTGTTCTCTCCGTTCAGTCCGGCTCTCAGTTATCTGTGAACCACGAGGAGGCGGAGTCTGTCTCTGCACCCGTCACCGCCCCCTCACCTGTCAGAGCCAATCAGCTCGCTCCGTCTGGCCCAGATGCCCCGCCCTCCCCTCCGCCTCTCGCTCTGGAGCTTCACATCGACGAAGATGGCTCCACCCCCAGAAGTTTCACCTCCACACAAAACAAACGCATCAACGGCGAATCTTTGGTCACCATGGAAACGCTGCCCGCCACCGTCGCCACGGGCAACAGAGTCCAGACCCCGAGTCCGCTCCAAGTCCCAAAAAGTCCCAAAACCCCAAGTCCGGTTTCAGTCTCGAAATCCCCCAGTCCTGTGACTAAAGTCCCCTCACTGGTCCTTAGTGCCTCACTGGAGCCTGGGACGCTGCCACCCCCCACCGCAACGCCCCCTACCGCCAACACACCACCGCCCACTGCCAGTGCACCACCGGCCACCGCTAACGCAACGCCGCCCACAGCTAACGCACCGTCCCCCACCGCCACAGCGTCTGCTCCCATCACCACCCCCGGTATCGCCAGCCCGGTGCCCAAGAGCGCCAGTCCAGTGCCAGTCCCGCTCATCTCTAGTCCCCTCACCCTGCCACTGTGTGCCAGTCCAGACCGTGCCAGTCCCATCATGATGCCGATCCTGTGTGCGCCCGCCGTGCCCAGCCCTCTCACCCTCCCTCCCTCCTCCTCCCCCCTCGCCCGGACCCTCAGCCCCGACCTGGACTCCAGCCTCTCGCCGCACCTGTCCAGCCCCGTGACCACGCCCACCGTCATCAGGAAGACGTTCACGGTGCAGAGTCCGGTCTCCTCGCCCGCTCCCTCCGTTCGCGCGCCCTCGCAGCCTAAAGCGGGCGAGGGACTGGACCTCACATGGCCGTGCCGCGAGCCTCTGCTGGACGACGCCCTGGAGCGCCTGCTGTGCGGCGACCAGGCCGGGGCGCTCTCGGGGGAGGAGGAGGGGCACTGGGACGAGGAGGACGGGACCATCTCGCCCATGACGGAGGGCAGCTGGCTGGACGACTGCCTGACCCCCTCCTCCTGCCCTGGGACCCCCGACGCCTCCCTGGACCTGCCCTCGCTGCAACCGTCTGCCGTGGAGCGCCTGTCCGCCTCGGGGCAGGTATGGCCGCGAGGGCACCACGGAGACGCCACGAGGACGCCGTTAGGACGTCACGTGGTTGGAGCATGAGGCTGAGGCGAGGAGAGAGCTTGAATTCAGAAGAACTTTCTTTGTTTTCACAGTGAGATGAGGTCGCCCATAAACCAGAGGGTATCAGGATCAAACCCTGACATTGTGTCTCTGAGCAGGACACTGCGCCCTCCGCTCGCGCCGCCAAGACGCCATTTACATTTTGAGTAAATCCTCCTACCAAAGTTTCAGAACGTGAAAGAGGTTTTCTGAATTCAAGTTTTAAATCGTTTCTCTGAGTCGACGTGAGCTGAAGCTCCCTCAGCTGCAGATGTTTGGTGCACGTGTGTCCAGCAGGGGGCATGTCTCCTCTGCTTCTGCACCTCCTCCATCTCTCCTCCTTTCCTCCCTCATCTCTTCCCTTCTCTCCTCATCTCCTTCTTCTCTGCTTTCCTCCTCCTCTTTCTTCTGCTCAGATGTTCATTGGTGTGGTTCTGTTTGCTGTGTCCTGCTCTGAGGCTCAGAGGTTCTGCAGATGTTCTCCTGTGGAAATGCTCCTCAGAGGTTCTGCAGATGTCTCCTGTGGAAATGCTCCTCAGAGGTTCTGCAGATGTCTCCTGTGGAAATGCTCCTCAGAGGTTCTGCTCTGAACATATTTGACTCTGAAGTTTTAGTCTGGACTGTGGCATGACTCATGAGTTTGGTTTGGCTTTGAGCTGATGATGATGCTCTGGTCTGGTCCTGGTCTTGATCTGGTCCAGGTCTGGTTGTGGTCTTGGTCTGGTTTGTGTTTGGTGAGTTCTGGCATGGCTCTGTGTGGTGACGGGACGCTCCTCGCTCCTCACCCCCGTCTCCTCCCCTCGTCCAGCTGAAGTCGGTGATCCGTAGAACCAAAGAGACGCAGAACGTGCATCCGATGTTCCGGGAGGGCATCCGGAGGAAAATGGGTCCGATCCTGGTGAACAAGTCCAACTCCCAGGACCGTCTGATCCAGGAGCTCCAGGGGAAACTGAGGATCGGACGAGTGGAGAAGAGGAGGAAGCAGCAGACGGACGACTGGCTCACCGAAGGAGTGATCGTCATGTCCAACCCACAGAGGAGCAGAGAGGAGAGGCCCGCCGTGGACAAGGTAGAGGAGGAGAGAGAAGGAGAGGAGGAGAGAGGGAGGAGAGAGGAGGAGAGGAGGAGAGAGGAGGAGAGAGGAGAGGCCCGCCGTGGACAAGGTAGAGGAGGAGAGGAGGAGAGAGGGAGGAGGAGAGGAGCAGAGAGGAGAGGCCCGCCGTGGACAAGGTAGAGGAGGAGCAAGGAGGAGGGGAGGAGAGAGGGAGGAGGAGAGAGGAGGGGAGAGGAGGAGAGGAGACAGGGAGGAGAGAGGAGGAGAGAGGGAGGTGGAGAGGAGCAGAGAGGAGAGGCCTGCCGTGAACAAGGTAGAGGAGGAGAGAGGAGGAGAGGAGGAGACAGGAGAGGGAGGAGAGAGGAGGAGGAGAGAGGAGAGGCTCGCCGTGGACAAGGTAGAGGAGGAGAGAGGAGAGAGGGAGGAGAGAGGAGAGGGAGGAGGAGAGAGGAGAGGGAGGAGGAGAGAGGAGGAGAGGAGGAGAGAGGGAGGAGGAGAGGAGAGGAGGAGAGAGAGGAGAGGAGGAGGAGAGGAGGAAGAGGAGAGAGGTGGAGAGAGGGAGGAGAGGAGGAGAGAGGGAGGAGAGAGGAGGAGAGAGGGAGGAGGAGAGAGGAGGAGAAAGGGAGGAGAGAGGAGGAGGAGTAGAGGAGGAGAGAGGAGGAGGTGTCTGTGGGTGGAGCAGACTTCAGACCTGAAGGACACATGAGGCGTCAGCCATATTTGATCAGCTTCAACCTGAAACGCACCACAGACCACCAACGCCAACGTCCACGCCAACACCAACGCCCACACCAATGCCCATGCTAACGCCCACGTCAACACCAATGCCCACACCGACGCCCACACCAATGCCCATACCAACGCCCATGCTAACGCCAACGCCAACGCCCACACCACGCCCACGCTAACGCCCACGCCAACGCCCACACCAATACCCACACCAACGCCCACACCAACACCCATACCAACGCCCACACCAACGCCCACGCTAACGCCAACACCAACGCCCACGCCAATGCCCATGGTAACGCCAACGCCCACACCAACGCCCATACCAACGCCCACACCAACGCCTACTCCAACGCCCACAACAATGGCCATACCAATGCCAACGCCCATACCAACGCCTATACCAACGCCCACACCAACGCCCACGCCAACACCCACACCAACACCCACGCCAACACCCACATCAACACCCACACCAACGCCAATGCCAACACCAACGCCCACACCAACGCTAATGCCCACACCAATGCCCACACCAACGCCCACACTAATGCCCACGCCAACACATTTACATGTTTTGTAACTTGTGTTTTATCGACTTTCACCCCTGTTCTGTGGGACTACAGATGGAAACTCGCCTTGAGCTAAATCTGGTTTACAGCACTAAACTAAACACCAATGCCCACGCCAACGCCCACACCAATGCCCACACCAACACCCACACCAACGCCCACATCAACGCCCACACCAACGCCAATGCTCACACCAACGACAATGCCCACATCAACGCGCACGCCAACACCCACACCAACGCCCACACCAATGCCAACGCCAACGCCCACATCAAGACGCACACCAACGCCAATGCCAACATCAACGCCCACACCAACGCTAATGCCCACACCAATGCCCACACCAACGCCCACGCCAACACCAACGCCCACACCAATGCCCACACCGACACCGACGCCAACACCCACACCAATGCCCACATCAAGACCCACACCAACGCCAATGCCATCATCAACGCCCACACCAACGCTAATGCCCACACCAATGCCCACACCAATGCCCACACCAACACCCACACCAACGCCCACACCAATGCCCAAACAAACGCCAACGCCCACAACAACACCCACACCAACGCTAATGCCCACACCATTGCCCACACCAACGCCCAGGCCAACACCAACGCCCACGCCAATACCCACACCAACGCCCACACCAACGCTAATGCCCACACCAATGCCCACGCCAACGGCCACACCAACGCCGACACCAACGCCCACACCAACGCCCACGCCAACGCCCACACCAACACCCACACCAACGGTAATGCCCACACCAATGCCCACACCAATGCCCACACCAACGCCCACACCAATGCCCACACCGACGCCCATGCCAAGACCAACGCCCACACCAACGCTAATGCCCACACCAATGCCCACACCAACGCCCACACCAGTGCCCACACCAATGCCCACACCAACGCCCACGCCAACGCCCATGCCCACACAAACGCCCACACCAATGCTAATGCCCACACCAATGCCCACACCAATGCCCACACCAACGCCCACACAAACGCCCATACCAACGCCCAGGCCAACACCAATGCCCATGCCAACGCCCGCACCAACGCTAATGCCCACACCAACACCAATGCCAATGCCCACACCAACGCCCACGCCAATGCCCACACCGATCCTCTGACCACCGCACTCCAAACAGGAAGTGAGCGCAGGCGTCAATCGGCTCCACGGACTCTGGTTTGACCCAAAATCGTGTTCAGATAAAGAACGTGTCCCTCAGAACCACAGAAGAACGTTTGTGTGAGGGACCAGACTTTTACACAAACTGAACTGGAGCCAGAGTCCGTGGAGCCCAAACACAACCGCGAACACTTCCTGTTAGGAGTGCGTTAGCTAAAGGGTTAGACATGTGCAGTCTGTGGTCCAGGCCTCAGGATCTGGAATTCTTCAGGATCTGGAGGTTCTTCAGGTTCTGGAGGTTCTTCAGGATCTGGAGGTTCTTCAGGATCTGGAGTTCTTCAGGTTCTGGAGTTCTTCAGGATCTGGAGGTTCTTCAGGTTCTGGAGTTCTTCAGGTTCTGGAGTTCTTCAGGTTCTGGAGGTTCTTCAGGTTCTGGAGTGCTTCAGGTTCTGGAGGTTCTTCAGGTTCTGGAGTGCTTCAGGTTCTGGAGGTTCTTCAGGTTCTGGAGGTTCTTCAGGTTCTGGAGTTCTACAGGATCTGGAGGTTCTTCAGGTTGTGGAGGTTCTTCAGGTTCTGGAGTTCTTCAGGATCTGGAGGTTCTTTAGGTTCTGGAGTTCTTCAGGTTCTCCTGGTCCTCATGGTTGACCTCTGACCTCGCTGTGGTTGTGTCCCTCCTCAGATCATCATCCCCCCCGACTCCCCTGCCCCCCAGAGGAAGGTGCTGCCCCCCCTCAGAAGCCCGCCCCTCTGCCCCCTCCACCGCCCACCCCCCTCCGCCCCGAGAGCCCACCCCGACGCCGCCTCCGCCCAAAGAGCCAACTCCGCCTCCGCCCAAAGAGCCAACTCCGCCTCCCAAAGAGCCGACTCCACCCCCTCCCCCCGGACGCCCACCCCTCCGCCGCGGGACCCCACCCCCCCGCCGAGAGAGGCCACGCCCCCTCCCCGCACCCCCACCCCCCCACCCCCGAAGCAGTTCTCATCGGTGGGATGCCAGACGGAGGACGACCCGCTGTTCCCGCCGCTGCAGGCAAACCCCCGGCATGTTCCGCCGCTCCGCTCTGATCAGACGTTCCGCCGCTCTGATCTGATAGGACGTTCCGCCGCTCTGATCGGACGTTCTGCCGCTCCGCTCTGATCGGACGTTCCGCCGCTCCGCTCTGATCGGACGTTCCGCCGCTCTGATCGGACGTTCTGCCGTCCTCTCGCTGCTGGCAGAGTGGTTAGCCGTGTTGTCACTAAACGAGAAGGTCTGCGGTTTGATTCCCAGAGAGTGGCCACGTTTACATGATGTTGATTCTGAATTAAAATAGTTCAGAATTAAATTTAATTCCGAATTTAGGTTCACATGGAAAACTTTATTTAATTCCGCTCAACGTCTGGAGGTCGGGAAGGTTCTGATTGGACAGGGACACGAACGGATTTATGTCGACCTGAAGAAACAAATCAGCTGCACCTGGCTTTTTGTCGTCTCGCTTTGTCCTTACGCCGCGGACACAAACGTGATCCAAACTTTTTCCGCAGTCGTTCGGATGATAATGAAGCAGCAGCTGGAGAATTCTGTCACTGAGGAGGAGACAGGAAGAGCGTCGGAGAAGGAGGAAGAAGACAAACCTCAGCCCACTCCCACATCCCGCTCACAAATCCAAAGAGCTGAGGAGGAAAGTCCGAAGAGACGACCGGAGGAGCCGGATCAGAAGGACGACCCGACGAGTACGAGCCGAACGACCAGAATTATTTTTAAGAATAAACGTTTACATGATCGAGGAAGAAAGTAATGCGGCTTTAAAATCAGAATAAACCACAGAATTAAGTTTAATTCCGAATAATAATTTTCATTAGGAATTAAGCGTTTACGTTGGTCTTTTTAAAGCGGAATTAATTTTTATTCAAAATTAAATGATTTTAATTCAGAATTAAAGTTCTCATGTAAACGTGGCAAATGTTTGTTTCAAACTGGATTTTTGAGGAACAGAAATGAAACTCGACCTCTGAGTTTAGACGATCTCGATTTCTATTCCCACGTGTCCTGATATCTGTGGAATCCCTGATCCAATCCTGGTTCAGTCCTGGTTCAGTCCTGGTTCAGTCCTGGTTTAGTCCTGGTTCAGTCCTGGTTTAGTCCTGGTTTAGTCCTGGTTCAGTCCTGGTTTAGTCCTGGTTTGGTCCCGGTTTAGTCGTGGTTTAGTCGTGGTTTAGTCCTGGTTCAGTCCTGGTTTAGTCCTGGTTCAGTCCTGGTTTAGTCCTGGTTTAGTCCCGGTTCAGTCCCGGTTTAGTCCTGGTTTAGTCCTGGTTCAGTCCTGGTTCAGTCCTGGTTTAGTCCTGGTTCAGGCCTGGTTTAGTCCTGGTTTAGTCCTGGTTTGGTCCTGGTTTGGTCCTTTTTAGGATTGATATCTGCGAGGATCTAGTTTTGATTGTTGTTTTATTATTGATTAGTTTGCATGTTCTCCCTGTGTCTGAGGGAAGTCCGGGCTTTGGTGTTTGTGGTGCATTGTGAGATAGTGCCAAAGACACCAGGGGGCAGCGGAGAGCGCCGGGAGGTTCTGTCCCAGCTCCCTCCAGGATGTGCTGCCGTTGTGTCATTTGGCAAGACACTGCTCTGCCCAGTGTGTGACTGCTGCCTGCATGGAGTCTGTGATCAGAGAAGAGCAGTCACATCTGTTCTCCAAACTGTTCTCCTCAGATGTTTCTCTATGTTCTGGTCGTTTCTTCTCTGACCCTCTGAAGTTCCTCGTCCTTCTCCAGTTCAATATTCTTCGTGGTGATACTCGTAGGATTAGGCAGCGTCACGTCGTCGTTTTGGTTCAAATGTAAAAAAAAAAAAACGCTCCTATCCACAGGAGGGGTCCACAGCCTGGTTTAGTCCTGGTTTGGTCCTGGTTTAGTCCTGTTTTGGTCCTGTTTTGGTCTTGGTTTAGTCCTGGTCTAGTCCTGGTTTAGTCCTGGTTTGGTCCTGGTTTAGTCCTGGTTCAGTCCTGGTTTAGTCCTGGTCTAGTCCTGGTTTAGTCCTGGTTTGGTCCTGTTTTGGTCTTGGTTTAGTCCTGGTCTAGTCCTGGTTTAGTCCTGGTTTGGTCCTGGTTTAGTCCTGGTTCAGTCCTGGTTTAGTCCTGGTTTAGTCCTGGTCTAGTCCTGGTTTAGTCCTGGTTTGGTCCTGTTTTGGTCTTGGTTTAGTCCTGGTCTAGTCCTGGTTTAGTCCTGGTTTGGTCCTGTTTTGGTCTTGGTTTAATCCTGGTCTAGTCCTGGTTTAGTCCTGGTTTGGTCCTGTTTTGGTCTTGGTTTAGCCTGGTCTAGTCCTGGTTTGCTCTTGTTTCTCCAGGTGTGTTTGAGGAGGAATATCAGAGGAAAATCTGAACATGGATTAAAGTCCTGGTCCTGGTTCAGTCCTGGTTTAGTTCTTGTGTAGTCCGCACCGTGCCTGTGCCTGTGTGTGTGCGTGTGTGTGTGTGTGTGTTCATGATCTCTGGAGTTTTAAAGCTGTATTGTGGAACATTTTAAAGCCATCTGGATTCTGCTTTTCTGAAAATAAAAAGACAAAAGTGTAAAATTCTGCACACACACACACAAAACTCCCCAGTCTGTTTACAATCTGTGTGTGTATTTCCCCTTAATAACAGTGTGTGTGTGTGTGTGTGTGTGTGTGTGTGTGTGTGTGTGTGTGTGTGTGTGTGTGTGTGTGTGTGTGTGTGTGTGTGTGTGTGTGCGGGTCAGATGCAGCAGGTGGCGCCGGCCGCTCCTCCAAACAAACTGGACAACATGCTGGGCAACCTCCAGTCCGACCTGAACCGCCTCGGGGTCCAGACTGGGACCAAAGGAGTCTGTGGAGCCTGCCACAAACCCATCGCAGGACAGGTGAGCGAGTTCAAAGTCATCTTTACTGTCAAAAACCATATGTGCAGGTCGCACACACAGGATTTGAAATTGCAGCGCCCCCTAGGCCCACAGTGAACATAAAACATGTGATAAACAAGACAATAAACACCATGACTAAAACATTACATATACCCGTAGCAAAAGTACAAAAGGCTTGTGTATAATACAAATAAGTAAAACACAAAATATGGAGCGGAATAAAGCTCAAATGTGTCATTTAAGCAGCAGTGTCAGTGTCATTTAAGCAGCAGTGTCAGTGTCATTTAAGCAGCAGTGTCAGTGTCATTTAAGCAGCAGTGTGATTGGGAGAGAGTTGAGCATCCTGACAGCTTGGTGGATGAAGCTGTCTTTCAGTCTGCTGGTCTTGGCCCTGAGGCTCCTCAGTCTCCTTCCTGATGGCAGCAGACTGAAGAGGCAGTTGGATGGGTGGGTGGGATCACCCAGAGGGCTTTGCGGGTGAGGCGGGTGCGGTAGATGTCCTGCAGGGAGGGGAGAGAGACACCCACGATTCTCTCAGCTGCTCTCACTACTCGGTGTAGCTTTTTCGGGCAGGACACGGTGCAGGTGCCATACCACACAGTGATGCAGCTGGTGAGGATGTGACCTATGGTGCCTCTGTAGAAGGTGCTCATGATGAAGCTGGGGCTCTGGCTCTCTTCAGCTTGTGGAGGAAGTAGAGTCACTGTTGGGCTTTACTGGCCAGTGATGCAGTGTTCTTTGACCAGGAGAGGTCCTCAGAGATATGCACACCCAGGAACTTGGTGCTGCTCACTCTCTCCACAGCAGCCCCGGTGATGGTGAGGGGGGCGTGCTGTGTGTGTGCTCTCCTGAAGTCTACCACAATCTCCTTTGTCTTCTCCACATTCAGGGAGAGGTTGTTGTTCCTGCACCACTTGACCAGGTGGCTCACCTCGCTCCTATAGTGAGTCTCATCATCGTCGCTGATGTGACCAACACAGTCGTATCGTCCGCAAACTTGATGAAGAGGTTGGAGCTGTGTGACGGTATGCAGTCGTGGGTCAAACTTGATGAAGAGGTTGGAGCTGTGTGACGGTGTGCAGTCGTGGGTCAGCAAAGTGAAGAGGAGGGGGCTCAGCACACATCCTTGGAGAGCCCCCGTGTTCAGTGTAATGGTCCTGGAGGTGTTGCTGCCGACCCGTACTGCCTGCGGTCTTCCTGTCAGGAAATCCAGCACCAGTTGCACATGGAGGTGTTGACATCCAGCTTGTCTAGTTTGAGTCTGAGTTGCTGGGGGACGATTGTGTTGAAGCTGAACTGAAGTCAGTGAACAGTATTCTAACATATGAGTCTCTGGTGTCCAGGTGTGTGAGGGGGTGACTGCGGTTAGATTGCGGTCGAGCGGTTAGACCGGTATGCAAATTGAAATGGGTCCAGGGTGGAGGGGAGAGATGTCTTGATGTGTTTCATGACAATCCGTTTGAAGCGCTTCATGAGGATGGGGGTGAGCGGACAGTAGTCGTTAAGGCTGGATGGAGACGACTTCTTCGGCACAGGGATGATGGTGGTGGTCTTAAGGCATGTGGGGACGACAGCCTGGCTCAAAGATGTGTTGAAGATGTCCGTAAAGACCTCTGTGAGTTTTGCAGCACAGTCTCTCAGTACACGACCAGGGATGTCGTCCGGTCCCGGAGATTTGTGTGTGTTGATCCTGCTGAGAGATCTCCTCATGCTGTCCGGGGACAGTGTCAGCACCTAGTCACCGGGAGGGGGTGGAGTCTTCTGTGCCGGGGTGCTGTCGTGTGCCTTAAAACGAGTGAAGAACTCGTTCAGCTCGTTCGGCAGGGAGGTGGAGCTGTCGGCAGTCTGTGGCGTTGGCTTGTAGTCTGTTATGGTCTGTATCCCCTGCCACAGACTTGGCGTGTCTCTGCTGTCCTTAAAGTCCAGCACTGGTCACTAGGGGTCAGTACAGTGCAGGGGGAGATTGGGGCGGCCGTCAATCAAACCTGTTGCTAACGTCAGTGGGAGGTTGCCTGGTTTACACCAGACCATATCACAAGTGAGATATGGTCTGGAAGCCACCTTCGAAATATCTCGTACCGGAGGTGTGCTTTACGATCGCCAACAGCCATTTATTGGGCGTTACGAATGTTTATCATTTGGCGTATACGTAGCCCATAGCCAATCATGTCAGTTGTCAGTTCAAACTACAAGCTTCCGTTTGTCACGTAGTACACATCACTGTCTTTACACCTCTCCCCGCTCTCTGATTGGCTCCCAGAATCGGCTCCCAGAATCGGGAGAGCTCGCTTGCCATAGTCGCCAGGCTGTCTTTCAGATCGGAACGAACGAAAGACAGCCTGGGATTTCCAAGGTTAAGTGGGACAAAATGTTGAAGCCCCAGGGTCATGTAGAGCGGGTCAAATGTCAAAAGTCAGATTGAGCCTGACAGCAGCAGAGGGGCCACGCTTTTACACTAACTGAACTAGAGCCAGAGTCCATGGAGCCCAGTCACGCCCATGAACACTTCCTGTTTGAGCGTAATGTTGGCGGGCTGGGGATGTTTCATTCAGCCCCTGACAGTCCCTGACAGCCCTCGACAGTCCCTGACAGCCCTCGACAGTCCCTGACAGCCCCTTACAGGCCCTGACAGCCCTGACAGTCCGTGACAAACCCTGACAGCCCCTTACGGTCCCTGACAAACCCTGACAGTCCCTGACAAACCCCGACAGTCCCTGACAGCCCCTGACAGTCCCTGACAGCCCCCAACAGTCCCTGACAGCCCCTGACCATTTATTTCAACCCCTGACAGCCCCTGACAGCCCCTGACAGACCCTGACAGACCCTGACAGACCCTGACAGTCCCTTACAGTCCCTGACAAACCCTGACAGTCTCTGACAGCCCTTACAGTCCCTGACAAACCCTGACAGTCCCTGATAGACCCCGACAGCCCCTGACAGCCCCCAATAGCCCCTGACAATCCCTGACAGTCCCTGGTGTGTCCTTAGGTCGTCACGGCGATGGGCAGGACGTGGCATCCGGAGCATTTCGTGTGCTCTCACTGTCAGGAAGAGATTGGCTCCAGAAACTTCTTTGAGCGTGACGGCGCCCCCTATTGTGAGAAGGACTACCACAACCTGTTTTCCCCCCGCTGCCACTACTGCAACGGGCCCATACTGGACGTGAGTACTGCAAATACTACTGCAAATACTACTACTACTACTGCAACTACTACTACTGCAACGGGCCCATACTGGACGTGAGTACTGCAAATACTACTGCAAATACTACTACTACAACTACTACTACTGCAACAGGCCCATACTGAACGTGAGTACTGCAAATACTACTGCAAATACTACTGCAAATACTACTACTACTACTGCAACTACTGCTACTGCAACGGGCCCATACTGGACATAAGTACTGCAAATACTACTGCAAATACTACTACTACTACAACTACTATTACTGCAACGGGCCCATACTGGACATGAGTACTGCAAATACTACTGCAAATACTACTACTACTACTACAACTACTATTACTGCAATGGGCCTATACTGGACATGAGTACTGCAAATACTACTACTACTACTACTACTACTACTACAACTACTACTACTGCAACGGGCCCATACTGGACATGAGTATTGCAAATACTACTGCAGATACTACTACTACTACAACTACTACTACTGCAACGGGTCCATACTGGACGTGAGTACTGCAAATACTACTGCAGATACTACTACTACTACTACTACTACTACTACTATTACTGCAATGGGCCTATACTGGACATGAGTACTGCAAATACTACTACTACTACTACTACTACTGCAACGGGTCCATACTGGACGTGAGTACTGCAAATACTACTGCAGATACTACTACTACTACTACTATTACAACTACTATTACTGCAACGGGCCCATACTGGACATGAGTACTGCTAATACTACTGCAAATATTACTACTACTACTGCAACTACTATTACTGCAACAGGCCCATACTGGACATGAGTACTGCAAATACTACTGCAAATAGTATTACTGCTACTACAACTACTACTACTGCAACGGGCCCATACTGGACGTGAGTACTGCAAATACTACTGCAAATACTACTACTACAATACTACTACTACTACTGCAACTACTACTACTGCAACAGGCTCATACTGGACGTGAGTACTGCAAATACTAGTGCAAATACTACTACTACTACTACAACTACTACTACTGCAACGGGCCCATACTGGACGTGAGTACTGCAAATACTACTGCAAATACTACTACTACTACTACAACTGCTATTACTGCAACGGGCCCATACTGGACGTGAGTACTGCAAATACTACTGCAAATACTACTACTGCAACGGGCCCATACTGGACGTGAGTACTGCAAATACTATTGCAGATACTACTACTACTACTACTACTACAACTACTATTACTGCAACGGGGCCATACTGGACATGAGTACTGCAAATACTACTTCAAATATTACTACTACTACTGCAACTACTACTACTGCAACGGGCCCATACTGGACATGAGTACTGCAAATACTACTGCAAATATTACTACTACTACTGCAACTATTATTACTGCAACGGGCCCATACTGGACATGAGTACTGCAAATACTACTGCAAATACTACTACTACTACTGCAACGGGCCCATACTGGACATGAGTACTGCAAATATTACTACTACTACTGCAACTACTATTACTGCAACGGGCCCATACTGGACATGAGTACTGCAAATACTACTGCAAATAGTATTACTGCTACTACAACTACTACTACTGCAACGGGCCCATACTGGACGTGAGTACTCCAAATACTACTGCTACTACTACAACTACTACTACTGTAACGGGCCCATACTGGACATGAGTACTGAAAATACTAGTACTACACAAATAAAGTGGTACAACACCCCCTTGTGCCCAACTGTAGTAATACTTTTATAGTAATAACTTTAGTGTGTGTTTGTGTGTTCTTTACAGAAAGTGGTGACGGCTCTGGATAAGACGTGGCATCCGGAGCATTTCTTTTGCGCTCAGTGTGGAGAGTTCTTTGGACCTGAAGGTACTTCTCCAACATTTGCACCTTTACCCCACTAACATCTGCACCTTTACCCCAACAACATCTGCACCTTTACCCCACCAACATCTGCACCTTTACCCCACCAACATCTGCACCTCTACCCCACCAACATCTGCACCTCTACCCCACCAACATCTGCACCTTTACCCCACCAACATCTGCACCTTTACCCCACCAACATCTGCACCTTTACCCCACCAACATCTGTGAAATAAAACACGTCTGCAGCCAAATAATTCCCTCCAATCCTGAAGGCAGAGTTACCCCCTGTGTGTCAGAAGCCCCCTCGTTGATGCCCTCTTGTTGATGCCCCCTCGTTGTTGCCCTCTCGTTGTTGCCCCCTCGTTGTTGCCCTCTCGTTGTTGTCCCCTCGTTGTTGCCCCCTCGTTGTTGCCCCCCTCGTTGCCCTCTCGTTGTTGCCCTTTTGTTGTTACCCTCTCGTTGATGCCCCCTCTTGTTGCCCCCTTGTTGATGCCCCCTCTTGTTGCCCCCTCGTTGAGGCCCTCTCCTTGTTTCCCTTCTCGTTGTTGCCCTCTCGTTGTTGCCCCCTCATTGTTGTCCCCTCGTTGTTGCCCCCTCGTTGTTGCCCCCTCATTGTTGTCCCCTCGTTGATGCCCTCTCGTTGTTGTCCCCTCGTTGTTGCCCCCTCGTTGTTGCCCCCTCGTTGTTGCCCTCTCGTTGTTGTCCCCTCGTTGTTGCCCTCTCGTTGATGCCCTCTCGTTGTTGCCCTCTTGTTGTTACCCTCTCGTTGATGCCTCCTCTTGTTGCCCCCTCGTTGTTGCCCTCTCGTTGTTGCCCTCTTGTTGTTACCCTCTCGTTGATGCCTCCTCTTGTTGCCCCCTCGTTGATGCCCTCTCCTTGTTTCCCCTCTCGTTGTTGCCCTCTCGTTGTTTCCCTCTCGTTGATGCCCCCTCATTGTTGTCCCCTCGTTGTTGCCCTCTACTTGTTTCCCCTCTCGTTGATGCCCTCTCGTTGGTGCCCTCTTGTTGATGCCCCCTCTTGTTGCCCCCTCGTTGATGCCCTCTCGTTGTTTCCCCTCTCGTTGTTGCCCTCTCATTGTTGCCCTCTCGTTGATGTCCCCTCTTGTTGCCCCCTCTCCGCAGGGTTCCACGAGCGTGAGGGGAAGGCGTTCTGTCAGAAGGATTACTTCCAGATGTTTGCTCCAAAGTGCGGCGGCTGCTCCAGGGCCATCCTGGAGAACTACATCTCCGCCCTGAACGCCCTGTGGCACCCCGAGTGCTTCGTCTGCAGGGTAGGTGTACTGCGAGTACTGCGAATACTGCGAATACTGCGAATACTAATACTGCAAATACTACAAATACTCTCCTCTCTTTCAGGAGTGCTACACTCCCTTCGTGAATGGCAGTTTCTTTGATCACGATGGTCTTCCGTTCTGTGAGGCTCATTATCACGAGCGGCGTGGCTCTCTGTGCTCCGGCTGCCAGCGTCCAATCACAGGCCGCTGCATCACCGCCATGTCCAGGAAGTTCCACCCGGAGCACTTTGTCTGCGCCTTCTGCCTCAAACAGCTCAACAAGGGGACCTTCAAGGAGCAACAGGACAAGCCCTACTGCCACACCTGCTTCAGCAAGCTCTTCAGCTAGAACCACCATCTAGAACCATCCATAACATCTATGCAACCACCAAGAACCATCCAGAACATCTGTAAAACCACCAAGAACCATCCAGGACATCTATAGAACCACCAAGAACCATCCAGAACATCTATGCAACCACCAAGAACCATCCAGAACATCTATGCAACCACCAAGAACCATCCAGAACATCTGTAAAACCACCAAGAACCATCCAGAACATCTGTAGAACCACCAAGAACCATCCAGAACATCTATAGAACCACCAAGAACCACCCAGAACATCTATAGAACCACCAAGAACATCTATAGAACCACCAAGAACCATCCAGAACATCCGTAGAACCACCAAGAACCATCCAGAACATCCGTAGAACCACCAAGATCATCTGTAGAACCACCAAGAACCATCCAGAACATCTGTAGAATCACCAAGAACCATCCAGAACATCTATGCAACCACCAAGAACCATCCAGAACATCTATAGAACCACCAAGAACCATCCAGGACATCTGCAGAATCACCAAGAACCATCCAGAACATCTATGCAACCACAAAGAACCATCCAGAACATCTATAGAACCACCAAGAACCATCCAGAACATCTGTAGAACCACCAAGAACCATCCAGAACATCTATGCAACCACCAAGAACCATCCAGAACATCTGTAGAACCACCTACAAGAAGACAAGCCCTACTGCCACTCCTGCTTCTCGAAGTTCTTCAGCTAGAATCCTCTAGAACCATCTTCAGTAGACATGTCCAAACTTTGGCCTTCAGACCTTCTCCTGAAGTGACCCATATGAAAACAGGCCTAGTTCTACCTCCGAACCCTCAGTGACATCACAATGTGATACAGATACATCTGACCCCACCTATCCTGACCCCACCCGTCCTGACCCCACCTGTTCTGACCCCACCCTGTTCTGACCCCACCCGTCCTGACCTGTTCTGACCCCACCCTGTCCTGACCCCACCCATCCTGACCCCCACCTGTTCTGACCCCATCCTGTTCTGACCCCACCTGTCCTGACCTGTTCTGACCCCACCCTGTCCTGACCCCACCCGTTCTGACCCCACCTGTTCTGACCCCACCCTGTTCTGTCCCCACCCTGGTCTGACACCACCCTGTTTTGACCCCACCCTGTTCTGACACTACCCTGTTTTGACACCACCCTGTTTTGACCCCACCCTGTGGCCCTCAGTGAAAGACGTTTGGACACTCCTGATCTACACCACCTTCAAACCACAACAAAGCATCTCTACAACCATCTACAACCATCTACACCACCTTCAGCCAGCACCACCAAAGCCTTCTCCTGCTTCTCCATCGTCTTAAACAAGAACATCTACTCACCCTCCTACACCCACACCCTCCTACACCCATACCCTCCTACACCCACACCCACTTTCAGCCGCAGCAGGATCAACCAGCAACCAGCAGCTCCCCAGATGCAGGCAGTGAGGTCTGGGTTCCTCAGGTCCCTCAGGTTCCTCAGGTCCCATGGGTTCCTCAGGTCCCGTGGGTTCCTCAGGTCCCGTGGGTTCCTCAGGTCCCTCAGGTCCTGTGGGTTCCTCAGGATCCTCAGGTTCCTCAGGTCCCTCAGGTTCCTTAGGTCCCGTGGGTTCCTCAGGTCCTTCAGGTCCCTCAGGTCCCGTGGGTTCCTCAGGTCCCTCAGGTTCCTCAGGTCCCTCAGGTTCCTCAGATCCCGTGGGTTCCTCAGGTCCCATGGGTTCCTCAGGTCCCTCAGGTCGTTCAGGTTCCTCAGGTCCCTCAGGTCCCTCTGCTCTGATCTTGGCACTCAGGCAGCTCTCATGTCAGACTTTTGCCCAAAGAGATTTTCTGTTTGTGTTTTTAAAGTGACCGGAGACAAAATGGAGGTTCATGTTTTCTATTTCCCAGAATCCCCAAGAACCCGCCCACTTTTTTAAACGGACAAATCAGGACGAGAGCTCGTTTTAAAAGATCTCGTCCAGGAGACTGACCTTTGAACTTCAAACTCTGAATTTCCAACTCCTCCAGAACCTTCTGTCCTTCAGAGCATTCGTAGAGTCTGGATTATGGAGGATTATGGATCATGTGGATTTTTCTACAAAACATCAGGGGCCAGAATCTGCAGCTTTGCCAAACTGTGTATGTGCATCTTAGGGTCAGGGGTCACTGGGGTCAGGGGTCACTGGGTCAGGGGTCACTGGGGTCAGGGGTCACACTGATGTCAAGAAACTTATGCAAAAATATTGAGATTAAATACAGATGCATGTTTGGACCAGGATAATTCTAGTTTAGTCCTGGTTCAGTTCTGGTTCAGTAGTCATAGTTTGCTTTATTGTCGAAAAACAATCATGTACATGTACATAGAGTGAATTCGAAATTCCGTTTCCCCACTAACCAGGCAGGACAGTGATAGAGCGGCTGGGGGAGGGGCCACGTACATGTGCGCTGCCAACTGGGAGATACAGAGTGGAAAAGATGCAATACAGTCAATGACAATTATACACAACATGTAATGACAGAAAAACAATTGGACAGGTAACATACAGTGTTTTTTTCTTTGGCAACAAGAAGGAATGGTGGGGGGGGGGGGGGTCAGATCAGAAATCAATAAAATTGATTGAAACAGAGCAGAGAGCAGACCTTTCTAAAAGACAGGGAAACGTTTACTTAATCATGTCAGTGTGAATAGTCCAATAGTGTGTGCCATGTTTTTGTAGAGTTCATGATCACAAACCTTATCTGTGGCCTTGGGAGTGTTCATGCAGTGAAGCGAAGTCAAAACACAGATAAACCGTTGGAGACAGATTTTTACAAAGTAATTTAACTACAGGGTAATTTAGCATGATGAAATACATTTTTAAAGACTGTTGAGCGAGCAATTTAGCTGGAACCCTGGTTCTGCCAGACCCCCATCTTCATATCCCCATGAAGATTGGTGAAAGATCTCATTAGTTCCTCTTGGCGTACAGACTGCGCTGCGTTACTTTGGCCCAGTTCTGTCAGCATGCCCGTGATGATATCCAAACGTCGAGATGTTTCCTTTGGTTGAAACCCTTCCAAAAGGTCCTCAACCTGTGCCACTTTCTGATGTAATCCTTTCACGAGAACTCCCACGTACACACAGGTCCCACAGATACTGGTTTAGTTCTGGTTCAGTACTGGTTTAGTCCCGGTTTAGTCCTGGTTTAGTTCTTGGACCATGACATGCATCTGTATTTAATTTTGAAAAGCACTTAAAAAAAAAAGGAATGTTTCTGCCGTGAATCTAAAGTGTGTTTTCGTCTGAGCATGAACGTTTGTGTTTGAATGTTTCAGTTTGTTTGTTTGAATTTAAGAATCGGAGTTTGTGAATCATGTTTTTGCTCGTCCGGACGGCGTTCTCCAAAGAGCTGGCTCCTTTGGCAAGTTCAAAATATTTTACGATTAAAACCTCTGTCACTAGTCCTGCTTCAGCCGGACTAAACCTGGTCCTGGTCCTGGTCTGGGCCTGGTCTGGTTCTGGTCTCGGCTTCGCTCAGACTTTGAGTTGTTTGTGTTTCTGGGTCTGAGATGAAACGATGCAGAAAATAAAGACAAAGAAATAAAGACACAGAAGTGACTTTTGTTTTTTACTCAAACTTAATCTTAATAATAATTCATAGCATTTATACACATTATTCACATTATACACATTATACACATTATACACTTTATACACGTTATACACCGCCTTCATGACGCCCAGAGCGCTTTATCTTAGGCCTGGTTTGGTCCTGGTTCAGTCCCGGTTTAGTCCCGGTTTAGTCCAGGTCTCGGTGGGGACGTGGTGCGCACACGCGCAGGTCCACAGTGGGTCCGGGTCCGGTCTGGTCCGGGTCTGGACTCGGTTCTGGGTCAGGTCTCGGAGTGTGGACGCGCGCGCGGTGGACAGCGGCACCGCGTCCAGCGTCTCCACGAGCCGCAGCTCCTCCAGCGCCGCGAGGCTCCACAGCGCCTCCTCCCGGAGCCCCTCGTGACGTAGGCACAGGCTGCGGAGCGCGGGGAACAGCCGCGGGATCCGCGGCACCGCGTCCGTGTCCAGAGGCGCGCGTGGGTCCAGGTGGAGGTGCCGCAGGTCCGGGAGGCGCGCGGACAGAGCGGTCAGCTCGGAGGAGGAGAGCCGCGTGGGGAGCAGCGTGAGGCGGGTCACGGTGGAGGGGACGGAGCCGGTGAGCGCTCCCACGCGCGGACCGTGGACCAGCAGAGAGGACACCGGGGGCAGCTCCTGGAGCCACGCCCCCCCGGGATCTTCACGGAAGAACAGCGCCAGGCTCCGCACGCACGGGACCATCTTCATCACGTCCACGGAGAAACTCCACGCGGAGCAGTCCACAAGCTCCAGGCTCCGGAGCGCGCGCTGCTGCAGCGGGGGAAGGTTCCGTAGTGTTGTCTCCTCCGTGGGGGGTACGGACAGGCGCGCGGACAGGGACAGGTGCCGCAGGTCCGGTAAGTGGAAGAGGATCCGGTATAGAACCCACCGGGGGGTCAGGGAGCACGTGCCGTGGAAGGTGAAGGACTGAAGGCGCGTTAACTGAGACAGTGCGTGGACACCGGGTTCATCGAGCACGGGACCGGAGCAGTCGCACACGCGCACGTGCGTGAGCTGCTGCGGGAGGAGCGCGAGGAGCCCACGCAGAGACACGCGCAGAGAGCATTGCCGCAGGTACACGCGCTCCAGGCGCGTGAAGCACCGGAAACTGTCCACGCGCTCCTGACGGTAACCGGAGATGATGAGCGCGGTGAGGCGCGGCAGCTCCGCGGCCACGTGCGTCCAGCTCCGGGGCGCGGTGAGCTGCGCGGAGGTCACGCGCCAGCGGCGCAGCGTGCGCCAGAAGTGCGCTGCGCGCGCGCCTTTAGCTCGCGTCAGATCCACGGTCCAGTTCCGCCACGACGCGCCGCGGTCCACGAGCCTCCGCCACAGCGTGCACACGGCGCGCGCACGGAGCCGGTCCGCGGGAGACAGGAACCCGAACACGAGCACCCATACCTCCGCGGGGAGCCGCATGTTCCACACGTGTCCGTGTCCGTGGGAGAGTTCTTCCGGCAGCTGAAGAGGTGCGCATGCGCAGCAGTCACGTGACCTCAGAGAGACGTGTTTTTATTTATTGAATTTATTATGTATTCTTATCGATCAGAAAAGAAAGTGTAAAGACACAGAGTGAGTTTATTATTCTGTTATTAATAATAAAACATAGAATATTAAAGAGGTGTCCAGCCAATCAGAGCGCTCTTCCGGCCGCTGCTGCGCTCTGATTGGCTCTTCCGGCCGCTGCTGCGCTCTGATTGGCTCCTCCGGCCGCTGCTGCGCTCTGATTGGCCGCTTCAATCGTATATTCGCTCCTCTGGTCCCTCCTCTTCCTCTTTCTTTCACGCGTCCCTCGTGTTCGGTAAGAAGCGCTTTTCTTTCCATAAAAACTCAATAAAAACTCAATAAAATCACTTTAAACCCGCGCCGCGCTCCTCCTGCGGGTCACACTGTGCTCTGTACAGCCTCATCTATTCCGCCCTGAGCTTTTAGCTGTGGAAAGTTCCGTAATATTCTGTTCCTTCCCGTTGTGGCCTTCGGAGCTAGCGGCTAAAGCTAACACCTGCAGCAGAAGCGCCGGGTCCGAACCCCAGGGATGAAAGAGTTGCGTTTTTTAGCGGATCTCCGCTTTTTTTTCAGCCGCGGGGTATTTTTATTTTTTACATCTGTGCAAATTCGTTGAGAAAGATTTTGGGTGTATATATATGTATAGTTGTGTTTAGGGTCGCCAACCGTCCCTTGAAAAACATAATCGTCCCGTATTCAGAACAAAAGTACGTGTCTCGTATTAAAACTGCGGGCCGCGCGAGCCCGTGTCTGGAGCCGCGGGCCGAGCGAGCGAGCGCAGCTCTTTCACAACAGCGTGTACCATTGTGTACCAACGTGTATCACAGAGCAGGTTAAACTTTATAAAACATCCTATACCTCATCCTACTTGCCCGTGCCTCACTTAACGCGTCGCTCCTCGCTTTTTCACCTGCGCCTTTTAGCGCGCATAAGCTCAATGCGCTCTGATTAGACGAAATTCAAAGCAAAAACAAATCCAATATATACTACTTGTAGGCCTACCTGTTAATAAAATGTGTTTTTTCTTTTGTACTTTTATGTACAGTTTTACTTTATTGCTAACATATAGCATATAAAAATCCAAATTTCAGAAATTTCAAATTTTCCAGCGGGGGGTGCGCCGTGACTTTCCGCTTTTCACTATTGGCCACTTTCATCCCTGGAACTCGCTCCCGTCCGGGTCCGAACCCGCTCCATGTGTTTCGGTCCAGACTGAGTTGTTTTGTGTGTTTGTTTGTCCAGATCTCTTCCTGTCTTTAAACCTGCTCACGCGGTCCTTGGTCCACTGCAAAGATGCCCAGGGAAGACAGGGCCACGTGGAAGTCCAACTACTTCATGAAAATCATCGTAAGAGACACACACACGCACACATATATACATGACACACACACACACCGCAGGGGGGGGGTCTGCGGGCTCGTGTCTCTGGGGTTTTCCTGTTGGTAGTTGAGCAGATTTTACCCCAGAACCTGCCCGAGCATTAGTGTCCCCCAGAGAAGGTCCTCGGAGCTCCTGAGATGCCCCAGAGTCACTGAAGTTTGAGTTCGGTAACACGGCAGACGTCATGCGGTGAAACGCTGATCTGACTGAAATGTGTCCCACAAAGTGTGGAGATGTTTGGGTTTTATCCACTTGTGAAGGAAAAGTTGAGTCAATGCCGTATTGGGGCAAACTGTGAAATTCTTGAACTGTAAGAATTTTTTTATGTCCTTGTAATTGAATTCAAAATGTTTGTCCATTGCACATTGACATTTAAAAATTTTTAATCCAGTTTTTTCTTGGCATTTATGAAATGATAAAATGTCCACTTGAATATACCAAAAGCTGCACGTTCTGTTTGCCAGTATTTTATTTTTTAAGCCTTTGAAAACAGAACGTCGCTGACACTTGTGCACTAAAATAAAATGGAACAGGATATGGACATATTAGATACAGATTATGAATGTTCCAGAATGATGCTGTAATGTTGTCTCCATAGCAACTGCTGGATGACTACCCTCGCTGCTTCATCGTGGGCGCGGACAACGTGGGGTCGAAGCAGATGCAGACCATCCGTATGTCGCTGCGCGGAAAAGCTGTGGTTCTGATGGGCAAGAACACCATGATGAGGAAGGCCATCCGCGGGCACCTGGAGAACAACCCCGCCCTTGAGAAGTGAGTACCCGCCCACAACCCCGCCCTCGAAGTGAGTACCTGCCCACAGCCCCGCCCTTGAATGGACAGTGGTCTGTTCCAAAATCTAAACTTAGTTTTGTACAATGAGTCTAAGGCGACTTTCAGACTGCAGCCTGAAGTGACCCAAATCTGATTTTATTTTTCCCCCCTTCCAAATGCGACCCAGGCCACTTGGATATGTGGTCCTAAAACCGATACATTTCCGATCTTTTGACGTGCGACTTCAGTCTGAACGGCCAGGTCGCGTTCATCCGACCTGGGCGTGTTTCCTCCAGCGAGAGTGGTACAAATCGGCGCTCACAAAAGTACACAAACGTTCTTCTCGTATTGTGAAAATAGTATATGAACTCCGGGTCAGTGAAGCAGCAAAGCACGTAGCAATCCCACCACTCTCCGCACCAACACGTTAATTTCTACAGATGTTGCTGCCACTGCCCCACAAAACGCCGTGGCCAAAAACCTCTTCCTTCTCCTCAAAACAAAAGCTGTACATGTTCTGGCTTCGGTACAACAGTAACTTTAGGCGACTTCGTAAACACTGAGCACGCTCGCTGCACGTGACCTCGTGTCCTCCAAGGCGCATGCGGGACACTTTTGGGGCGTTTAAAGTTCACACTGGAGATCACATACAAGTCGTATTTAATTGGAAATGTGAACGACCTTGCAAAAAAAATCAGATTTCACAAAAAAAAAATCAGAATTGAGCATTAAGCCCTGCAGTCTGAACGTATCCTAAAACCATAAGTACAACCCATCATCCAGCCCCGCCCCCCTGAGTGCTGGGCCCCGCCCCCCTGAGCAGCCACAGTATAAAACTCCAGTTGTTCAATTTGACGCCGGATGAAGCATGAGTGGCTCACAGCGTCAGTGTTTCAGTGTTTGTCGGCGTATAGATGCACGTGTGGGGTTCCGTGGGGTTCTGTAGCAGGATAAGTTCCAGAGCAGCAGGTCGGTGCTGTTCTGGCGTTCCCCCTGCACAAACTAAAGTGTCTCCAGCTATCTCCGCCCGTCTTTGTGACGGAGCGGAGACGCACGGTCTCACACATGAAGACCCTCGTACTTGAACGTGGCGCCGGCGTGGTCGGCTCTGGGTCGTGAGGGTGACGGACTGGAGCTCTAGGTGTGGTAAAGTAAAGGTTGTGTCTGTGCCCAGGCTCCTCCCTCACATCAGAGGCAACGTGGGCTTCGTCTTCACTAAAGAGGATCTGGCTGAGGTCCGGGACATGCTGCTCGCCAACAAGGTGAGTTGACTCGGAGTTTAACGCTTCAAATGTAAATGAGCTAAAGGGATTTAAAGCATTTGGGGCCAGTGTTCCTCAGTCTTAAAGGTGCATTGTGTAACTTTTCAGGCGGAGAAAGTGCAGTAAAAACATGTTTTTATTTGAGTTTTTTTGGCTAAAGTGTCGTGGCAAACAAGAGTCTGGAAAGGACGTCAGGAGTAGCTGGTCCTGATGACGTTCTGAGTAGGGGTGGGTTTTGGCAAAGAAGTCACGATTCAATTCGAATCACGATTCATATGCCATGATGCGATACTATCACGATGCATCACGATACTTGAATTATTGCGATGCATTGCAATATATTCGACATACTTCAGTGAAAATGTACCAGAAAAGAGGATAACTTAAAGGGACAGTGTGTAAGATTTTTACCTGTTAATTACTGAAATTGAAGATACCCATTCAAAAATACATTGTTTTCCAAGCCTTTTCACTTCCATCATGAAATCAAAGTATTCTTTTGGACTTAGATATAGTCACATAAAAGGGGGATCTTCCCCATATAGAGGCAGCCATTTTGAATACGAGAGCCGCAGAAGGACATTTGGGCTCATCCTTCACCTCGGCTCCTGCTAACAGCTGCACAGCCGCGCTGTATATGGCTCCCCATATACAGCGCGAGTATAGGAGAGAAGGGGAAGGGGAGGGGGGGAGGGGGGAGCATGCTGCCGGATCACACATCGTAATGGATATAACACGTATTTTGGACTAAATTGTTTTACTGGATTTTATTCGCTGGATCCTTATGGACAGATTGAGACCAAGTTTATGATGAAATACAGAGTTTGACCTGTGCAAAGCCTTCAAAGGTAAGCTAAGTAAGCTAAGTTTTGTGCTTTTCTGTATAAAAGCCCCATGTGCTCGGGGAGTGATTGTTTTGCAGGGAAATGAATTGCATAGTCAAAAAGAGGAGACTGTAAGGTTTCATTTGATGTGTAGATTGTCATGAATCATGATCGGGATTGTGTGTTTTCATGCGAAAAGAAAAAAAAAAGTGAACGGGGGACCGCGGTTTATGTATACAGCGGTGCGCGGTTCGTGCGCGGGCACGCGCGATGTCGGCGCTACGTCGCGTCCGGGTGACCCTCGAGGTCTGCCATAGCCAAAAGAGGAAGTGGAATAGCTAGTAACCACCTATGCGCCACGAATCCTACACACTGTCCCTTTAAATATCAGTGGTTGTGTATCTGGGTAGTGTCTTCAATCGATACAGAACTCTGAGCAACTAAATTCATAACTGAATTTATTGAATAACAAAAACAAATAAACCAAACCAATAACAAAAAGTGCATAGGATTTATAAAAAAAACAACAAATTTATTCATTTATAATTGACAAATTAATAAAAATCGATTTTTGGCATCAAGAATCGATGCAGTATATTGCGAAAATTAGTATCGCGATGCATTGTCATGATTATTTTGCACACCCCTAGTCCTGAGGGTTGGATAAAAAATGGAATCTTCAAACTTGAATCTTCTGGACAGAAGGTGTCTGAAGGTCATGGTGCAGGTCATCTTCTGGTCAGCTGTGTGGTGCTGTCCGGTCGTTCCCCCTGCAAACAGAAACTGTCTCCTCGCTATCTCCGTCCGTCTCTGTGGCGGCCGGGGACGTACGGTCTCAGACATTTGACCCAAACCCTCAGGCACTTCAGATGTTTGGTACATTTGACCCAGTGCGCGCCCACTGACGCACTTCAGTTTGGTTTTGAGTCACTCGTAGGATTGGGCAGCGTCTCGTCTGTTTTGATTTAAAAATGTCCAGAGGTCACAGGTCTTTAACACTTTGTCTGCATTTGCCCCACAGGTGCCCGCTGCTGCCCGTGCTGGAGGTATCGCCCCCTGTGATGTGACCGTGCCCGCTCAGAACACCGGGCTGGGGCCTGAGAAGACCTCCTTCTTCCAGGCTCTGGGAATCACCACAAAGATCTCCAGAGGAACCATTGAGATCCTGGTACGACGGGGAGGGCATCTGATGTGACTCTGGGGGGGTTGTGTAGCAGGATAAGTTCCAGAGCAGCAGGTCAGTGCTGTTCTGGCGTTCCCCCTGCACAAACTAAAGTGTCTCCAGCTATCTCCACCCGTCTGTGTGACGGAGCGGAGACGCACGGTCTCACACATGAAGACCCCCAGTGTTTCTGGGGGTCTTCATCTGATCACTCTTCAGTTTCACTTTTGGCTCAGTTTTGGAGGAATGGCATTTCCTGGTGATTGAAAAGTTGTGATCCAACAACTGACGAGAATGACCTGAGGGTTCACGATTCTCACATTTTCACCATGAACTGCTCTCGGCTGAAAATGTTTAAAGTGTTCATGTGATAATTTTAAAATTTGCAGAAGGTCCGTATTTAAACTTGTACTTTGTTCTGAGTGAAAACGATGATCTGGAAGAGAATGTGGAGAAGTGTTTTTTTTCCTGCACATTCTGAGTTGTGCCGATTTTCTTTGGCGATTGTCTTGTTTATACAAAAACGATGTTCTGCTCTTAAATGAGATGATCCCCAGTGTTTCCTCGTGACGTCTGGAGACGCTCGGGTTAAAGGCCCGTTGAGTGGACGTGATGACGATGGTTCTGTGCAGCACTTGTTCGTTCTAATAAAATGACAGAAAAACACGTGTTTGAAAAGTGGGTAGCCTGGGAGGGCATCTGACACGTCTTGCTGTCCCCTCAGAGTGATGTGAGCCTGATAAGGACGGGGGATAAGGTCGGCGCCAGTGAGGCCACGCTCCTCAACATGCTGAACATCTCCCCGTTCTCCTTCGGTTTGATCATCCAACAAGTTTACGACAACGGCAGCGTCTACAGCCCCGAGGTCCTGGACATCACCGAGGCCTCGCTCCACACCAAGTTCCTCGAGGTCAGACTCATGCACAAAGAACTGAGCTTTAATCCATGTTCTGATGTTCCTCCTCATACACCTGGAGTTGTTTCATTCTCACGTTTGAGGAACTCTATTAGTCTGTCTACATCTCCAAAGCTCCAAATGCTCTGTTCCACCTCGTGATGTCATCAAGTGGGAGTTTACAAGTGAACAGTGCTTTTCCCTTTAGTTCAGTCGAAATCGGCGACTCCAGGACTGAAATGATCCAAATGATTCTATTGAAGGTGTGTGGAGTTTAAAACCACAGTGGAGCACTTCCTGTATCACCACATGATGACATCACAAGGTGGAACAGAGTTTTCGGTTTGACCCTAACTAGTGTTAAATCTGCAGGTTTGTGTGAAACATGAGAATGAAACAAAACAACTCCAGGAGTGACGAGGAAACGATATTTAAGAGAATTTAAAGTCATTGTGTTTCTGTGGGGTTCCGTGGGGTTCTGTAGCAGGATAAGTTCCAGAGCAGCAGGTCGGTGCTGTTCTGGCGTTCCCCCTGCACAAACTAAAGTGTCTCCAGCTATCTCCGCCCGTCTGTGTGACGGAGCGGAGACGCACGGTCTCACACAGCTTCAGTGATTGGAGTTGGATTTTATGATTCACTTGGACCGTTCTGAACGCCATTCTGAACTGTTCTAGGGCGTGAGGAACGTGGCGAGCGTGTGCCTGGAGATCGGGTACCCCACTCTGGCGTCCATCCCTCACTCCATCATCAACGGGTACAAGCGCGTCCTCGCCGTGGCCGTGGAGACTGACTACTCATTCCCTCTCGCCGATAAGGTACTTGAAACAGTCGAGGTGCTTGTCAGGTGAAGGCGTGTCTTTATGCCATATAAAATGCCTCTCCCCCTCAGGTGAAGGCTTTCCTCGCCGACCCATCAGCCTTTGCTGCGGCGGCTCCTGTGGCTGCAGCAGACACCGCCGCTGCTCCGGCTGCTGCCGCCAAAGAGGAAGTGAAGGAGGAGAGTGAGGAGTCTGACGATGACATGGGCTTTGGGCTGTTTGACTAAAACCGACCAGAGAAACTGGGCTCAATAAACATCTGAAACCTACAGCTGTTTGTGTTTGTTTCACACCTCGACTCATGAACCAGAAGGGTATTCCACGAAAGCTAAGCGCAAAGCCCGGCTTTATTCGTCAGTTGGCGCTAGTTTAAGTGAGTTCGGTTCCACGACGCTCGCTAAACTTAGTTCCCGCTGTGTTACTGGGGCAACATGGTCTTGGCAGATAGTCTGGTCGCGGGCTGGCTAAAGTTGTCTTAGTCAGGCCGTGTCGCAGAGAATGCGTACCTGACGTAAACGGTGTCAAACAGTTCCGCACACCTCCCGCATGAGTATCTGTTCGAAAACTATCAGCAAAAAAAATTACCTTGGTAATTTGGTTCTTGACAAATCTCTGGTAATCTAAAAATGTTTTTGAACCACTGTCTTTACGACATTAACATAGAAGAATTCCAGAGGTGTCTCAGAGGCTTTGGTCAAGTGGATGTCCTATGACTATGGGCGACCCGGGTTCGATACCCACTATTGATGCCCACGTCAAATTTGAGTTAAATTCACGCATTTATATTTGCAACATATTGCAGAAATGGAAATTTAACCTACAATTAGCAAATTATCAGTTGGGCCTAACATCACTCGATGACATTGACGCTTTATATTTTATGTGACATCTCTATCAAAGAATACAGTTAAAGGTAAACCTTTACTTTTAAAACAAAATGTAGCCAAATAACAGGCACACTCCATGATGCAACATTTCAATGATTCAACAAATTTGCTTCAGATTATGTGCAAGCCTTTTTAATGAAATCCTATTTATCAATTTCCATCAATAGGCATAAAACAAAAGACATTAGGTATGACATTCTGGTGTGAGGCCACTGCTGAGGAGGGTCCAAGTGTATGCCATCTTCAGTAACTAGAATACAAGCATACTATTAAAATACACAAATGCTTGGATCACAGCTGAGGCAAGCATTTATGGAGATAATTTTGTCTCAAAGATTTGTATAAATAAAAAATATATATAAATATTCAAATACAAAAACGCAACATACAAATAATTGATAGAATGTATATAAATACACAGGCATTTGTAAATATATTTTCGAGATTTGTAAATATATTTTCGAGATTTGAAAACAAATGTATGTGGAGTCTGCATTTGTGGATGCATTTATTGCTTTCGTGTCGATGACGTAATTGTGAGACAGTTCTACCGCAAACACGATTCGCAAATATGTCACCGGATTTGAATACAAATAGCCTTCACTGGACATCCAGCAGATGGCAGTGTTGAGCAGCTTGTCGGTAGTTGCTCTTTAGATGCGTGAATTTCCTCCTTTTATCATAGTTGCTCTTTAGTAAATGAGACTACAGTGGGCCCTCGCTCGAGTGGAAAGTCGAGTGGAAAGCAACCTGGATATCATTTTGGGCAAAACTCAGGCCACCGCTAACAGTGCCGAACTGACTGACTACGCACAACGCCTCGGAGCACCAGCCCTCACCACCTGACCAGGTACACAAGCTGCTCAACACTGCCATCTGCTGGATGTCCAGTGAAGGCTATTTGTATTCAAATCCGGTGACATTTATTTGCGAATCGTGGTTTGCGGTAGAACTGTCTCACAATTACGTCATCGACACGAAAACAAAAAAATGGATCCACAAATGCAGACTCCATATAGAAAGTCAACTACATTTGTTTTCAAATCTCGAAAATATATTTATAAATCTTGAAAATATATTTACAAATCTCAAAACTATATTTACAAATGCCTGTGTATTTATATACATTCTATCATTTATTTGTATGTCGCGTTTTTGTATTTGAATATTTATAAATGTATTTATATATATCTTTTTTTATTTATACAAATCTTTATTAGACAAAATTATCTCCATAAGCATTAGCCTAGAGAATACCTTGAATATACTCCTCACGAGAACTCGCAGGAAGGATCTTTGATGGGATCCCTCCTTCAATTACCTCCACCAGTGGGCGACCCCGGTTTAGGGCCAGTGCCAGCTCCTCTGCAGGTGAAAGATTTTGGGGGGGCTCCCACCTCCTGTGGCTTGGTAGCTACTGTTCATTTTAAATTAAATAAAAAGGTACCATTTCAGCAGTATTACTAATTTCACTGAATAATATCAATATTAGCCTACTTACCACTCTGCAAAAATGTTTTTATGCTTTGCCTGCAAAACAGTCCTCTTCACATTATTCCTGCTCAAAGACAAGATAACACAGTTTAACGTATTAGTTGGAGCAAATACTTTTACACAGTATAAATAAATTACAACTGACAAGACTGCTCTACAAATATATAATATTTATGACATCAACTGCCCATCATGAGAATCGAACTCACACCTCCCGCACGCCAGACCGTAACTTTTCCCCTCAGCCACAGATCAGCATTGACATCAATGGTGAAAAACATAATTAAAAAACCCAACCTCCAGCACTGTTATAGGACTTAACTTGCATATTTAAGCGCTCGGCGATCTTCTGCCACGCCACGTCTCTTGCCTTGGTTATTGCAAGTGCGTTGTAGAGTTCCAAAAGCAACTTCTGTTCTGATGCGCCGAAATAATCGGCCCAAATCTTCGACATGATCGCGTTTTCGACAGTCGCTTGTTCAGGGCTTCTTATTTACCCTGTGCACGCGCGGAGGCCCGGCCTGATTAGGCCAGACTGAGCTTAGCTCTGATTAGGCGCAGCTGAAATGCGTTAGTGGAACGGGTTCAGGCTTTTGTCTAAGTTGTGTCTCAGCCAGGCGAGAACTTAGCACTTAGTCGCCGCTAAGTTTAGCCACGTTTGTGGAATACCCCTCTGGTCAGTTTGGACACTTCGGGGTCACAAACATGACCAGACTTAAATAGAGCTGTTTTTTCCTCTGGGGCAGAATCTAAAGAACTATTGTAAAAATATACAAAGTTTTGGCGCAAACTTAGATGATGATCTTAGATGATCTTTTTAAGGGACCAAGCAGTTGGGTGTTTTGGGAACTTCTAAAATCCAAATATTCAAATCCACTTCAAATCCAAATCCACTTTATTTCTATAGCACATTTCATAAACAGTTTCCAAAGTGCTGTACAGACAGAAAAACTACAGCAAGCGACACAACAAACATCAGGTACACTGTATATGATTTACTAGTCCCAAAACAATAAAACCAGTAAAATCAAATCAGAAGTATTCACATCGAGTTTGACTCTTCAAGTGTTACCTTGGTATAAATTATAACGACTTGAGTTCTCACCTCAGACTTGTAAACTATTAAAGGGATAATCTGTAGATGTGACCTCATGACAGTCCACGAACATGAAGTGTAAGAACTAGGGATGCGCCAATGTGAAAGTTTTAGCCGATATTAATGTTGCTTTTATGGCCGATAACCGATAGATGCGTGACGAATCCCTCAGTCGTGCAGGTAGAATCCATGATAAAAGGAGAAATTCAATTTGTCAACTGGACAAAGTTTATTTGGTCGAAAACGTTTCTCAGCTCATCCGCGCTGCTTCGTCAGTTCTGGTTAGTGCTGATGGACACTGCTTATATCCCGCTGCAGGGAGGAGCTCACTACACTGAAATTATTCTCAGTAACGTTTTCGACCAAATAAACTTTGTCCAGTTGACAAATTGAATTTCTCCTTTTATCATTAACTGAGATAACATTTTATACAGACTGAAAATCATGCAAAATTAAATTTTGAATGTTTTTTATTTTCAAAACGTGTTTTCACTACATAACGCTCAACTTATTTTATTCACAAAACCCCTGTGAGAAAGTTTAGATAAAAAAAAAACAAACACAAGGATGATAAATCACCATGTCTCTGCATTTCACATGGCTCCCATATCACATTTACTTCAGGTTTGGGGACATTTTGTGTATTGTCAAAAAAAAGGAACTGCAACACATTTTGTCAAATAACAATAAACTTAAACATGGACAGAGACAAGATAAACACAACGTTTTATAACCAAGATCCCTGTACAGCTCGACCTTAAAGGGATATGCCACCCCCAGGTCAAATTTGGGCATCTCCCCACAGTCCAGAGACTAAAATAAGTGGTGGAAAGCGTTTTCCTGCTCACCCAGCCATTGTCCGAGTCTTACTATTTTCCAGTGCGTAAGAATACAGCCGTATCACGCAGCACGCTGCCAGGGGAATCCCAGTTACGCACCGGGAAGGGAGTTCCCCTGTTGCACAACGTGGTGCGTGATACGGCTGTATTCTTACGCACTGGAAAATAGTTCCCACCCAAAATGACCAAGGCAAGCTCTCCGTGTTGATTTGCACATTTATTTGCACTCGATATGAATGCGCACTACACACAAAGTAATTGGGAAACGCATCGAGCAAATTAATTCCTTTTGGCCGAAATCTTTCTCTGGCGACGTTAGACTCCAGTCTAAGGCGGAGGAGCACCAGATACCGCGGCGGTCAGTGGCGACAGACTCGGACAATGGCTGGGTGAGCAGGAAAACGCTTTCCACCACTTATTTTAGTCTCTGGACTGTGGGGAGATGCCCTAATTTGACCTGGGGGTGGCATATCCCTTTAAGGACGCCTCAGTGCTCTGCCTGAAGTGTGACACAACTTTTGTTTTTCAAAGCAACGTATTTATAGTACTGACAAATATCGGTCATTAATATCAGCCTAGTTTTACACATCAGACCGATACGTTAAATTTGGCGATATCGGCCGATACCGATATGAATGCAGATATATCGTGCATCCCTAGTAAGAACAGACTATTACAGAAACCTGTTAAACTGAGCCACCTGAGTCAAATGACTGGGTCTGTTAAACTCTTTGACAGCCGACAAGGAGGGGCCACGCGCAGGAGGGAGGGGCCAGTCTAACTGGAGGATTTCAGAGTTTCCACCGACAGAAACTGGGAGAATGTGAAAAGGAATCAAATTCTTCCTTTTTTATTGAGGGGGAAAAAGATTTTACATTTACACAAGTGTTCAATACAGGGATGAAAGAGTTCCGCCTTTTAGCGGATCTCTGCTTTTTTTTCAGCCGCGGGGTCATTTTTTTTATATCTGTGCAAAACCGTTGAGAAAAAATGTGGGTATGTATATATATATATACACTCAACAAAAATATAAACTTAACACTTTTGTTTTTGCTCCCATTTTTCCTGAGATGGACCCAAAGATCCAAAATTCACTCCAGATACACAACACTACCATTTCTCTCAAACATTGTTCACAAATCTGTCCAAATGTGTGACAGCGAGCACCTCTGCCCCGCCGAGTCAATCCACCCCACCTCACAGGTGCGCCACATCAAGATGCCGATCCAACATCATGACCAGTGCACAGGTGCGCCCCAGACTGCCCACAATAAAAGGCCACCCCGAAATGTGCATTTTTTTGTTTTTTTGCTTTATTGGGGGTCTGGGGACTCAGAACCAGTCAGTATCTGGTATGACCACCATTTGCCTCATGCAGTGCAACACATCTTCTTCGCATAGAGTTTATCAGATTGTCAGTTGTGGCCTGTGGAATGTTGGTCCACTCCTCTTCAATGGCTGTTATGGACGAAGAACACAGGTGCATTTTATTGATGGCATTTTGAATGCACAGAGATACCGTGATGAGATCCTGAGGCCCATTGTTGTGCCATACATCCATGAACATCACCTCATGTTTCAGCAAGATAATGCACGGCCCCATGTTGCAAGGATCTGTACACAATTCTTGGAAGCTGAAAATGTCCCAGTTCTTGCATGGCCAGCATACTCACCGGACATGTCACCCATTGAGCATGTTTGGGATGTGCTTGACCGGCGTATACAACAGCGTGTACCAGCTCCCACTAATATCCAGCAACTTCGCACAGCCATTGAAGAGGAGTGGACCAACATTCCACAGGCCACAATTGACAATCTGATAAACTCTATGTGAAGAAGATGTGTTGCACTGCATGAGGCAAATGGTGGTCACACCATATACTGACTGGTTATGAGCAAAAAAAGCAAAAAAAATGCACATTTCGGGGTGGCCTTTTATTGTGGGCAGTCTGGGGTGCACCTGTGCACTGGTCATGATGTCGGATCGGCATCTTGATGTGGCACACCTGTGAGGTGGGGTGGATTGTCTCGGCGGGGCAGAGGTGCTCGCTGTCACACATTTGGACAGATTTGTGAACAATGTTTGAGAGAAATGGTAGTGTTGTGTATCTGGAGTGAATTTTGGATCTTTGGGTCCATCTCAGGAAAAATGGGAGCAAAAACAAAAGTGTTGCGTTTATATTTTTGTTGAGTATATAATGTATAGTTGTCTTTAGGGTCGCCAACCGTCCCTTGAAAAACGGAATCGTCCCGTATTCAGAACAAAAGTACGTGTCTCGTATTAAACTTGTACCGGTGTGCGAGCGGCGCGAGCCCGTGTGCTCGTCTGGAACCGCAGACACCGCACGTCACCGAGCAAGCGAGCGCGCGGAGCTCTTATGCAACGTGTACCTTTGCGTACCAGCGTGTATCACAGGGCAGGTTAAACTTTATAAAACATCCTACCTGCCCGTGCCTCTCTCATCACATTTTCACGCTCTCTCCTCCTGCTCATAGCGCCCATAAGCTCCTCATCAATACTTCTGATTAGAAGAGAAAGACTAAGTGCAAAGCAAAAACAGATCTATCTATCCATCTATCTATCTATATAATATATATATAATATATATATAAAATATATAATATATATGTATATATGAGAGAGATAATTAGAACCTGCATCATTTGTACTGTCCAGGCATGTTCTGCCTTGTGTTGTTTTATATTTATTTATACAGTTTTCAGTTAAGCAGGACAGATATTTTATTCTGTTAATCTCATTTTGTATTAAAAATACATTTCTAATAATTATTTATTTTCCATGTGTTCATGTCAAATATGCATCTAATTCAATTCAGGTTTGAGTCAAATAGATAAAAAAAAACTGAAAGAGGTGTGTGTGTGTGTGTAAAGTGGAGCAGATGTGAACATTTGTACCAGGTGTGTGTGTCACCACTACTGTTAATAAAATGTGTTTTTTTTTGTGCTTTGATTTACAGTTTTACTTTATTACAAACAAAGCATCTAGATTCAAAATTCAAAAATTGACTTTCAGCTTTTTTCATGATTGGGCACTTTCATCCCTGTCAGTAATAAACAGCATTTTCAAAGTGTTCTAGCGGGCCGGCTGGAGTACCCACAACCTGTGACGTGAACACAGGGAGACGCCAGCGAGGAGCTGATGATTAAAGGTCCCATGACATGAAATTTTCACTTTCTGAGGTTTTTGAACGTTAATGTGAGCTCCTCTACCCTGTTTAGGGCCCCCCCGCCATGGCTAAAAGTTGCGAAATGTCTAAACTGAGCATTTGCTGTCCTTTTCTGCGTTAGAAAAAAACACAGCTCAAACGGGCGATTCTGAACAAGGAAACTATGTGACGTCACATCGAAAAATGCAGCTCCACCCCCCGTCTGGATGTCTACCCACCGTCTCTGTAAAACACGCCCAGAGAGTTTGGACCGCGAATGAGCTACGCAATGCGAAATGCGTTTTTTAATTTAATTTTTAATTTTTAAGTGTTTCTAGGCTCGGAAGTCCTTTACCCGACCCTCTGGACCTCTAAAACAGCAATGGTTTAATTTTATTTTCTGTGAAAATGTGTTTTTTTCATTGAAATGCTTCTCCTTTCCTCCTCCGCTCTTAAAACGCGGAAGTGGGAGACAGCACACAGCGCACCGCTAAAACAAGGAACCAGCGGCGCATTTGCGCCCCCCGCGCTCCTCTAACCTATCTCTGTCCTTCTCATTTGCATTCAAGCAACAAGGCCCAGAACGAGTTGTTCAGAGAGATTTTCTGACTCTGACTGTGTACATGTGTCTTTCTCCTGCACTGAGTGTTGATTTTGAAGAAGGATTCATTTACAGTATTAGGGAACCATTAAAGGGATATGCCACCCCCAGGTCAAATTTGGGCATCTCCCCACAGTCCAGAGACTAAAATAAGTGGTGGAAAGCGTTTTCCTGCTCACCCAGCCATTGTCCGAGTCTGTCGCCACTGACCGCCGCGGTATCTGCAGCTCCTCCGCCTTAGACTGGAGTCTAACGTCGCCAGAGAAAGATTTCGGCCAAAAGGAATTAATTTGCTCGATGCGTTTCCCAATTACTTTGTGTGTAGTGCGCATTCATATCGAGTGCAAATAAATGTGCAAATCAACACGGAGAGCTTGCCTTGGTCATTTTGGGTGGGAACTATTTTCCAGTGCGGAAGAATAAAGCCGTATCACGCAGCACGCTGCCAGGGGAATCCCAGTTACGCACCGGGAAGGGAGTTCCCCTGTTGCACAACGTGGTGCGTGATTCGGCTTTATTCTTCCGCACTGGAAAATAGTTCCCACCCAAAATGACCAAGGCAAGCTCTCCGTGTTGATTTGCACATTTATTTGCACTCGATATGAATGCGCACTACACAGAAAGTAATTGGGAAACGCATCGAGCAAATTAATTCCTTTTGGCCGAAATCTTTCTCTGGCGACGTTAGACTCCAGTCTAAGGCGGAGGAGCTGCAGATACCGCGGCGGTCAGTGGCGACAGACTCGGACAATGGCTGGGTGAGCAGGAAAACGCTTTCCACCACTTATTTTAGTCTCTGGACTGTGGAAAGATGCCCAAATTTGACCTGGGGGTGGCATATCCCTTTAAGGCACCATATAAAAGCATCAAGAAGTACCATGTCATGGGACCTTTAATGCGGCTTTAAACACTGGAGGATTCTGAGCGAGACAAGTTTAGGTCAGAAGTAACACAAAACCTGTCCTTTCTGAAAACTAGAGGCCGTGTCAGTCCCTGTAACGGGCGGGTTGTCGGTTCTACGCCTGCATGACGGGCCGCGCCTCTTTGGCCCTGAGGTCGACCCCTGACCCCGCGAAGCCGGTCCCGCCTCTCTGCAGGTAGATGATGTCGCGCTCCGTCAGCTTGTCTCCGCTCACCGGGTCAGTCATGTCCTTCTTTATGAGCTTCTCCACGCACTCCTGCGTTACCACGGCGCCGGAGGGGCGGAGCACCGCACACGGCACGCTGTTCCCCAGGGCGTCGTGGGTCACAGCGCAGACGTAGCGCTCCTGTCGACTCAGCAGCTTCACGCGGTCCAGGGACGGGTCGAGCGGCGTGAAGCGGACTTCCACCAGATCGCTCATTTTGATCGGCAGCCCGGACATGGGGCACAGGACCGTTTTACTCGGCTTCTTCAGTAATGTGGGTTTGGCTTCGGGGGTCAGAGACGGGACCCAAAAACTGGGCAGAGCTTTGCTGGAGCCGGCGACCGCCACCTCCGCTCCTGCGCCCGCCGCCTTCTGCTCGTCTCGGGAGGTGAACGGGTTGATGGGTTTGGAAACGATGTTGCTCTCGCTGGTCTGAAAGAAAATGGCAGGTTTGGGTCACCAACGGAGCGGCAAAGAAACAGAATCATAAACACCTGTCCCACCTTAAACTTCTCCACCTTCTCCTTCTCCACAGACTTGGACTCGCTCTGGTCCATGCTCCTCTGCGCTTGCTTCTGCTTCTCGTACGCCTTCATCTTCTTGGCGATGTCGTTCTTCTGGTGCAGGATGTACTCAAGGATGGCCTGTTTCTCGTACAGGAAGCCGTCTAGAGTGACCACGGGGTTTTTGCAGGGCTGCAGAGAGAGGCAGCAGCAGTCGAAGTCCTTGATGGCGTCTTTTCCGAGGCGGATGCTCTGGGTCCCGTATCCCGAAGCGGCCGTGTCCTTCTTCTTCTCGTGGTAAGTGTACACTGCTCCGGCCGTGCAGTTTTTCCCATGGCGCGTCATCCTGGAAAATGTTTAACTGAAAACAAACACAAAACAAATGAACACGCTGAGAAGAATAAGAAAATACTGATACTTTGCAGTGACGCCACTCTGGAGGATCAGCTCCAGTCAAATGAAGCTCACTGATGTTAGTGGTTACAGGGGAGAATTTGGAGCCAGGTACAGATTAGGAGTTTTTAATAGTGATGTGTCCTCCATGTCGAGGCTTCGAAGCGCGTGCCAAGTAATCCAGGAAGGCTTTGGTAAAGTGCATATCGAGGCTCGTATCGGTGACGTATGTGGTGACGTATCGAGGCCTCGCGAACCGCCCGTACCACGATTGGTTCAGGAAGTGGTTTGCAGATTTGGCGCGTGAATTTAAACATAAGGGAACATTTTGAGCTGATATCTCCTAATAAAGTATATAGTAAAAATGACGTCATTCAATAAATATTACTAAATACACAAATTTGACAACACAGTGTTTCCCCTGGTCTAATATATTTATTGTAAAAAAAAAAAAAAAAAAAAGTTCCAAGCATCTTGGCTACAACAATAACACCTCATCTATGCTGAGCCACTATGACCCTATTTTGCCATCCTTATTGTCGCACAAGCACAGCCATAAAGTAGTAACGCAGTCACATTACTTACTTTTTCTCCAATTTGTTCCTACTTTTTCTTTTAACCCGACCATCATATCATGAACACAGACTCCATCTTAATAAATTCACAATTTATGTTGATATCATAAACATTCATCTCGCCATCACTAGTTTTTAATGGACAAAATACTGAAGTCAAACCCCAGGCTCCTGTCGCAGCTCCTGAAGAACATCTCAGACCAAACTGAGGCTCCTGAAGAACATCTCAGACCAAACTGAGGCTCCTGAAGAACATCTCAGACCAAACTGAGGCTCGCAGCAACAGGATCCAAGAGAAGAGCCACAATAATCCAATGGAGCCAGAAGAGCTGCCATGAACACAGAGATTTGGTGTATTTTTGTTTTGTAATGATAGATTTGAGTTGTAGAGGGCTGATGAAATCACTTCTGTGGCTCAGTCCTGGTTTGTTCTGCTGCAGTTCAGGCTTTTTTATGTTTCTGACTCTTAAAAACAGGTTCACTGGGATTCTCCCGTTTGTTTTTGTGCCAGTGTTCTGTCGGTAGTTTTAAACTTATCGTTTATCACACTACATCCATAACACATCCTGACTCAGACTGAAGTCTAACTTGAGTCACTTCAGACAGAGCAGTGCCCACAGTCTGCAGAATTCTCAGAACTTCAGCATGCTCCGGTTTGTATTTATTCTTAGTTTCATTTTGTAAATTTATTTCCCTTTTGTCATGATAATAATCTGTTTATGTTACATATTTATGTTTTTTGGAGACCAAACGAGTTCCAGGTCAGGTCAGTGGAGAGGCAGCCCCGCTCAGTCAGAACGTCTGTTTTTGTTTTTCTCTGTATTTTTGAGCTCTAAAACCTCCTATAATTGAATAAATGTCAAGTAGAGCTGCAGAGAGTGCAGCTTTAACCAAAACCTTAACTCCTGTGCAGAACTACATGCTAACGGCTAAGAGGACCGCACACATCCTCCATAAACACGACACTTGTGCCTGAATTCTCCGTGATTTCTCCAGAACACAATACACGTCATGTTTTATCAGTTTTATCTCCTCCGCGGGGCTAAAATGATCCGCTTTGTGCATTTTTATTCAAATACAACAAAGGAAGTAATAGCCGGAGATGCTAAAGGCTAACAGGCTAGCACAACTATGGAAACCTGACATTAAATTTAAGATTTTAACCTTTTCCTGAAGCATAACAGCCGCGCGGACGTGGCGAGGATATAATCACCCTGTTCCGTGACTTAAACACGCGGAAAAATGAAGAAAAAGAGGCGAATTTACCGGAGAAACGGGTGTTTGTGTGCGCTCCTGTGCGCATGCGCCTCAGCGGCTCTGGGACCACGTGATCTGACGCAACTTTTATTTTTATTTTTTTTATTTCAGAATTTTTAAAGTTCGGTGCTTGGCCCCCTAATAATAATAATAATAATAATAATAATAATAATAATAATAATAATAATAATAATAATAATAATAATAATAATAATAATAATAATAATAGATCTTAGATTCTTAACTATCTCGTTATCTCAGGATAACAAGGAAGAAAAATATTGCTTATGAATATGGCCTCTGTCGGCTTTCGCAGGTTTGTTTGTGGTTTAAAACTGAAAAAATAAAATGATAAAATGTGTTTTATTAGCGAACCGGAAGTGGTGTTCGGTGTGGCGAAAGTGGGGCGGAGGAGGCAGCAGCGATGGCCGAGGTTTGTGTTTTTAAACCTTTATTTCGCTCGGATTAGGTGGAAAACGTGTGCACAGGAGGAAACTCTGGTTAAGTTTAAAACCTGATCTAATTTGTGTCTTGAATCTAAAATGTCAAACAAACAAACGTGAGCTCCGTGTTGTTAGCGTGTTAGCATGTAGCATGAGCGGAGATTTAAATGTCTCCGAACAAACCCAAGAAAACGGGATAAACGACGCATTTTCCGCCTCTAATCACACGTGCTTTTATTTAACTCGCATATAGAGCAGATAATCCGGTGTGTAGAATAGAGTTTAGAGCCAAATCTAACCTAAAAAGTACGTTTATTTGATTGTTTTTATTCACGCCTGATGCCGCGGGCTGAACACGAGGGGGCGCTGCTGCTACTCTGAGAAAAGAACAAGAAAACCTCTCATTTAAACTTTTATTTTAGTTTATTATTATTATTATTACTCTCTCCATAATAATAAGGAGGAGGAGAGGATGGAGGAGGAGGAAAGAGAAGGAGGAGGACTCTGGTCCTAAAGTCAGTCTCTGATGTTCTTGTGTTGTTCTCAGACCCACAGCCTCCAGGAGCTGCAGACTCCTCCGGTCTCCTCCAAAGTGTTCATCCAGAGAGACTACAGCTCAGGGACCACCTGCAGGTTCCACACCAAGATGCCCTCAGAGCTCGAGAACCGGGTGAGACTGGGGCAAATCCTGGGGCAAATCCTGGTTTGGTTTAGTTGAATCTGTGTGTGTATGTATGGTACGGTTTATTTGCACAGGGAAAGTGCACAACATTTCACTGACCTTTTGAAATAAACAAAAGAAAGATGCAGGTGCAGGTTATTTCCACTTGTCGTCCCGGGACAGGACGATGTTAATTAAATATTCTGTAACAGAGATTGCAGATGGGTAATGGACCAGTGCATAAGAATAATCACATGTGCATCAGATAAAGACCCTCACTATGCCATTTCTAAAAAACATTCAAAAAAAATTCCTCTTTATACATCCACACACACTCAGCAGTCCTAGTTTCACTCACACGTTCATCACTAATGACTGCAGATTTGATATTCACCATTTGTTTGTTGGATGTGCAAACGTTTGAAAACTTGTACATGTGATAATCTCATTTGTCAAACTATTCCACTGACTCATGGCAATAAAAGAGAAGCAGTTTTACTGAAAGAGGTCCTACACTCTCCTCTAGAGGTCGCCCTGGTGACTCGAGTCGTTTTTTCAGAGCTCAGTGTGACGAACCTTCTCAGAGGAGGAGCAGCAATACCATGAATCATTTTTAAAATTAGGCAGATGTTCGCGTACATTATTAGGAAGTTTAGAAAATCATATTTAGAAAGAATATGACAGTGTTGATGATGCTGTCTGGATTTGTTGTCGTGAATCTTTTATAGATTGATTCAAGAGGCTTTAAGGCTGTTTTGCGCCTGTGACCAGCTCGTCACACAATATAGAAAACCAGAGAGAATCATGGAGTTTAAATACGTGTGCGATGCCTCAATAGTCAGAGATCCTCGTATGGACCTAAAATTTGCCAGATTAAATGTGAGAGAATGTCTAAGCTTTTTTACATGATTTTTAAAAGTAAATGTTGAATCCAAAGTGACACCTAAATAAGTAAATTCACTGACATTTTTAATTTTCTTCCCATTTATATACATTTTTCATCTGTTTATAAAAAACATTTGTGTGTGTGACTTTACAGCAGGTCTGAGCTGCATCTGTCCCTGTGGCGCCCCCTACAGGTTTAACATGATCATTATTTTCTTCCCGTAACAGACCAGAACATCTGCTGGTCTGGTCCTCCACACAGACATGTTCCTCTGCCCGCTCCTCTTCAATGAGCTGCAGACACATTGTGTCCTTCACTTTAGAAGTATCGACCCGCCGACTGTGAAGGAAACATGAAACAACACGTAAACAGACTGTATTATTGTGACGTGGGTCTCTGGAGTTTTAGATTAAAGAGGCCGTACCCTGCAGAATATTTTCAGCTAATGCTGTTCTTCATCACAAACCTGAAGAACTTTTAGACTCATCCATGTTTGAGTCATCCGGAGATCTCTCCTGGCCCTAATCAAACCCTCCTTACAGTCAGCAATACGAGTCTGTACGAGGCTCCGCCCCCAGGCTCCACACAGCAATTCTCCATAAATCTACAAAAACACAAAACTGAACAGAACACCTGGACAAACCTGATGCAGGAGGTGCATCAGGAGGTGCATCAGGAGGTGCATCAGGAGGTGCATCAGGAGGTTCATGAGGAGGTTCATGAGGAGGTTCATTAGTGCGACGCTTTGAAGGGGGAGCGGCTCAGCACAGGGAGCAAAGGGGGAGGGGCTAAATATAAAACATGTGACTCTGTTGTTTTGGTGAAAATCACATTTTTAAAACAAGAAAAGGAACATGGAGATCTGAATATGACACGAGTTACACAGGTGTAACACTCCCTCTGTATTGCCCCTCAGGAGTAATTGCCCCTGGATAGATGGGTGGATGATGGGCAGATGGGGGATCTGACTGGGTATCTGCATCATTCTTCTCGTCTGCAGGTGGATAAGCAGCAGTTTGAGGAGACGATCCAGACCTTAAATCTCCTGTACGCAGAGGCCGAGAAACTGGGCGGACGATCCTACATGGAGGGATGTCTCGCCTGTGTCACCGCCTACACCGTCTTCCTCTGTCTGGAGACGCACTACGAGAAGGTGAGGAGGAGAGAGGAGGGGGAGGAGAGAGGAGGAGGCTCCACACAGATTCAAACGGCTGATGTTTTCTTGTACTCAGAGTTGTGATATTTTGTTTTCCAGGTTTTGAAGAAGATCTCGAGGTTCCTGAAGGACCAGAATGAGAAGATCTACGCCCCCAGAGGCCTCCTGCTTACAGACCCCATCGAGAGGGGCCTCCGGGTCGTATCCTTCAGAGCTTTTATCAAACCACTTTGTTCAGATGCACTCAGGCTAAAGCTGCATTCAGACGGCGGCGCCGAGGCGTCCGGGTTCACATGGACACGAGTCCAGGGCCAATCAGGGACGACTCTCCAGCGATCACCTCTGCTGATGAGTTTATGTCATAAAAACTCTAAAGTCACTCTCTCACCCGGGAAAACACGCTGCTCGCCAACTGCAGCGACGCCATGGACGCACCTCATGTATTTTTCTCCCGTTGGTCCACGGCGTTCGAGACGCACGTCCAGAACGTCTGAACTCAAACGTAACGAGGCTCGAGAGCGTCTGACGCCGAGTCTGAATGCAGCTTTACACTCCTGATGTGTGAGAGGGTCAGTCTGCCCCAGGGCGGCTGTGGCTGCGTCAGTCTGCCCCGGGGCGGCTGTGGCTGTGGGGAATAATCACAGTGGGACTTTTCCTGACCTCTGACTTTGCTCCAGGTGGAAGTCACGATCTTTGAGGACAGAAGCGTCGGCTCAGGCAGATAAGGTGAGCTTTTATTTTCAACTTTTACACATTTACAGTTAAAGGAGAAGTAACGTTTTTACAATCTGGACCTTATTTTGGTGATAAAACGTCATTTACTCGCCCATTGTACTACTGTCATTTGGAGTATTTCCGGAGTTTGGCGATATCCGTTTAACGTGAGTGGTCGGGGCACGATGTTGCAGTCACCGAATAACACAAACTTTATCACTTTTCAAATGACAAAAGTTCAGTGTGGATCTCTGGTTACAGGCCACTTTTGACTCAAACCAAAGTGTAAACTAACATTGTAATCAATGTGTAACCAATGTAAACTGATCCCATAGAAACCATAATGTAAACGAGCCACAGTTTTGAGCAAACACAAAAAGAGCACAGTCTTATTTAGTGAAAATATTTAAAGTGTCTCTGTGTTTTGGACTTTTCCTCTGATGACATCAGCAGTGGAATCCTGTTTTATTGGATTTTTGAACTTTTCTTCACAAACTGACAATTCACTGATCAGCATTTGGTTCTATCCACCAAACCAGGTTAGAATTATAAAAATCTATTATCTGTATTAATGAACGTGAATCTGATCTTTTTCCTCCAGAGTGGACGCACCACCAGCTCGTCCCCTCTTCTCTGGACGTTCCTGTACAAACATTTGCACCTGTTCTTATTATTTATGAATTTTCACATGTGGACTGTGTAATTATTTTTATTTCCTATTTTTTACACTCTCTTCCATTTCACCTGTGCTGCTTTTAAACTCGCCACGTTCGTTTGTGGCACAGAAATCCTGGACTCGTTTCCTCTTTGTGTTTTAAAATCACACCGTGTCCTTCAGAGGAGACAGGTGCGCGTCGGAGGCAGGTGCACGTCTTTACCTGTGCATGAATGTAACTAAACAAACGACAAACTCTTAGTCTTTAAACGCACCTCTGTGTAACCTTTCAAAGTGTTTATCTGCTCCTAGTTTTTAATATTATTTTTCCTGTTTGTGCTTCTTTAATGACCAATGTCTTTAAACCAGAACTTTCAAACTTTTTGTGTTTTTGTTTCCTAAAATAAACCACTGTTTCTGTCAGGATGTAAATAAATGTGTATTTCCTGAAACTGTGGAATTCGTTTTTTGGCATGTTGTTAAATATTTATTATCAAAGCCGTGTTTTGTTTAAGATTTAAGATAATACAATTAATAAAAAGTGATTTAAAAAATAATTAAAGTATAAAGTTTTTATTTCCAAAGGGTGAGACCGGAAGCTTTCCCGAACCAGATCCGGTTTCCTAATGCTAACGATGCTAGCGGCTAACTCCTGATTTCTGTCACTTTTCTTTATTATCGGGACACAAATTCTTGCTACAACAAGCTTTATTTTAAACTCCACTGGGACTCAGAACGGTGAGAGCAAAAATAATAATAAAAATGTGACATAATGAAAGCTAAACGCGTGAGAAAGTGGAGCTTTGTAAAGGTGAAGCGTCTGTTTTTAGAGGATTTCTTCTGTTTTAAACTTTACTTTCACTGCTGCAGACTGAACTTTATGATAAAAATGTAAAAAAGATGACAACATTAGACATAGATGGATACAGAGTAAAATAGTAAGTGAAACTACATTTTTAGGAGTCCTGGATGAAGATCTAAACTGGAGGTCCCAGATAAATGACACTAAAAACATTTCTAAATCAGTTTCTATGTTGCATAAAGTAAAGTTCTCATTATTCACCTTGAATAACTATAATCGCTCCATATCTGATGTTCTGTGTGGAAATTTGAGGTCGACATGTAAAACTCGCCTACAGACATTATTTATTTTACAGAAAAGGGCTTTGAGGATCATCACCAACAGTCAGAGCATCCAACCCATTATCTGTTAAACTTAAAGTGTTAAAATGTGTGATTTTGTTGAATTAAGTCTCCTCAAAGTCATGTATAAAGCAAAGTGCAGAGTGTTTCCTGTAAATATTCAGACGAGATGAGAGAGATGAGAACAAGAACTACAATTTAAAAGGAACCGACATGTTTAAAAACCCAGATTCAGACCCGAGGTTATGGATCGAAGTGTCGCTGTGAAAGGAGTTCATTTATGGAAAAGTCTTGACAAACAAATCAAAGGATCAAGTACAATAATGATAATGAATTTAAAAATACTTAAAATCCAGTGTAATGTGTATGTATGAAAAAGAAAACTAAGTTGTTATGCTTAAAAATGAAGCTCTCTGTTTACAGTTGATTAATAATTGTGATTGGAATGTAATGTGTTGATGTTTTATCGTCACTATCAGTGTTATTGTCTGGAAAAGGGAAGAGGGGTAGATAACAGAAGATTACTCTTTCTGCTGCTTTCATTCAATATTTTGTATTATTATCATCACACTAGATCAAGATCAAAGTTCAAAGCTCAGCTTATTGTCAATTCTGCCATATGTGTTCAACAGTGAATCGAAATTTCGTCTCTCTCTGGCCAAGTAGTGCAAAATGTGTACAAAATACAATATAAAGACAAAACACAACAAAAAACTATCTAAGACAAAAATCTAAGATCTAAAATAGACAGTCTGGTTTTCTGTGTGTATTTGTGTTTGGCTTTCCTGATGCCACGGGACAGGTTGGTTCTTGCTGCCTTCAGATGGGTGACATCCCCGCCTCTGAAGGCAGCGTTCCTGGCTCTCAACAGTCTGTGAACCTCCCCTGTCAGCCATGGCTTCTGGTTAGCCCTGGTGATGATGGTCCTGGTGTGTGTGACGTCATCAGTGCATTTGGAGATGTAGGAAGTCACAGGCCGTTTCCCAATTCACCGACGGCACGCTTGTTAGCGTCCTTGGAACGGGATATGCGTCATATCCGGCGCGACAAGCGCCGTTCCATTCGTTTTTTTACCCCTGCCCCGTCAAGACGAGCTCTGAACGGCGCCGTCGTTTCCATGGAAATCGGGGCGTGGACCAAGTGTGCAAACATGCACGCTCCGCACACTTAAAAGCCCCAGCATGCACAGCGCGGGACTACAAAGACCGACTCGCCAGCGACATCCACAAGTGAGAGTTGCGACGTCACTATAAAATATACGTACTGGTTCACCTCACCTACAACTATGCTACATGAAACTCTTCATAAACTACACTAAACATGTGTGACAGTAGCCGTAACGGCATAGATCACGGCACCTGTATTACCGTTCACATGCTTTTCCCCTTACACTTCTATATTTTCTTTGCTGTTGTAATGCTGGATATTCTACAGTATCGTCATGTCCAGCGTTTACTCTAAGCTGTGCACTGCTCGCACATTCTCAGCGCACAAGAAAACTTGTGCCGCGCACTGTAAACCAGGGACGAAAGAGCTTTTTATTCAGCCGCGGGGTCATTTTTTTATATCTGCAAAGTGCGAGCCGCGCGGGGGGGGGTCATTTCGGATGTGGAGTTAGTGTGTTTGCTCAGACACATTAAAAATTAGGGGGAACATTGGCCATGTCCCAATTCCAAGTATTACTAGTCGCAATAGTATAATATTTTTGTCTTTAGGGAACAAGGAGCAGACCACCCGGCTCATTGAGCTGAGGCGGGACCTGTTCAATTTCGCAGGCGGCCATGTGAGAAACGTAGTGCACTAAGGACAGAGCGAGTATGCGCCGTCTCGACGACAGACCGAGTGCACACTCACAAGCGTGCCGTCACTGAATTGGGAAACGGCCAGTGGCCAGTGGCCGTTTCCCACTACGAAATGAACCCCCCCCGCGGCTCGCACTTTCCAGATATAAAAAAAATGACCCCCGCGGCTGAATAAAAAGCTCTTTCGTCCCTGGTTTACAGGGCGCTGCACAAGTTTTCTTGTGCGCTGAGAATGTGCGAACAGTGCGCAGCTTAGAGTAAACGCTGGACATGGCGACACTGTAGAATATCCAGCATTACAACGAAACGGCCAGTGTCTGCGTACTCCTCAGTGTCCGTGTGGTTGTTGTATGTGGCGGCCTAATGATGTATTTTTATATTTTATGAATGAAATAAACAAAATAAATTTTAAAAAACTACATGAATATGAAACAGATGCAGCCAAAGGTCACTGCGAGGACTGTAATATGCTTTAGGTTATAATATGTTGATAGAATTAGGGAGATTTATTCTGCAAAAAAAAAAACACTTTAATCATGTAATAACAGGGCTGCCTCTTCATCTTCCTCAGTTGTGTTTGGAGCGATTTCTGCATGTTTGACTTACACTGTATATCTGTATTTGAGGCTTAATGCTCTGAGAAACTCCTGTTTTCACCTACCCCCTGTCCCCGCCCACTGTTCTGTACTTACTGTGATTATTCAGAAAGTTTAGATTCCAAACCCTAAAAGATCTCTCAGCTGTGCAGTTTTCATCCAGAAGTTCATGAAGTTAATTTGGTGTTCTGATCATTTAGCGTACCTGAGCTTGTGGACACTCAAAGCGCTCAGAAACTCAGGAGAACATAAACCTGGGTCTGAAAAAGAATCTTAAAATCAGTGAATGGACCAGTTTGTGTTCCTAAGACTTAAAGGGATATTCCAGGATTTTTGACATGGGGGCTCATTTCCGAGTTAGCCAGAGTGCTGGAGAGATGTGGAGACACTTTTTAGCGAATTTCATGCAGTCCTTCCAGCTGCAGAGTTTTCAGTTGCTAGGCTAGCGCAAGTCAATGGTAAATAGTAGCCGGATTTAAATCAGGCTTACCCACACCATAGTGCACCCAAAACAAGTCAATTATAACGGCAGACTGTCGATGTAAATATATGTTGATTGAGTAATTTTTGAAATAAAACTGACTGCGAATAGCATGAATCATTCCATATCTGAGGGACTAGCTTCGCAGCAGCAGCGGAATTTTACTTTACTCTAGTTGGTTGTGAAGTGACCAATCACGTAAACAGAGAAGCGAGAAAAGTCGTAGTAAGGAAGACCACAGAGTGAAGAGGTGAATTTTAAAGGAACTACCGGGCAAAATGGTGTTTCAGTGTGCATTTAGAAAATATACAAATAAAGCCCGCAGGTGGGCACCACAAAGTTTTCACAGCTTTCCGGTGCACGATCGAGAAAGGACGCGACTGTGGCTTGTAGCTGCTGGCTTAGACATCAACACACCGATGGAGACGCTACATAAACAGAAGATTTGCAGTGATCATTTCGGACCAGACGACTACACCAAATCCCTTGGAAAGGCTAGTCTGACAACCACTGCAGTACCATCTGTCTTTCCAAGCGCAAGATCCCGTGACGAAGAACAGGTTTGTACCTTTTTTACCCAAGCTTGCTCCTGTCGTTATGTTAGCCTGCTGGTCAAAAGGCATGCACGCTCATAAAGTTGTTGCTAGCCCGTGAACATTCATGTTGAACACGGAACTGAAAAGACAGCCCCGTATTGATCGTTCATTCCAACAAACAATGCAACAACCCGGTTTTCTGTAGCTGTAGCGGGGGCTAACTCACAGACACTCTCTCGCGTTCTGCCCTTTCAACATCAATCTCTCTCAACTCTTCGTCTGTATATTCCAAGCATCGGGGAGACCTCCAAACGTGGCCATGTCTTGAGTGTAGAACAGGGCAGGCTACTGTACTGTACTGCTACGGCTAACGACGACAGCTGAAGGTAAACAAAAAACAGCTGGAAACCTAACTGCAAGTTGATATCACTCCGCCCATGCCTAGCTAGATCGGGGGAAAAAACGCGCTGTTGCATAAGGACATAAATCCTTTAAAGTACAAGGTTGATTCTATTTCTAAAATTGTTCCATCAACACAGACATTTGCATCGACAGTCTGGCGTTATAGTTGACTTGTTTTGGGTGCACTATGGACTGGGTAAGCCTGATTAAAATCAGGCTACCATTTACCATTGACTTGCGCTAGCCTAGCAACTGAAAACTCTGCAGCTGGAAGGACTGCATGAAATTCGCTAAAAAGTGTCTCCACATCTCTGCAGCACCCTGGCTAACTCGGAAATGAGCCCCCATGTCAAAAATCCTGGAATATCCCTTTAATGTGGTTTATATGAATCCTGTACTTTCTGTTGTAGTTCAGAGTCAAACGTCTGTGATCCAGGAGTCTTCACGCTGGCGTTCCCCTGCATCGATGGAGTCTACCTTCCCAAACACGAGAGCGAGTTTGTGCATCTGGTCCTGGAGGAGCTCGAAGCGTTTGAGAAGGAGGAGCAGAGGAGCAGGTGTGTGTAGTGTCCTAAATCAGGAGCAGGAGGAGCAGGTGTGTGTAGTGTTATAAATGAGGAGGAGGAGGAGCAGGTGTGTGGTGTCCTAAATGAGCAGGAGGAGCAGGTGTGTATTGTCCTAAATGAGCAGGAGGAGCAGGTGTTGACAGGAGCAGGTGTGTGTAGTGTCCTAAATGAGGAGGAGGAGCAGGAGGAGGAGCAGGTGTGTGTAGTGTCCTAAATGAGCAGGAGGAGCAGGTGTTGACAGGAGCAGGTGTGTGTAGTGTCCTAAATGAGGGGGAGGGGCAGGTGTGTGTAGTGTTCTAAATGAGGAGGAGCAGGTGTGTGTAGTGTTCTAAATGAGGAGGAGGAGGAGCAGGTGTGTGTAGTGTCCTAAATGAGGAGGAGGAGCAGGTGTGTGTAGTGTCCTAAATGAGGAGGAGGAGCAGGTGTGTGTAGTGTCCTAAATGAGGAGGAGCAGGAGGAGGAGCAGGTTTGTGTAGTGTCCTAAATGAGGAGGAGGAGCAGGTGTGTGTAGTGTTCTAAATGAGGAGGAGCAGGTGTGTGTAGTGTCCTAAATGAGGAGGAGGAGGAGGAGCAGGTGTGTAGTGTCCTAAATGAGGAGGAGGAGCAGGTGTGTGTAGTGTCCTAAATGAGGAGGAGCAGGAGGAGGAGCAGGTGTGTGTAGTGTCCTAAATGAGGAGGAGGAGCAGGTGTGTGTAGTGTTCTAAATGAGGAGGAGCAGGTGTGTGTAGTGTCCTAAATGAGGAGGAGGAGGAGCAGGTGTGTGTAGTGTCCTAAATGAGGAGGAGCAGGTGTGTGTAGTGTCCTAAATGAGGAGGAGGAGCAGGTGTGTGTAGTGTCCTAAATGAGGAGGAGCAGGAGGAGGAGCAGGTGTGTGTAGTGTCCTAAATGAGGAGGAGGAGCAGGTGTGTGTAGTGTTCTAAATGAGGAGGAGCAGGTGTGTGTAGTGTCCTAAATGAGGAGGAGCAGGAGGAGGAGCAGGTGTGTGTAGTGTCCTAAATGAGCAGGAGGAGCAGGTGTGTGTAGTGTCCTAAATGAGGAGGAGGAGCAGGTGTGTGTAGTGTCTTAAATGAGCAGGAGGAGCAGGTGTGTGTAGTGTCCTAAATGAGGAGGAGGAGCAGGTGTGTGTAGTGTCCTAAATGAGGAGGAGCAGGTGTGTGTAGTGTCCTAAATGAGGAGGAGGAGCAGGTGTGTGTAGTGTTCTAAATGAGGAGGAGCAGGTGTGTGTAGTGTCCTAAATTAGGAGGAGCAGCAGGAGGAGCAGGTGTGTAGTGTCCTAAATGAGGAGGAGGAGCAGGTGTGTGTAGTGTCCTAAATGAGGAGGAGGAGCAGGTGTGTGTAGTGTCCTAAATGAGGAGGAGGGGCAGGAGGAGCAGCAGGTGTGTGTAGTGTCCTAAATGAGGAGTAGGAGCAGGAGGAGCAGGTGTGTGTAGTGTTCTAAATGAGGAGGAGGAGCAGGTGTGTGTAGTGTCCTAAATGAGGAGGAGGAGCAGGTGTGTGTAGTGTTCTAAATGAGGAGGAGCAGGAGGAGCAGGTGTGTGGTGTCCTAAATGAGGAGTAGGAGCAGGAGGAGCAGGTGTGTGTAGTGTCCTAAATGAGAAGGAGGAGCAGGTGTGTGTAGTGTCCTAAATGAGGAGGTGGAGCAGGAGGAGGAGCAGGTGTGTGTAGTGTCCTAAATGAGGAGGAGCAGGTGTGTGTAGTGTCCTAAATGAGGAGGTGGAGCAGGAGGAGGAGCAGGTGTGTGTAGTGTCCTAAATGAGGAGTAGGAGCAGGAGGAACAGGTGTGTGTAGTGTCCTAAATGAGGAGGAGGAGCAGATGTGTAGTGTCCTAAATGAAGAGGAGGAGCAGGAGGAGGAGCAGGTGTGTGTAGTGTCCTAAATGAAGAGGGGGAGCAGGAGGAGGAGCAGGTGTGTGTAGTGTCCTAAATGAGGAGGAGGAGCAGGTGTGTGTAGTGTCCTAAATGAGGAGGAGGAGGAGCAGGTGTGTGTAGTGTCCTAAATGATGAGGAGGAGCAGGTGTGTGTAGTGTCCTAAATGAGGAGGAGGAGCAGGAGGAGCAGGTGTGTGTAGTGTTCTAAATGAGGAGGAGCAGGTGTGTGTAGTGTCCTAAATGAGGAGTAGGAGCAGGAGGAGCAGGTGTGTGTAGTGTTCTAAATGAGGAGGAGGAGCAGGTGTGTGTAGTGTCCTAAATGAGGAGGAGGAGCAGGTGTGTGTAGTGTCCTAAATGAGGAGGAGCAGGTGTGTGTAGTGTCCTAAATGAGGAGGAGGAGCAGGAGGAGCAGGTCTGTGTAGTGTCCTAAATGAGGAGGAGGAGCAGGTCTGTGTAGTGTCCTAAATGAGGAGGAGGAGCAGGAGGAGCAGGTGTGTGTAGTGTCTTAAATGAAGAGGAGGAGCAGGAGGAGGAGCAGGTGTGTGTAGTGTCCTAAATGAGGAGGAGGAGCAGGTGTGTGTACTGTCCTAAATGAAGAGGAGGAGCAGGAGGAGGAGCAGGTGTGTGTAGTGTCCTAAATGAGGAGGAGGAGCAGGTGTATGTAGTGTCCTAAATGAGGAGGAGCAGGTGTGTGTAGTGTCCTAAATGAGGAGGAGGAGCAGGTGTGTGGTGTCGTAAATGAGCAGGAGGAGCAGGTGTTGACAGGAGCAGGTCTAATGTTCTGACAGGTCCAGACTGAAGGTCTGAAGGGAGGAGCAGCTGTGCGTGAACCACCTCCTCCTTCTCTTGAGTCTTGCGGCCTCTGCTGGGGTTTGTGTTGAGTCTTGCGGCCTCTGCTGGGATTTGTGTTGAGTCTTGCGCCCTCTGCTGGGGTTTGTGTTGAGTCTTGCGCCCTCTGCTGCGTCTGTGTTCAGGGTGCTGCTGTTCCCCCCTGTGCCCAGCAGGCTACGCTACCTCACCCACAGAACAGTGGAGGACCTTCCCCAGCTCTGCTCCTTCTCTGTGGGAGAGGGGCTGCTCCGGAGGGTGGCAGTCTGCTTCTGCGACATCAGGTAACCCGAGAACCCCCAACCTTAGAGGTACGAACCCTAAACCCTAAATGTACAAACCCTAAATGTACGAACCCTAAACCCTAAAGGTACGAACCCTAAACCCTAAAGGTACGAACCCTAAATGTACGAACCCTAAACCCTAAAGGTACGAACCCTAAACCCTAAAGCAGGGGTCATCAACCTTTTCAAAGCCGAGGGCTACCTTAAGGTCATCAAATAATACGAGGGCTACCAGCTCAGTTAAGATAATTCAAAAGTCTAAATAATGCACTTTTATGCTGTATTATTTATTTGATCACAATGTATGCATACATGCATTAGTTATGTGTAAATGACCACATTTGTGTTTCACTGTCAAAGCGACATTTATTTTGTGCAAATGAACATGTCACAATTAGATTAGCAAAAATATACTAGTAATGTGGTAATGTAGTAATAAATTTAACATTATTTCAACTCCCTTTTTTGTTTTAAACAAATCAAACTCTTATAATTTCAACATTGAAGCAGGCTGAATGATTTCAAATAATAATAATAAACACCATTAGCTGAGCCGTACTGCTGTTGTCCACGGACTCGTTGCACTGGATGCTGAACCACCTGTATTCACGTAAGTCCTTGTCCAGCTGCTCATTCAAGTTTTCGGAAATAGCAGACACCCGTCTTGTCACTGTACTCGCACCAAGTTGTACATCGGCCAGAGTTGAGATGACGTCTGATCCATTTTTCTCGTCTTTAAAAATAGTCTCAGCAATTATCATCATCGCTCCTTTTACAGTTTCTCCAACTGAAAATGTCTTTTTGTTTTTTATCAAATAATTTGTTGCCTTGAAAGAAGCCTCGGTTGCCTTTTTAGCCTTTTTCAGTGGTCTAGTGAAGAAAGAGTGCTGCTTGGCTAAAGCAGCCTTTAACTCTCGTGCTTTCTCAGCTCGAAGTGCACTCTTAAGGGGAAAGTTTGTGTTGAAGCTGCCGTGATTCGTAGCGACTTTCCACATTGTGCCGTTTCAAAATCGCCACTGTAGCTCCACAAATGAGACATACACACTTCTCTCTTTTCCATGTAAAAAAGAACTCTTCTTTCCAGTCGGTGTTAAAAACATATGATTTCTTTCTCTTCTCCGCCATGCTTTCTCGTCTTTTTTTTTTTTTTTTTTTGATGAGCAGCTGCATCAAACAGGTTAATTGTCATGCGCAGATAACGCAGAGAACTTTGAACTCGGACAACATATTTTAAATTTTAAAATCTGTAAGTGTTTTTATTATTAGCCTACTTTAAAATATGTGCATATAAAGGCGCAGCATTTTTGTAAAACATTATTATTTATATAAGTACGAGGGCGACCTGTTCTATTTTTAGAACCTGCTCTGCGGGCGACTGAAATGGGGCTCACGGGCGACCGGGTGCCCGCGGGCATAGGGTTGGTGACCCCTGCCCTAAAGGTACGAACCCTAAATGTACGAACCCTAAAGGTACGAACCCTAAACCCTAAAGGTACGAACCCTAAAGGTACGAACCCCGGACCCTAAACGTACGAACCCTAAATGTACGAACCCTAAACCACGAAGGTACGAACCCTAAACCCTAAAGGTACGAACCCCGGACCCTAAACGTACGAACCCTAAAGGTACGAACCCTAAACCCTAAAGGTACGAGCCCTAAACCCTAAAGGTACGAACCCTAAATGTACGAACCCTAAACCCTAAAGGTATGAACCTTAAAGGTACGAACCTTAAAGGTACGAACCTTAAAGGTACGAACCCTAAACCCTAAAGGTACGAACCCTAAACCCTAAAGGTACGAACCTTCAATGTACGAACCTTCAATGTACGAACCTTCAATGTACGAACCTTCAACGTACGAACCCTAAACGTACGAACCCTAAACGTACGAACCCTAAACGTACGAACCCTAAACGTACGAACCCTAAACGTACGAACCCTAAACGTACGAACCCTAAACGTATTAACCCTAAAGGTACGAACCCTAAACCCTAAAGGTACGAACCCTAAACCCTAAAGGTACGAACCCTAAATGTACGAACCCTAAAGGTACGAACCCTAAACCCTAAAGGTATGAACCCTAAAGGTATGAACCCTAAAGGTATGAACCCTAAAGGTACGAACCCTAAATGTACGAACCCTAAACCCTAAATGTACGAACCCTAAATGTACGAACCCTAAATGTACGAACCCTAAAGGTACGAACCCTAAAGGTACGAACCCTAAAGGTACGAACCCTAAACGTACGAACCCTAAAGGTACGAACCCCGACCCCTAAACGTACGAACCCTAAACGTACAAACCCTAAAGGTACAAACCCTAAACCCTAAAGGTAAAAACCACAAACCCTAAATGTACAAACCCTCAAGGTACGAACCCTAAAGGTGCAAACCCTAAACCCTAAAGGTAAAAACCACAAACCCTAAATGTACAAACCCTAAAGGTATGAACCCTAAACCCTAAAGGTACAAACCCCGAAACCTAAACGTACGAACCCCGAACCCTAAACGTACGAACCCCAAACCCTAAAGGTAAAAACCCCAAACCCTAAAGGTACAAACCCTAAACCGCACAGGTGCAGATTGTTGTTGTCCTTCACTGGCCATACCTGCCTGTCAAAGCCTGATCCCGTCAGATCTCAGAAGCTAAGCAAGGCAGGGCCTGGTTAGTACTTGGATGGGAGACCGCTGGGAATTCCAGGTGCCACAGTGGGGTGCCAGTTGCAAAAATACTGTCGCTGTGTCCTTAGGCAAGACACTTTACCCACATTTGCCTAGTATGAAAGTGGCGTGCGCATGAGTGTTGGAGGTGGTCGGAGGGGCCGATGGCGCTGATTGGCAGCCTTGCTTCCGTCAGTCTGCCCCAGGGCAGCTGTGGCTACAGAAAGTAGCTTACCACCACCAAGTGCAACAATGAACTGTAAAGCGCTTTGAGTGGCATGAAAGGCGCTATATAAATCCAATTAATTATTAATTATTATTATTATTATTATTATTAACTGTGTGAAGATGCGTGAAAAGTCCCTCAGTCGTCCAGGTAGAATCCATGATCAAAGGAGAAGTTCAATTTGTCAACTGGACAAAGTTTGTTTGGTTGAAAACGTTTCGCCGCTCATCCGAGAGGCTTCGTCAGCTCTGGTTATTGTACTGGTTAGACCCTGCTTATATCTAGCTGCCGGGAGGCACCTAGAAGCCACGGGCCATTCTTTTGAGGACAGTGAGGTTCAGATCTTAGCCAGGGAAAAGAACTGGTTTGAGAGGGGAGTTAAAGAGGCTATTTTTGTCAAAAAAGAGAATCCGTCATTAAACAGAAATGGGGGAGTGAGATATAACCTGTCTCCCATTTATAATGGGATTCTTAGACCAGTCAAACAGAGCCAGGGCAGAGGGGTGGAGAGGGTCGTTAGACGTTGAATAGGGGGTCGAAACAGCCGTCAGAGTAATTTGAAAAACAAAGAGACAGATTAGGGGGATCGTTGTCAGAGCTTTTGTCTTTGTCAGACACGCCTCCCGGCAGCTAGATATAAGCAGGGTCTAACCAGTACAATAACCAGAGCTGACGAAGCCTCTCGGATGAGCGGCGAAACGTTTTCAACCAAACAAACTTTGTCCAGTTGACAAATTGAACTTCTCCTTTGATCATAACTGTGTGAAGGTTTGAACTTGACGAACTACATGTCCCATAATCCTCTGCTCTAATGTCGTTTCCTCCTCAAACACCTGGAGTTGTGTTTGTTTCATTCTCATGTTTGAGGAACTCTTTATTATTCGTCTGTAGCATCTCCAAAGCTCCAAACGCTCTGTTCCACCTCGTGATGTCATCATGTGGTGATACAGGAAGTGCTCCACTGTGTTTTTAATCTCCACACACCTTCACTAGAATCATTTGGATCATTTCAGTCCTGGAGTCACCGATCTTGACTGAACTAAAGGGAAAAGTTCACTGTTCACTTGATGACATCACGAGGTGGAACAGAGCGTTTGGAGTTTTGGAGATGTTACAGACGAATAATAAAGAGTTCCTCAAACATGTGAATGAAATAAACACGACTCCAGGTGTGCGAGGAGGAACGTCAGAGGAACATCAGAACATGAGAACCTGGACTGAAGCGTTTCTCCTCAGGGGGGAGGTGAAGGACAGCGGTGACCTGGAGAGCGGCGCGTTTCATGAACAAGAGAAAGAATCAGCTCCCAAAAGAACGAAAGAGAAGAACAGAACACCAAAAAGACCTGACCAACCTCTGTACCTGCCCCGAGCGATGAGGGAGAGGCAGAGAGGAGGACGGAAGGAGGGAGGAGGAGACAGAGGAGGAGACAGAGGAGAGAAGGAGGGAGAGAAAGGAGCAGACATAACAGTGAGGGAGGGAGGAGTAAGGGAGGAGCAGCAAGGAGCAGACAGAGGACAGAGGGAGAGAGTGGAGGAGGAGAGAGGAGGACAGAGTGTGGAGGAGGAGAGAGGAGGACAGAGGGAGAGAGTGGAGGAGGAGAGAGTAGAGGAGGAGAGATTGGAGGAGGAGAGAGGAGGACAGAGGGAGAGAGTGGAGGAGGAGAGAGGAGGACAGAGTGTGGAGGAGGACAGAGGAGGACAGAGGGAGAGAGTGGAGGAGGAGAGAGTGGAGGAGGAGAGAGTGGAGGAGGAGAGAGGAGGACAGAGTGTGGAGGAGGGCAGAGGAGGACAGAGGGAGAGAGTGGAGGAAGAGAGAGTGGAGGAGGAGAGAGTGGAGGAGGAGAGAGGAGGACAGAGGGAGAGAGTGGAGGAGGAGAGAGGAGGAGCGAGTGTGGAGGAGGGGAGGATTGGAGACTCGTCTTTAAACGTAGAGAAACCCCCAAACCCCCCAGAGGACAGGACGCCATTTTGTGTCCCGGAGAAGACCCAGGAAGTGTGGGACGGGGACATTTTGAGGACAGAGACCAGAGACTGGACTGTCCCGGACTCGACCCCGGATTCGGACCTGGCCCCGGACTCAGCCCCGGACTCGGCCCCGGCCCCAGACACGGCCCCGGACTCGGCCCCGGCCCCAGACACGGCCCCGGACTCGGCCCCGGACTCGGCCCCGGACTCGGCCCCGGACCCGGTCACTCTGAGCTGTGAGTCTGAAAACGCTGGAGTCGACTCGGACACAGAGGAGATCAGCCAAGAGGTAAGAGCCAGATGCCCTCCCAGCCTCTTATATCCCTGTGTGGCAGATGGTTTAGTCCTGGTTTAGACCTGGTTTAGACCTGGTTTAGTCCTGGTTTAGACCTGGTTTAGACCTGGTTTAGACCTGGTTTAGACCTGGTTTAGACCTGGTTTAGACCTGGTTTAGACCTGGTTTGGTCCTGGTTTAGTCCTGTCTCCTCAGGTGCGTGCTCACCTTAAGGCGGGGGTGAGTTTTGGCGTGGAGGCGGTGCTCGGTGACTTCTCGTGTTTTGAGTCCATGGCGTTGAGCGGCGAAGCGTTCGGTCACGTCATCGAGATCTACGACTTCCCCACGTTCTTCCAGACGCAAGACCTCCTGGACGCCTTCAGCCAGTACAGGTGCTCCTCCTGCCTGCTCCTCCTCTCCTCCTCCTCCTCCTGCTCCTCTCCTCCTCCCCCTGCTCTCCTCCTCTCTCCTCCTGCCTGCTCCTCTCCTCCTCCTCCTGCCTGCTCCTCCTCATCCTCCCCATTCTCCTCCTCCTCCTCCTGCTCTCCTCCTGCTCTCCTCCTCTCCCCTCCTGCCTGCTCTTCTGCTCTCCTCCTCTCTCCTCCTCTCTCCTCCTCCTCTCCCCTCCTGCTTGCTTCTCTCCTCCTTCTCTCCTCGTCCTCTCCTCCCCCTGCTCTCCTCCTCCTCTAGCTCTCCTCCTCTCCCCTCCTGCCTGCTCTTCTGCTCTCCTCCTCCTCTCCTCCTGGTCTCCTCCTCTCCCCTCCTGCTTGCTTCTCTCCTCCTCTCCTCCTCCTCCTGCTCTCTTCCTCTCCCCTCCTGCTTGCTCCTCTCCTCCTCTCCTCGTCCTCTCCTCCTCACTCCTCTGCTCCTCCTCCTCTCTCCTCCTCCTCTGTCTCTGTTTTAAACCTTGTTGTTCTTTCAGCGATGGAGGGATGAAGATAAAGTGGGTCGATAACACTCACGCTCTGGGGATCTTCTCCTGTGAAGCAGCAGGTGAGTCCTGGTGTAGTCCTGGTTTAGCCCTCATTTAGTCCTGGTTTAGCCCTCATTTAGTCCTGGTGTAGTCCTGGTGTAGTCCTGGTTTAGTCCTGGTCTAGCCCTTATTTAGTCCTGGAGGAGTCCTGGTTTAGTCCTGGTTTAGTCCTGGTTTAGTCCTGGTTTAGTCCTGGTGTAGTCCTGGTGTAGTCCTGGTTTAGCCCTCATTTAGTCCTGGTATAGTCCTGGTGTTGTCCTGGTGTAGTCCTGGTTTAGTTCTGGTTTAGTCCTGGTGTAGTCCTGGTGTAGTCCTGGTTTAGCCCTCATTTAGTCCTGGTATAGTCCTGGTTTAGTCCTGGTGTAGTCCTGGTATAGTCCTGGTATAGTCCTGGTTTAGTCCTGGTGTAGTCCTGGTGTAGTCATGGTTTAGTTCTGGTTTAGTCCTGGTGTAGTCCTGGTTTAGCCCTGGTGTAGTCCTGGTGTAGTCCTGGTGTAGTCCTGGTGTAGTCCTGGTTTAGTCCTGGTGTAGTCCTGGTGTAGTCCTGCTTTAGTCCTCATTTAGTCCTGGTGTAGTCCTGCTTTAGTCCTGGTTTAATCCTGGTTTAATCCTGGTGTAGTCCTGGTTTAGTCCTGGTTTAGTCCTGGTTTAGTCCTGGTTTAGTCCTGGTGTAGTCCTGGTGTAGTCCTGGTTTAGTCCTGGTTTAGTCCCGGTGTAATCCCGGTGTAATCCCGGTTTAGTCCCGGTGTAGTCCCGGTGTAGTCCCGGTTTAGTCCTGGTTTAGTCCCGGTGTAGTCCTGGTGTAGTCCTGGTGTAGTCCCGGTGTAGTCCCGGTGTAGTTCCGGTGTAGTTCCGGTGTAGTCCTGGTGTAGTCCTCTTGCCTCCTTAGATGTTTGTAGATGTTTCTCCTCCTCAGCTCTCCAGGCTCTGTCCATCTCTCATCCTCTGCTGAAAACCCGATTTCTGTCCCAGGGCAGCAACAAGTCCAAAAGCAAAGCCCTCCGACGAGCAGGTACACGGGTCTATACTACTACTGCTACTGCTACTACTGCTGCTGCTGCTGCTGCTGCTGCTACTGCTGCTACTACTGCTGCTAGTACTACTACTACTGCTACTACTACTGCTACTACTAGTACTGCTACTACTACTACTACTACTGCTGCTACTACTAATACTGCTACTAGTACTACTAATACTGCTACTACTACTACTGCTACTGCTACTACTACTACTGCTACTGCTACTGCTACTGCTACTACTACTACTACTACTACTGTTATGACCGTGTGAGGAGTGAATGACAGAGGTCAGGTGTGTTTTAGTTTGAGCCACTGATTCAAATGAAGTTTATTTGTGTGAAAGACTCAAACCTCTAACCTCCTGTCTGTGTGTGTGTGTGTGTGTGTGTATGTGTATGTATAGAGTTCCTGCAGCCGGTGAAGGAGCGTCCGAGAACAGACTGTGCCGTGGCCAGGAGGATGGTGACCAGAGCGCTGGGTCTGCAGAGGAGAGGCCCCCGATACTGACCGATATTCGCCGATACGGGCAGGAGGTGAGGGTCAAGCTGCATTCAGACGGCAACATCAGGACATCCAATTCACGTCCGGTTCTAGGACGTGCGTCTTCAGGCGTCAACGCGGTGAGAATCTGGTGTCGACAAGACGCGTTTTGAACGTTCAGGCATTCAGGAGGTGTGTGTTAGGGGTCCTCAGATGTGCAGGAGGTAAGTGTGTTAGGGGTCCTCAGATGTGCAGGTGGTGAGTGTGTTAGGGGTCCTCAGATGTGCAGGAGGTGAGTGTGTTAGGGGTCCTCAGACGTGCAGGAGGTGAGTGTTAGGGGTCTTCAGATGTGCAGGAGGTGAGTGTGTTAGGGGTCCTCAGATGTGCAGGAGGTGAGTGTTAGGGGTCCTCAGATGTGCAGGAGGTGAGTGTTAGGGGTCCTCAGATGTGCAGGAGGTGAGTGTGTTAGGGGTCCTCAGATGTGCAGGAGGTGAGTGTGTAAGGGGTCCTCAGATGTGTAGGAGGTGAGTGTGTTAGGGTTCCTCAGATGTGCAGGAGGTGAGTGTGTTGGGGGTCCTCAGATGTGCAGGAGGTGAGTGTGTTGGGGTTCCTCAGATGTGCAGGGTGTGTGTGTTGGGGTTCCTCAGATGTGTAGGAGGTGAGTGTTAGGGGTCCTCAGATGTGTAGGAGGTGAGTGTGTTAGGGTCCTCAGATGTGTAGGAGGCGAGTGTGTTAGGGGTCCTCAGATGTGCAGGAGGGGAGTGTGTTAGGGCTCCTCAGATGTGCAGGAGGTGAGTGTGTTAGGGTTCCTCAGATGTGCAGGAGGTGAGTGTGTTAGGGGTCCTCAGATGTGCAGGAGGTGAGTGTTAGGGGTCCTCAAATGTGCAGGGTGTGTGTGTTAGGGGTCCTCAGATGTGCAGGGGGTGAGTGTGTTAGGGGTCCTCAGATGTGCAGGAGGTGAGTGTTAGGGGTCCTCAGATGTGCAGGGTGTGTGTGTTAGGGGTTCTCAGATGTGCAGGGGGTGAGTGTGTTAGGGGGTACTCAGATGTGCAGGAGGTGAGTGTTAGGGGTCCTCAGATGTGCAGGAGGTGTGTGTTAGGGGTCGTCAGATGTGCAGGAGGTGTTAGGGGTCCTCAGCTGTGCAGGGTGTGTTAGGGGTCCTCAGATGTGCAGGGTGTGTTAGGGGTCCTCAGATGTGCAGGGTGTGTTAGGGGTCCTCAGATGTGCAGGAGGTGAGCGTGTTAGGGGTCCTCAGATGTGCAGGAGGTGAGTGGGTTAGGGGGCGTCAAATGTGCAGGAGGTGAGTGTTAGGGGTCCTCAAATATGCAGGGTGTGTGTGTTAGGGGTCCTCAGATGTGCAGGGGGTGAGTGTGTTAGGGGTCCTCAGATGTGCAGGAGGTGAGTGTTAGGGGTCCTCAGATGTGCAGGGTGTGTGTGTTAGGGGGTCCTCAGATGTGCAGGGTGTGAGTGTGTTAGGGGTCCTCAGATGTGCAGGAGGTGAGTGTTAGGGGTCCTCAGATGTGCAGGAGGTGTGTGTTAGGGGTCCTCAGATGTGCAGGAGGTGTGTGTTAGGGGTCCTCAGATGTGCAGGAGGTGTGTTAGGGGTCCTCAGATGTGCAGGAGGTGTGTTAGGGGTCCTCAGATGTGCAGGGTGTGTTAGGGGTCCTCAGATGTGCAGGAGGTGAGTGTGTTAGGGGTCCTCAGATGTGCAGGGTGTGTGTGTTAGGGGTCCTCAGATGTGCAGGAGGTGAGAGTGTTAGGGGTCCTCAGATGTGCAGGAGGTGAGTGTTAGGGGTCCTCAGATGTGCAGGGTGTGTTAGGGGTCCTCAGATGTGCAGGAGGTGAGTGTGTTAGGGGTCCTCAGATGTGCAGGAGGTGAGTGTGTTAGGGGTCCTCAGATGTGCAGGGGGTGAGTGTGTTAGAGGTCCTCAGATGTGCAGGAGGTGAGTGTTAGGGGTCCTCAGATGTGCAGGAGGTGTGTGTTAGGGGTCCTCAGATGTGCAGGGTGTGTTAGGGGTCCTCAGATGTGCAGGAGGTGAGTGTGTTAGGGGTCCTCAGATGTGCAGGAGGTGAGTGTTAGGGGTCCTCAGATGTGCAGGGTGTGTGTGTTAGGGGTCCTCAGATGTGCAGGGTGTGTGTGTTAGGGGTCCTCAGATGTGCAGGAGGTGTGTGTTAGGGGTCCTCAGATGTGCAGGGTGTGTTAGGGGTCCTCAGATGTGCAGGAGGTGTGTTAGGGGTCCTCAGATGTGCAGGAGGTGTGTTAGGGGTCCTCAGATGTGCAGGAGGTGGGTGTGTTAGGGGTCCTCAGATGTGCAGGAGGTGGGTGTGTTAGGGGTCCTCAGATGTGCAGGAGGTGAGTGTTAGGGGTCCTCAGATGTGCAGGGGGTGAGTGTGTTAGGGGTCCTCAGATGTGCAGGGGGTGAGTGTGTTAGGGGTCCTCAGATGTGCAGGAGGCGAGTGTTAGGGGTCCTTAGATGTGCAGGAGGTGGGTGTGTTAGGGGTCCTCAGATGTGCAGGAGGTGGGTGTGTTAGGGGTCCTCAGATGTGCAGGAGGTGAGTGTGTTAGGGGTCCTCAGATGTGCAGGAGGTGAGTGTGTTAGAGGTCCTCAGATGTGCAGGAGGTGAGTTAGAGGTCCTCTGATGTGCAGGAGGTGAGTGTGTTAGGGTTCCTCAGATGTTTAGGATGCGTTTATTCTGAGGTTGTAGGTGCGACTCCAGTTTTTTTTGTCCTTCTTTATTGCAGCGTTCACATTCACACGTTACAGACTCAGACTCGAGGCTCCGAGTGAAAAAACAAAACAGAAATTCAAATATTTGACACAAACTTTTTACACAAACCTCTGGAAAAAACACGAACTTGGAGAAAACACACGGCGAGTTTTACTCCCGAAACTTTTAGCACCAAAATCACTTTCTGGAAACGTCCGTTTACAGAGGGAGTGTTACACCTGTGGAGTGTTACACCTGTGTAACTCGTCTCATATTCAGATCTTCATGTTCCTTTTCTTGTTTTAAAAGTCACATGTTTTATATTTAGCCCCTCCCCCTTTGCTCCCTGTGCAGAGTCGCTCCCCCTTCAGAGCGTCGCACTAATGAACCTCCTCTTCAGGTTTGTGGTGAGGAACGACGTTAGAACCTGAGACAGATACAGAACTTCCTCTTTAAACACGAGTCCAGATTTGTACGACCAAAACGAGCAGCATGAAAAAACATCAAAAACAGAAAATCTTTTGCTTTGCACAAAAATAAACATCTGTCCATTTTTACAAACGAAACCCGAGCAACAACAAGAACACACTTTTATAAGATTGACCTCTGTCCCTGATCAAACAGAACCTGGACTCCCAGACTGTGTCAGATGCCCTCCCAGCGGAAAAACTTTTTTGGATTTGACTTTTGTAGATTTCATGTAAAACATCAGAAACCAGGGGCCCCGCTCCGTCTGAGGAAAGTCCGTACATAAAATGTCTCTCCAGTCGCACACTGCCCCCTGGTGGTTGTGGTCCGTGGGCGTGGCCAGTTCTACCTTTGAGAGATCTGATTTGTCAAGAGTCCGGGGAACATGTCATCAGTGTCCGAACTCAGAGATCCACCTGTCAATCAAAAACATGTTTAAGTCACCTCCTGCTCCTGTCTGCTCCTCCCTGCTCCTGCCTCCTCCTGCCCCTGCCTCCTCCTGTCTGCTCCTGCCTCCTCTCTGCTCCTGCCTCCTCCCTGTTCCTGTCTGCTCCTGCCTCTGCCTGCTCCTGCCTCCTCCTCCCTGCACCTGTCTGCTCCTGCCTCCTCCTGCCTGCTCCTGCCTCCTCCTCCCTGCTCCTGTCTGCTCCTGCCTGCTCCTGCCTGCTCCTCCCTGCTCCTCCCTGCTCCTGTGTGCTCCTGTGTGCTCCTCCTTCTCCCTCCTCCTCCCTGCTCCTGTCTGCCTTTGTGTATTATCTCTTGTGTTTCTAATTGATTTCGTATCTCTAGATCTTCCAGAGCCTCTGCTGGAGCGTGTGGAGGAGGATCTGCTGGAGCGTGTGGAGGAGCATGTGGAGGAGGATCTGGAGGAGCGTGTGGAGGAGGATCTGCTGGAGCGTGTGGAGGAGCGTGTGGAGGAGGATCTGCTGGAACGTGTGGAGGAGGATCTGCTGGAGCGTGTGGAGGAGGATCTGCTGCTGTCCCTCCAGAGTTTCTGCTTGTCTCAGAATTCAAACTGTAGCCGTGTGTCAGTTCTCAGAGTGCACAGTTTGGAGTGTGGTTTGAAGGGAGCTCAGACTGCAGTCAGGACTGTGCATACTTGCTCAGTCCTGAGTGCACTCTGCGGACCACATGGGCGTCGGCAAAATGCAACAGGTCTCGCAACTACCAGATGCAGCCGCCGACTCCATTTTCTCCTGTAGAAGTATCACACGGTGCATGCTGGGATATATGAGTGCACGAAGTGTGCTTTTTCACGCCCCAATTTCCATGGAAACGGCTGCGGTCTTCAGACTGCGTGTTAACTGTGCATGGGACAAAAAAGAAATGGGACAGCAGTCGTCGCGCTGGATGTGATGTGCCGTGAACTTTCCTCAGGATTCGTTTTGGCACAGACCTGCGGCCGTTCCTTTAGAGTTTATTCCATCCAGTGTTTCAAATGATATCTCACGGTTTTTGTTTTAAAAATAGTAAAAGTTCTTGTTTTTATAAAGTTCAGTTTTGCTTTAATTTATTCATCTTTTCAAAATAAAATGACTTCGTGTTTCACAGAATCAGTTGTGGTGCTCATTCTGTCCACAAGGGGTCAGCAGAACAACACTGGTGTTTGTGAACGTAGAGATTTACTCAAGTCCACTTTTCAAACGTTCCCAAATGATTCATTATTGATCCTCTGCAGCTGGTGTCATTAGTGTCAAATCAAACTCCTGACCAGAACTCCTGACCCCACGAACATGAAAACATGCTCTTTACGTCACTTTTCCTGGAGTTTTCAGACGCTCATGCTTGTTTTTTGTCAGTTTATGCTCATGTGTGCGTCGTGTCACCATGGTAACCGCTGAACACACTTAGAACAACCCCAGAGTGAAGTTACTTGTCACTCACTTGGTTTTTACTTAAAAAATTTGACTTCCTGATTGGAGATCAAGTGGAGGAGGTCAAAACTCTAATGTCACAGAAATTAGAATTTGACAAATACGAAAACACTCTAACCATCAAGTCTCATGAAAATGTTTCTGTAAATTGTGAAACTTTTGGACAGAATTCTTCCTGTGTGAACTTTACTTCCTGTCAGTTTTTTCATATTTTTAAATTTTCTTCACAAATTGATCCTTGATTTGTGTAAAACGTGTGTGTGTGTATATATGCGTGTGTATGTGTGTATGCATGTGTATGTATTACCTGTGTGACAGTTGTACGTCCACATTCGGTGTCCGTCATATCGAGCTTTACACTTCATCACGTTATTGGAATAATCGGACTCAGCCACTTCAAAGTTTGGATTTATCACCACCTGAAAACCAGGAAAGCCACATCTGAGACCGAACGCCTCTCCACCTGGAATTTGGTCTGGTTTGGTCTCCATGAAGATAGAGATCGAACATCTGTGTTTTGGTGTATTTCGGGTGTTTTACCTGTGTTTTGGTCTAGTTTGGGTGTTTTTACCTGTGTTTTGGTGTATTTCGGGTGTTTTTACCAGTGTTTTGGTGTATTTCGGGTGTTTTTACCTGTTTTGGTGTAGTTTGGCTGTTTTAACCTGTTTTGGTGTAGTTTGGGTGTTTTTTACCAGTGTTTTGGTGTATTTCGGGTGTTTATACCTGTGTTTTGGTGTATTTCGGGTGTTTTACCTGTGTTTTGGTGTAGTTAGGGTGTTTTACCTGTGTTTGGGTGTAGTTTGGGTGTTTTTACCTGTCTTTTGGTGTATTTATTTACCTGTGTTTTGGTGTATTTCGGGTGTTTTTACCTGTGTTTTGGTGTAGTTTGGGTGTTTTTTACCAGTGTTTTGGTGTATTTCGGGTGATTTTACCTGTGTTTTGGTGTAGTTTGGGTGTTTTTTAACCTGTGTTTTGGTGTAGTTTGGGTGTTTTTACCTGTGTTTTGGTGTATTTCACGTGTTTTTACCTGTGTTTTGGTGTATTTCACGTGTTTTTACCTGTGTTTTGGTGTATTTCACGTGTTTTTACCTGTGTTTTGGTGTATTTCAGGTGTTTTACCTCTGTTTTGGTGTAATTCAGGTGTTTTACTTGTGTTTTGGTGTAGTTTGGGTGTTTTTACCAGTGTTTTGGTATATTTCAGGCGTTTTTACCAGTGTTTTGGTATATTTCAGGCGTTTTTACCAGTGTTTTGGTATATTTCTGGTGTTTTTACCAGTGTTTTGGTGTAGTTTGGGTGTTTTTACCAGTGTTTTGGTGTATTTCTGGTGTTTTGGTGTAGTTTGGGTGTTTTACCTGGAAGATGTAGTCCCCGGGGCGGAGGTCAGTGATGTCGATCCACTGACAGTCGATGTCGTGGCGATACGTGTCCCAGCAGCCCACTGTCACCCCCTGCTGGCCGAAGTTTGCACACTCATAACGCTTCTGTATTCCTGAAACACACACACAGCCCTGTCACACACAGGGAGGGCATCTGACACACACACACACACACACACAGCCCTGTCACACACACACAGCCCTGTCACACACACACACACACACAAAGCCCTGTCACACACAGGGAGGGCATCTGACACACACACAGCCATGTCACACACAGGGAGGGCATCTGACACACACACACAGCCCTGTCAAACACACACACACAGCCCTGTCACACACAGGGAGGGTCATTTTTCATGTTTTAGGTTCTGTGACTCGGAAGCCTTTTCCAGGAATATTATTTATAGTAACTGTAGTAGTACTATTTGTAGTACAGTGGCACCTCACCTTACGAAATTAATTCGTTCCAGAAGTGGTTTCGTAACGTGAAAAATTCGTAAGTTGAGTAGCTATTTCAATGGAAAAAGCCTGATTCGTTCCAAGGCCCCGATCCAAGTTTTTTTTATAGTGTAACTTTTTTTTATAGTGTATTATATAGTGTTTTATCTGCGTCCTGCGTCCTTTTCTCACATTTGTCTCTCGTTTAAACACTGAAATTTTCATAGATTTTCAACAAAACTATCAATAGTGATGCGTGTGGGGGGAAGGAGGAGGGGGGAGAAGAGCACGCCCCGACACGTGTCCCGGCGCAGAGCTGACAGCAGGTCCAGACTGCCGCGCGTGGCTCCACCTCCTGGCTTCGCCTCGAGCCACAGCTGAGGCGAGCCGCTGCTCTAGACCTGCCCACGTAAGGTGCTCACAGAGCGGCATGGACAGAACCGTGAGGTCGGCCTCTTCAAGACCTCCAGGCCGGTGACCGGGACAATCCCCGGACCCATGCCCGCTTACGGAGCTCTTAAGGCGGGCTGGCAGTGTCCCCCTGGGTCCCTGGATGTCTGGGGCTCCGTGCCTGGAGGGGCCCTGGAGAGCAGGTCTAGACCGCGGCTCTTGCATGCGAGCAGCGGCTCGCCTCAGCTGTGACTCGAAACAAAACCAGGAAACAGACCCACGCGCGGCGCTTTAATCCACCTGGGCTAGTCCTGGTTCAGTCCCGGTCTAGACCCTGGTCTAGACCTGGTCTAGACCCTGGTCCAGACCTGCTGCCAGCTCCACGCCGGAACCAGGAAACAGACCCACGCGCGGCGCCTCAATCCACCCGGGCCAGTCCTGGTTCAGTCCCGGTCTAGTCCTGGTTTAGACCCTGGTCCAGACCCGGTCCAGACCCTAGTCCAGACCTGCTGTCAGCTCCACGCCGGGTCCGCGCAGGGACACGTGCCAGAGCGCACTCCTCTTCCCCCTCCTCCTTCCCCCTACACGCCTCACCACCAACAATCCTGTTGAAAATCTATGAAAATTTGAGTGTTTAAACGAGAGAAAAATGTGAGAAAAGTTTAAATCCAGTCTGAGAAAAGCGTATAATGTGTGACTGAGCGCGCATTATTTGAATTTTTGAGATTTCGCGTTTCGTAACTTGAAATTTCATTCGTATCTAGAGACAAAAATTTACCGTGAAGGCGTTTCGTAACTTGAAATTTTCGTTTGTTGGGTCATTCGTAAGGTACCACTGTATTTGTACTGTAGTACTAGTACCTTCGTCGCAGTGTGTGTCCTCTAAACAGAAGCTGGCCTTGTGTCCTTCAGCCACTTTGGTCCCATTCAGACTCAGCAGGTCGTAGTGAGTGAAAACCTCCATACTGTGATAGTGTCTATAACACAAATACACATACATATAACACAAATACACACATATAACACAAATACATATATAACACAAATACACACATATATAACACAAATACACATATATAAGACATATATATACAAATATACACATAGTATATAAAACAAATATATATATATTTGTATAGTGTGGGTCCTTGGACAAGACCCTTCACGGTGCTGCCCACCTCATACGATGATGAGAGACAATGAACATTACGAGATGCCGGCTCAGACGTCGCCCGGCCAAACAAGGTCTGCGTCAGGTG
>JAVJIX010000050.1:1935000-1937500 GCA_036785185.1 Paratrypauchen microcephalus | reverse complement strand
CACTAATGAGCTAACATGCTAATGAGCAAACCCATTAACGAGCAAACCCACTAGCGAGCTAACCCGCTAACCCACTAATGAGCAAACCCGCTAACGAGTTAACCCACTAATGAGGTAACATGCTAACAAGCTAAACCACTAACAAGTTAACCCGCTAACGAGCTAACCTGCTAACGAGCTAACCTGCTAACAAGCTAACCCGCTACAGAGCTAACTCACTAACCCGCTAACAAGCTAACCCGCTAACAAGCTAACCCACTAAGGAGTTAACCTGCTAACTTTCTAACCCGTTAACGATCTAACGTCCACCCTCCACACAGGAAGTGTTCATGGGCGTGTTTGGGCTTCACGGACTCTAGCTCCAGTTCAGTTTGTGTAAAAGCATGACCTCCTCAGTGACCCGCCCCCCCGGACTCACCCGTTTGTTAAAGCCCATCTCTGGGACATTACACCTGACAGCGGCGTCCTCTTCATGGCTGCAGCCGCTGGACTCTCGATTGAAGCGACATTCGGTCAGAGACTTTTCAAACCCTGAACACTGGACCTCATTCATGTGGACCGGACCCATCCCTGCAACGAGACCACACCGGGTCAGAACCGGGTGAGAACCGGGTCAGAACCAGGTAAGAACTGGGTCAGAACTGGGTCAGAACTAGGTCAGAACCAGGTCTAAACCAAGTCTAAACCAGGTCTAAACTAGGATTAAACCAGGTCTAAACCAGGACTAAACCAGGTCTAAACCAGGTCTAAATCAGGACTAAACTAGGATTAAACCAGGTCTAAACCAGGACTAAACCAGGTCTAAACCAGGTCTAAATCAGGACTAAACCAGGTCTAAACCAGGACTAAACCAGGTCTAAATCAGGACTAAACCAGGATTAAACCAGGTCTAAACCAGGTCTAAATCAGGACTAAACCAAGTCTAAACCAGGTCTAAATCAGGACTAAACCAAGTCTAAACCAGGACTAAACCAGGTCTAAACCAGGTCTAAATCAGGACTAAACCAGGATTAAACCAGGTCTAAACCAGGTCTAAATCAGGACTAAACCAAGTCTAAACCAGGTCTAAACCAGGTCTAAATCAGGACTAAACCAGGATTAAACCAGGTCTAAATCAGGTTTCACCTTGGACTAAACCAGGTCAGAACCAGGTCTAAATCAGGATTAAACCAGGTTTAAACCAAGTCTTAACCAGGACTAAACCAGGACTAAATCAGGTCTAAGCCAGGTTTAAATCAGGTCTAAACCAGGTCTAAATCAGGACTAAACCAGGTCTAAATCAGGTCTAAACCAGGTCTAAATCAGGACTAAACCAGGTCTAAATCAGGACTAAACCAGGTCTAAACCAGGACTAAACCAGGTTTAAACCTGGACTGAACCAGGACTGAACCAGGACTGAACCAGGACTAAAGCAGGACTGAACCAGGTCTAGTCCTGTTCATTTCTTTGACTCTAGAATCTGAATTGTTGTTCTGGAAAAAGTGACTTGTTGTTTTCTCTTTTTTTACTGTGAGAAAAATGTGTTAAAATCTGTGAAGCTCAGAGGGACTTTAAAGATCTGCTCTGGTCCAAAGTCTGGCCCCACAGCAATGAGAGAACAACCAATAAAACAGGACTGAACCAGGTCTAGACCAGGAGGACCTGTCTTTGGTGTTTGGACTTTTGGACCGTGGTCAGTCTGCTCTTTGGTCCAGATCTGAATTCCTCTGGACTCGTAAAAACATTTCACGCTCCTCTGAGGACTCCAAGACCTGACACGGCCAAGAACTACTGTTAGACCTGCTCCGGCTTTAGTCCTGATTTAGACATGATTTAGACCTGATTTAGTCCTGTTTTCGTCCTGATTTAGACCTGATTTAGACCCAATTTAGTCCTGATTTAGTCCTGAAATAGACCTGATATAGACCTGATTTAGTCCTGATTTAGACCTGATTTAGTCCCGATTGAGTCCTGATTTAGTCCTGATTTAATCCTGTTTTACACTTGATTTAATCCTGTTTTAGTTTTGATTTAGACCTGATTTAGACCTGATTTAGTTTGGATTTAGTCTGGATTTAGTCTGGATTTAGTCTGGATTAGTCCTGATTTAGACCTGATTTAGTCCTGATTTAGACCTGATTTAGACCTGATTTAGACCCCATTTAGTCCTGATTTAGACCTGATTTAGTCCCGATTTACTCCCGATTTAGTCCTGATTTAGACCTGATTTAGTCCTGATTTAGACCTGATTTAGACCCGATTTAGTCCTGATTTAGACCTGATTGAGTCCTGATTTAGTCCTGATTTAATCATTTTTTACACCTGATTTAATCCTGTTTTAGTCCTGATTTAGTTGTGAGTTAGTCCTGATTTAGTCCTGATTTAGACCTGATTTAGACCTGCTTTAGACCCAATTTAGACCTGATTTAGTCCTGATTTAGACAGAATTGAGTCCTGATTTACACCTGATTTAGAGCCTATTTAGTCCTGATTTAGTCCCGATTTAGTCCTGAGTAACTGC
>JAVJIX010000050.1:1925000-1930000 GCA_036785185.1 Paratrypauchen microcephalus | reverse complement strand
TGGGGTCCCCCCGGAGGAGCTGGAGGAAGTGTCCGGGGTGGAGGAAGTCTGGGCGTCCCTGCTTAGACTGTTGCCCCCGCGACCCTGCCCCGGATAAGAGGAAGAAGGATGGAAAGATGGATGGATGGATGTTCTTACCTCCATCCTGTAGGCTTTGCTGAAGCCGGTGCTCACACTGGGGGCGAAGGCTCGCCCAGGGGCACAGCTCACCACCACAGGACCCCCCTGGGAGCAGGTCAGGTTCCCCCTCAGAGGAACATCTGGTCCCAGTTTACACTCAGACAGACTGGCCTCGTTCCCGGAGCACTCCACCGAGTGAGACCAGAAGTTCTTCTTACGACGAGAGGCCAACAACCTGAAGAGAGAGGAGAGAAAGGGAGGGTTATAGCATTTCTTTGTTGGCAATCCATACATGTATTTTCAGTAGTAGTAGTTATAGTAGCAGTAATACTGGTAGTAAAAGTAGGAGTAGTACTTGTAGTACTCACTTGTAGGGTTTGGGGTTGTACTTCTTCTCCGTGGGGAAGCCGTACATGCCACAGATGACTCGGGAGTTTCTCGTGGTCCAGTCCACGTCACAGATCTGCCTCCATTTCCCAGCATCCTTCACTTCCAGGAAACCCTCTGTGATGGGCACCCGCTTCCTGTGAGAGTACGTGGCCCGAATCCGCACGTCCTCCACCTGCACGTGCACGCCCTGACCACGCCCACAAACAGGAAGTGATGTCAACCAACAGGAAGTCCTCTAAACATGTAAACCAGGGGTGTTCAATCTTTTTTTTAACCGAGATCTACTTTTGAGGTTGATGTTGTGCCGAGATCTACCAAGAGGGGGCGTCTGTTAGACATGGCAAATATGGGCTTTTAGAGTGAGATTATTTTTAAAGTCGCATAGGGGTGAAAAAATCAGATTTGCTCACTTCAGGCTGCAGTGTGAACGTAGCCCAAGATATGTGGTCCTAAAACCGATACATATCCGATCTTTTGGCATGCGACTTCAGTCTGAACGGCGTTCATCCGACCTGGGCATGTTTCCTCCAGCGAGAGTGGTACAAGTCGGCGCGCACAAATGTACACAAACGTTCTTCTCGTCATGTGAAAATAGTATATGAACTCTGGGTCAGTGAAGCGACGAAGCACGTAGCAATCCCACCACTCTCCGCACCAACACGTTCATTTCTACGGACGTTGCTGCCACTGCCCCACAAAACGCCGTGGCTAAAAACCTCGTCCTTCTCCGTCTCCTCCTTAAAACAAATAATCTCTACATGTTCTGGCTCCGCTATGCAGCAACTTTAGGCAACTTAGGTAAACACTGAGCACACTCGCTGCACGTGACCTCGTCGTGTCCTCCAAGGCGCATGCGGGACACTTTTGGGGCGTTTAAAGTTCACACTGGAGATCACATACAAGTCGTATTTAATTGTAAATATGAACGACCTCGCAAAAAAATCAGATTTCACAAAAAAATCGGAATTGAGCATTAAGCCCTACAGTCTGAACGTCGCCATACGCGATCGACTGGTTGGGCACCCCTGGTGTAAACAAACAAACAGGAAGTGATCTAAGCTAAAGAAACATCAAACCGTTCTCCTCCTCCCGAGTATCACACCTGTGGAGTGTTACACCTGTGGAATGTTACACATGTGTAGTGTTACACCCGTGGAGTGTTACACATGTGGAGTGTTACATATGTGGAGTGTTACACATGTGGAGTGTTACACATGTGGAGTGTTACACATGTGGAGTGTCACACCTGTGGAGTGTTACACATGTGGAGTGTCACACCTGTGGAGTGTTACGCATGTGGAGTGTTACACATGTGGAGTGTCACACCTGTGGAGTGTCACACCTATGGAGTGTTATGCCTGTGCAGTGTTACGCCTGTGCAGTGTTACGCCTGTGGAGTGTTACGCATGTGGAGTGTTACACATGTGGAGTGTTACACCTGTGGAGTGTTACACATGTGGAGTGTTACACATGTGGAGTGTTATACCTGTGGAGTGTTACACATGTGGAGTATCACACCTGTGGAGTGTCACACCTGTGGAGTGTCACACCTATGGAGTGTCACACCTGTGGAGTGTCACACCTATGGAGTGTCACGCCTGTGGAGTGTCACGCCTGTGCAGTGTTACGCCTGTGGAGTGTCACACCTGTGGAGTGTTACACCTGTGGAGTGTTACACCTGTGGAGTGTCACACCTGTGGAGTGTTACACATGTGGAGTGTCACACCTGTGGAGTGTCACACCTGTGGAGTGTCACACCTGTGGAGTGTTACACATGTGGAGTGTTACACGTGTGGAGTGTCACACCTATGGAGTGTCACACCTATGGAGTGTTACGCCTGTGCAGTGTTACGCCTGTGCAGTGTCACACCTGTGGAGTGTCACACCTGTGGAGTGTCACGCCTGTGGAGTGTCACACCTGTGGAGTGTTACACCTGTGGAGTGTTACACCTGTGGAGTGTCACACCATCTCCATGTTCCTTTTCTTGTTTTAAAAATGTGATTTTCACCAAAACAACAGAGTCACATGTTTTTTATTTAGCCCCTCCCCCTTTGCTCCCTGTGCTGAGCCGCTCCCCCTTCAGAGCGTCGCACTAGGACGCACGAGGAGGAGACTGTCCTCCTCTCCTCCCCCTCTCCTTCTCCTCCTCTCCTCCTCCTCTCTCCTCTCCTCCTCCTCTCCTTCTCCTCCTCTTCCCCCTCTCCTTCTCCTCCTCTTCCCCCTCTCCTTCTCCTCCTCTTCCCCCTCTCCTCCTCCTCTCTCCTCTCCTCTCTTTCTTTTTCTCTGTATTGAGTCCAAACAGAAGTGGAACGAACTCGTTTGTGATTAAACAGGAGGATCCTGAAGAACTTTCTCCTTCTGCTCCTTCGTTCTCTCTCTCCCTCACCCCCCTCTCTCTCTCTCCCTCCCTCTCTCCCTCTCTCTTTCTCCCTCTCTCTTTCTCTCTCTCTCTCGCTCTCTCTCTCTTGCTCTCTCTCTCTCTCTCTCTCCCTCACCCCCCCCGTCTCTCTCTTTCTCTCGTGGAGTTGAATATTTCCACAGATCATGTTGCTCTTCTCGCTCTTTGTATACCTCCTACCTTCTCTTTCATCCCCCCTTCCTCTTCTCTATGGATTCCTGCTCCTCCTCCTGCTCCTCCTCCTCCTCATTCTCTCTTGCTCTCTCTTTTTCCCTCTGTCCCTCCCTCGTTCCCACTCTCCTTCTCTCCCTCTCCATATTTTGGCTCTCATTTCTGGTTAAATGCTCCAGCAGAGGTGGTTTCCCCGGATCATGTCGCTCCTCTCCCTCCTCCTCCTCCTCCTCCTCCCCTCCTCCTCCTCCTCCTCTCCTCCTCCTCTCCTCCTCCTCCTCTCCTCCTCCTCCTCTCCTCCTCCTCTCCTCCTCCTCCTCCTCTCCTCCTCTCCTCCTCTCCCCCTCTCCTATGTGAGTGTTCTTTCAGAGGTGGTTTCCTGGTTTCCTGGTTTCCGGAGCGTCGTCATGTTAAAGGAATGTGTGAGATCAGGAGGAAACTCTGCTCCCTCCATCATCTCCATCATCATCTCCACCGACCGAGGAACGTGACTCCTCAGAGAACGTGACTCCTCAGAGAACGTGACTCCTCAGAGAACGTGGCCAGAAGGAAAGATCTAAACACTTAAATGTGTCCTGCAGGAGAACGTTTTACTGAATAAGTTCTGTTCAGATAAAGTTCCTCCAGAAACCACCTCAGAAGAACCTGAGAGAACCTCCTCACACTGACCTCCTCCTCCTCCTCCTCACACTGACCTCCTCCTCACACTGACCTCCTCCTCCTCACACTGACCTCCTCCTCCTCACACTGACCTCCTCCTCCTCACAGGGACCTCCTCAGACTCTCCTGACTCATGGTTCTTTGCGGTGGATTTCCAAACTCTCCGTCTGAATGAAACTCTGTTTACGACGGACGGGAAATATTTGGTCTGAGCGCGCTCTGTGTGTGTGTGTGTGTGTGTGTGTGTGTGTGTGAATCAGACTCTGATTCACCTCCACCTCCACCCAACACAGGAGGGAGTCCTCCAAGTGCTCCATGACTTTCACCTCCTCCTCCTCTCCCTCCTCCTCCTCTCCCTCCTGCTCCTCTGCCTCCTCCTGTCCCTCCCTCTTCCTCTCCGTCCTCCTCCTCTCCCTCCTCTCCCTCCTCCTCCTCTCCCTCCTCTCCCTCCTCCTCCTCTCCCTCCTCCTCCTCTTCCTCTTCCTCTCTTCTCTCTCTTTGGGATTTTCTGGGGACTTCTCAGATCATGTTCTGTCTGATCACTTTACCATGTGTGTGTGTGTGTGTGTGTGTGTGTGTGTGTGTGTATGTGTATGTGTGTGTGTGTGTGTGTGTGTGTGTGTGTGTGTGTATGTGTATGTGTGTGTGTGTGTGTGTGTGTGTGTGTGTGTGTGTGTGTGTGTGTGTGTGTGTGCGTGCGTGTGTGTGTGACCTCCAACATTTTAAATCTTGATTGATCTAAAACAACTTCAGAAACAAACAAGAGCTCAGGACTAAACCAGGTCTAAACCAGGTCTAAACCAGGTCTAAACCAGGACTAGACCATGAGGAGAACAGTTTGTGGAGCAGGTCTGATCTCCGTTTGGTCCCTGAGCTCCTCCAGCTCAAAACAAATTTGAAAACGTGAGAAAAAACAGAAGATAAACAAGAGGAAGACAGAAGAGAGGGAGGAATGTTCAGATGTAACAGCCTCTTGAGTGTGTGTGTGTGTTTGTATATATAAACATGTCATATTCAAACAGGATGCCACAGATCTACAGGAAAACTGAGACGTCACTGCCGACATCTTAAAGTCACAGACACCAGGAGCATCACTGTTCGGGCAGAAGCCATGGCTCACAGGGGAGGTCTACAGGCTGCTGAGGGTGAGGAACGCTGCCTTCAGAGCTGGAGACGAGCTGGGCCTAAGGACAGCGAGGGCAAACCTGTCACGTGGCATCAGAGAGCAGAGACACGCTGAGTCTGTGGCAGGGGATACAG
>JAVJIX010000050.1:1905000-1920000 GCA_036785185.1 Paratrypauchen microcephalus | reverse complement strand
GTACACGTCACTTCTGTGCGACAAGGCCTGAAAACCGACCTCGTTTCCATGGAGATCAGGAAGGATCCATCCGAGTGTCCTCCACGACGGGTCAAATGCAGAAGACAAATAAGTCTTAATTTACTTTTACTTGTCTTAATAAGACAAGTAAATCTAACCCTGACCCAGACTCCTGATCAGGTCTGAGGCCCCGAAATCTCCAGGGCTGCACATTCATCCGGATCATCCTGAAATCATCCGCAGTCCGCAGAGGCGAGTTCAAGGGCTGCAGCCTTCAGGACCCGGTCTTCAGGACCCGGCCTTCGGAGGACTCGGCCTTCACAGGACCCGGCCTTCGGAGGACTCGGCCTTCGGAGTACTCGGCCTTCGGAGGACTCGGCCTTCGGAGGACTCGGCCTTCACAGGACCCGGCCTTCAGGACCCGGCCTTTGGAGGACTCGGCCTTCGGAGGACTCGGCCTTCACAGGACCCGGCCTTCAGGACCCGGCCTTTGGAGGACTCGGCCTTCGGAGGACCCGGCCTTCGGAGGACTCGGCCTTCGGAGGACTCGGCCTTCGGAGGCTGCAGCCCTTGAATTGGGACACGGCTACAGAATGATCCCCAGGGTCAGAGGTCACAGTGACAGAGACACACAGGATGGAGATAGATCATTCCTCCTCCTCTTCCTCCTCCTCTTCTCCTCTCCTCTTCCTCCTCCTCTCGTCCTCCTCCTCTTCCTCCTGTCCTCCTCTCTTCCTCTCCTCCTCTCCTCCTCCTCCTCTCCTCCTCTACTCCTCTCCTCCTCTTCCTCCTCCTCCTCTCCTCCTCTCCTCGGTGGATTCTTCTGTCTGAAGTTGAGTTCAGACGTTTTAAATCTCGTTTTGGATTTTTGTTTTGACGTTTGTCTTTGGTGGAAAGGGAGAAGTTTTTATTCGTTTTGGCGTTTCGTCCACACGGCGCCAGCGTTTTTGGGGGCGGCAAAAACTGTGTTTTTTGAAAACGGGTTCCAGAGTGGAGAAATCTGAGAACGCCGGGGTCACGTTGTCGTGCGGACGAGCAAAACGCAGCTTTGGAAAACGATGACGTTGCAATGTTTGTTTGTGAAAGGACTTTATGCTCTTTGTGGCTCTGGCTGTTTCCTGTTTACAGCGCCACCTATCGGTGTGGAAGTGTATTACACCGTTTTCCCTCAGCGCTGCGTTTTCGTCTGGACGTGAATATTTACTGATCCGACACGTGTGGATGTGAATTTTTTTCAACCCACATAAAAAAAAATCCAGGAGCGTTGTTGTGTGGACCTTAAAATAGAACCACCACCAGCAGAGGGCGCAGGGACCCCCGCTGCAGGAGTACTGAGGAGTGAAGCAGTTTAAATCAGGCTCACAGGAGTAGCTGCTCGTCACACACGACGGAACATCTGAGCTCCATTTCACACATGAGAACAGTTAAAGCTCCACTGCGGGACATTTCACACAGAAGAACAGTTAAAGCTCCACTGCGGGACATTTCGCACAGAAGAACAGTTAAAGCTCCACTGCGGGACATTTCGCACAGAAGAACAGTTAAAGCTCCACTGCGGGACATTTCGCACAGAAGAACAGTTAAAGCTCCACTGCGGGACATTTCACACAGAAGAACAGTTAAAGCTCCACTGCGGGACATTTCGCACAGAAGAACAGTTAAAGCTCCACTGCGGGACATTTCGCACAGAAGAACAGTTAAAGCTCCACTGCGGGACATTTCACACAGAAGAACAGTTAAAGCTCCACTGCGGGACATTTCGCACAGAAGAACAGTTAAAGCTCCACTGCGGGACATTTCACACAGAAGAACAGTTAAACCTCCACTGCGGGACATTTCACACAGAAGAACAGTTAAACCTCCACTGCGGGACATTTCGCACAGAAGAGTTAAAGCTCCACTGCGGGACATTTCGCACAGAAGAACAGTTAAAGCTCCACTGCGGGACATTCCGCACAGAAGAACAGTTAAAGCTCCACTGCGGGACATTTCGCACAGAAGAACAGTTAAAGCTCCACTGCGGGACATTTCGCACAGAAGAACAGTTAAAGCTCCACTGCGGGACATTTCGCACAGAAGAACAGTTAAAGCTCCACTGCGGGACATTTCGCACAGAAGAACAGTTAAAGCTCCACTGCGGGACATTTCGCACAGAAGAACAGTTAAAGCTCCACTGCGGGACATTTCGCACAGAAGAACAGTTAAAGCTCCACTGCGGGACATTTCGCACAGAAGAACAGTTAAAGCTCCACTGCGGGACATTTCACACAGAAGAACAGTTAAAGCTCCACTGTGGGACATTTCGCAGAGAAGAACAGTTAAAGCTCCACTGCGGGACATTTCGCACAGAAGAACAGTTAAAGCTCCACTGCGGGACATTTCGCACAGTAGAACAGTTAAAGCTCCACTGCGGGACATTTCGCACAGTAGAACAGTTAAAGCTCCACTGTGGGACATTTCGCACATTGACAGAGGGTCACAGAGGTTCAGGAGGAGGTTGTGGACAGTTCAGTCTGAGTTTTTTCTGGAGCTGAATCCAAACCACAAACACAGAGTTCAGCATAAACATTTTCCACCCGCTCCTCCTCCGTCTCCACTCGTCTTTTCCTCTCTCTCGTTCTGTTCTTTTCTCTTTTCACTGAGCCCTCCACACATCTGTTTGGACAGTGTGAGATAAACGAGGAGGTCCGGTGTGTCCCTGGAGGATCAGGGGCTCTACTCCGAGCTCCGCCCTCCCCTTGCTCTCTCTGTGCTGCAGGACCTCCTCCGGAGAGAGAGAGAGAAGAGAGGGAGGAGGGACCCCAGAACCACCACCAGCAGAGGGCGCAGGGACCCCCACTCCAGGAGCACTGAGGAGTGAAGCAGTTTAAATCAGAGAGAGAGAAGCTGCTACTGTGGGTCAGTGTCTCTGAGTCAGAATTATTTGACCTTTACAGTGACTAAACATTTCACAAGAACCTCCTCCTCCTCATCCTCCTCCTCATCCTCCTCCTTTTCCTCCTCCACATTTTTACACAAACTGACCTGGAGCCAGAGTTCATGGAGCCTAATCACAGCCACTTCCTCACAGATGTGTCCAGCCTGTGCTCGTGGAGACCAGATCCACACGTCTGTTTTTTAAAACACAAAGATCTGAACCTGCAGGAGGTCCTCCTGAACCTGGACCTGAACCCCCCTCACCATCACCGGGGCTGCTGTGGAGAGAGTAAGCAGCACCAAGTTCCTGGGTGTGCATATCTCTGAGGACCTCTCCTGGTCAAAGAACACTGCATCACTGGCCAGTAAAGCCCAACAGCGACTCTACTTCCTCCACAAGCTGAAGAGAGCCAGAGCCCCAGCTCCATCATGAGCACCTTCTCCAGAGGCACCATAGGTCACATCCTCACCAGCTGCATCACTGTGTGGTATGGCACCTGCACCGTGTCCTGCCGGAAAAAGCTACACCGAGTAGTGAGAGCAGCTGAGAGAATCGTGGGTGTCTCTCTCCCCTCCCTGCAGGACATCTACCGCACCCGCCTCACCCGCAAAGCCCTCTGGGTGATCCCACCCACCCATCCAACTGCCTCTTCAGTCTGCTGCCATCAGGAAGGAGACTGAGGAGCCTCAGGGCCAAGACCAGCAGACTGAAAGCCAGCTTCATCCACCAAGCTGTCAGGATGCTCAACTCTCTCCCAATCACACTGCTGCTTAAACAACACTGACACTGCTGCTTAAATGACACTGACAGTGCTGCTTAAATGATACCAACACTGATGCTTAAATGACACTGCTGCTTAAATCACACCAACACTGCTGCTTAAATGACGCTAAAATGACACTGACACTGCTGCTGAAATGACACTGGCACTGCTGCTTAAATGTCACCGACACTGCTGCTTAAATGACACTGACACTGCTGCTTAAATGACACTGCTGCTTAAAGGGATATGCCACCCCCAGGTCAAATTTGGGCTTGCCTTGGTCATTTTGGGTGGGAACTATTTTCCAGTGCGTAAGAATACAGCCGTATCACGCAGCACGCTACCAGGGGAATCCCAGTTACGCACCGGGAAGGGAGTTCCCCTGTTGCACAACGTGGTGCGTGATACGGCTGTATTCTTACGCACTGGAAAATAGTTCCCACCCAAAATGACCAAGGCAAGCTCTCCGTGTTGATTTGCACATTTATTTGCACTCGATATGAATGCGCACTACACACAAAGTAATTGGGAAACGCATCGAGCAAATTAATTCCTTTTGGCCGAAATCTTTCTCTGGCTACGTTAGACTCCAGTCTAAGGCGGAGGAGCACAAGATACCGCGGCGGTCAGTGGCGACAGACTCGGACAATGGCTGGGTGAGCAGGAAAACGCTTTCCACCACTTATTTTAGTCTCTGGACTGTGGGGAGATGCCCAAATTTGACCTGGGGGTGGCATATCCCTTTAAATGCCACCAACACTGCTGTTTAAATGACACTGATGCTTATATGACACTGACACTGCTGCTTAAATTACACCGATACTGCTGCTTAAATGACACTGATGCTTAAATGACACTGACACTGATGCTTAAATGACACTGACACTGATGCTTAAATGACACTGCTGCTTAAATGCCAACAACACTGCTGCTTAAATGACACTGATGCTGTTGCTTAAATGACACTGATGCTTAAATGACACTGACACTGCTGCTTAAACGACACTGACACTGCTGCTTAAATGACACATTTGAGCTTTATTCCGCTCCACATTGTGTGTTTTACTTATTTAAGATTAGCTTAAGCTTAAGCCTAAGATTAGGCTTAAGCCTTTTATTGGTCTCACACACAATGACACACAGTGACACACGGGAGAAATTTGACTTCTGCATTTGACCCATCCTTTTCAGGAGCAGTGAGCAGCCATCTTTTTCGGCGCCCGGGGGGCAGTACCGTGAAGGGTCTTGCCCAAGGACCCACACTGGTTAGCTCATTGCCCGGGGGGGGGGGGGTTTGAACCTACAACCCCCAGGGGGAAAGTCCATGACTTACCAGTTGAGCTAACCAGCTCAATTTGTATTATACACAAGCCTTTTGTACTTTTGTTACAGGTGTATATGTGATGTTTCATTTATAGTAGCAGTAGTAGTAGTAGTAGTAGCAGTAGCAGTAGTAGTAGTAGTAGTAGTTGTTGTACTTTTGCTACGGGTATATTTGATGTTTTAGTCATGGTGTTTATTATCTTGTTTATCACTTGTTTTATCTCACTGGGGCCTAGGGGGCGCTGTGTGTGTGACCTGTACATGGTTTTGGACAATAAAGATGAACTTTGGTCCTGATCTGAGTCTCCACAGTTTAGAACCTCCTCAGAAAATACCAGAGAAAGAAGAAGAAGAGAGAGAGAGCTCAGACATCCTCACCTCATCACTCCATCTCCGCGGGCGAGAAGGAATGTGTCTGTCAACGCCATAAACGACAAAAATAACTACAGAGAAAAAAGAGGGAGAGAGAGAGAGAACCACAGACGAAAGAGAGGAGGAAGAGAGAAAACCCAGGGAGAGGTGGAGAGAGAGGAGGGAGGGAGGGAGGGAGAGGAGGAAAGAATGATAGAGAGAAGAGAGAGAAAAAGGTTAGGGAGGGAGAGGGAGAGTGAAAGAAACAAGGAAGAAAGAAAGAAGAGAGAAAGTGAGAGATGGAGAGAAGGAGAGGAGAGGTGGAGGAGGAAAACCATTCTTATTTTATATTTATCTTTCACGAATGAAACAAATGAAAAAAGGGAGAGGAAATGAGAAGGATAGATAGATAGATAGATAGATAGAGGACAAGAAGAGCTGTGGTGGTGGAAAAAGTGAAACTCGGTGGTTTTGAGTCTCTCGGACTTTAAATCAAACGTCTGTTTTTTTCTCTCGCTCCAAATCCAAATCCCACCGCCTCTCTCCTCTCTTTCTCTTTTTGTCAAACACTGAGAAAAAAATCACTTTTCAAACTTCAGTCCAGGTTCTGATGTTCTGATGTTCCTCCTCAAACACCTGGAGTTGTGTTTGTTTCATTCTCATGTTTGAGGAACTCTTTATTATCATCCATCCATCCATGTTCTTCCTCTTATCCGGGGCCGGGTCGCCGGGGCAACAGTCTAAACAGGGACTCCCAGACTTCCTTCACCCTGGACACTTCCTCCAGCTCCTCCGGGGGGAGCCCAAGGCGTTCTCAGGCCAGCCGGGAGACATATTCCCTCCAGCGTGTCCTGGGTCTTCCCCGGGGCCTCCTCCCGGTGGGACGTGCCCAGAACACCTCCCGAGGGAGGAGTCCAGGAGGCGTCCGGAACAGACGCCCGAGACTCCTCAGCTGTTCCTCTCCACGTGGAGGAGCAGCGGCTCTACTCCGAGCTCCTCCCGTGTGACTGAGCTCCTCCCCCTATCTCTAAGGGTGCGCCCAGCCACTCTGCGGAGGAAACTCATTTCGGCCGCTTGTATCTGCGATCTCGTCCTTTCGGTCATTACCCAGAGCTCATGACCATCTTTATTATTATTTTTATTTTGATTATTATTGAACTCTATTATTATTTGTGGCCACACCTGTTTGTCAAAGCCTAATCTCATCAGATCTCAGAGTCTCAGCAGGGCCTTGTCAGGACTCAGACGGTCAGGACTTGGATGGGCAGGACTCGGATGGGCAGGACTCGGATGGTCAGGACTCAGAGACACTGGGAATTCCAGGAGCCACAGGGGGTCGTTGTGTCCTTAGGCAAGACACTTCACCCACATTGCCTAGTATGAAAGTGGAGTGTGTGTGAGTGTTGGTGGTGGTCGGAGGGGCCGATGGCGCAGATTGACAGCCTCAGTCTGCCCCAGGGCAGCTGTGGCTACAGAAAGTATCACCACCACCAAGTGTGGAGAGAATGAACAATGAACTGTAAAGAGCTTTGGGTGTCATGAAAGGTGACGTATAAATGCTATCAATTATTATTATTATTATTATTAAACCAGGACTGAAATGATCCAGATGATTCTAGTGAAGGTGTGTGGAGTTTAAAAACATAGTGGAGCACTTCCTATATCACCACATGATGACGTCACAAACGAAACTTTGACGAGAGAAAAAAAGATCCGAACAGAGGAACGAGAATCGGACATGAGCCGAGAGCCGCTCCACAGGACACGCGCGAGAAAAACAAAGACGCAAAGACACGGACACGGACTGGACACGGACGGGACATGGACACGGACGGGACACGGACGCGGACTGGACACGGGCTGGACATGGACGCGGACTGGACACGGACACGTCACAGCGGACGTCCCGGGCTCAATATTAAAGTGGAACATGAACTCACGTGAGCAGCAGAGGAAGGTCTGTGGAGAGGCGGCCCCGTGGAGTCTCCTCCGTGTCTCGTGTGTCTCGTGTGTCTCCGTGGGTCCCTGTCTCGTGTGTGGACCGCGGACCGTGTGAGTGAAGAGGAGCAGACCCCGGAGTCCCGGACCGGGGATCCCGCCCCTCACGACCTCCTGGGCGTTTGGATCGGCCCCGCCCCCGGCAGTCTGCTCCTCCTCCACTCCTCCTCTCCTCTTCCTCCTCTCCTCCTCATCCTCCACTCCTTCTCCTCTCCTCCTCCTCTCCTCTCCTCCTCTCCTCCTCTCCTCCCCTCTCCTCCTCCTCTCTCCTCCCCTCTCCTCCTCCTCTCCTCTTCTTCTCCTCCTCCCCTCTCCTCCTCTCCTCCTCCCATCTCCTCCTCTCTTCTCCTCTTCCTCCTCTCTTCTCCTCCTCCTCTCCTCCTCCTCCTCTGGTATCTGGCGGCTCACATCATTGCCCCGCCCACAGACTCAGAGTCAGCCAATCACAGCCCGCCTCAGCGTCACGCACGTTCCACACGCGCGTTATCTGTCTCCATGACAACGGGCCAAAACAAACACGAGCTCGTCCTGAGAACAGATCCGACCTGTGGGGTATTAAAGAGGGGGTATTACACCTGTGGGGTATTAAAGAGGGGGTATTATACCTGTGGGGTATTAAAGAGGGGGTATTATACCTGTGGGGTATTAAAGAGGGGGTATTATACCTATTATACCTGTGGGGTATTAAAGAGGGGGTATTATACCTGTGGGGTATTAAAGAAGGGGTATTACACCTGTGGTGTATTAAAGAGGGGGTATTAAAGAGGTGGTATTACACCTGTGGGGTATTAAAGAGGGGGTATTAAAGAGCAGGTATTATACCTGTGGGGTATTAAAGAGGGGGTATTACACCAATGGGGTATTAAAGAGGGGTATTACACTTGTGGGGTATTAAAGAGGGGGCATTACACTTGTGTGGGGTATTAAAGAGGGGGCATTACACTTGTGTGGTATTAAAGAGGGGGCATTACACTTGTGGGGTATTAAAGAGGGGTATTACATTTGTGGGGTATTAAAGAGGGGGTATTACACCTGTGGGGTATTAAAGAGGTGGTATTACACCTGTGGGGTATTAAAGAGGGGGTATTATACCTGTGGGGTATTAAAGAGGGAGTATTACACCTGTGGGGTATTAAAGAGGGGGTATTATACCTGTGGGGTATTAAAGAGGGGGTATTATACCTGTGGGGTATTAAAGAGGGGGTATTATACCTGTGGGGTATTAAAGAGGGGGTATTATACCTGTGGGGTATTAAAGAGGGGGTATTATACCTGTGGGGTATTAAAGAGGGGGTATTACACCTGTGGGGTATTAAAGAGGGGGTATTACACCTGTGGGGTATTAAGATAAGATAATCCTTTATTTGTCCCACAGTGGGGAAATTGCAGTGTCACAATGCAAGTTTCAGAAACAGTTGGAAAAAAGAGCATGCATCAAAATTAAGATAAATAATACTCAACTAAATAAACACAACACTGTAAGGTTAAAGGCACAGGAACGCTGCACAATAAATGTGTTTGATTCTGAGCAGTGAACAAACAGCAGTTAAAGTGACTCCAGTTCAGTAATATATAATATCACTACAATAAAGTGACTCAGATGATTGTGAACAGTGCAGTGATGGGCAGTGGTTGTTACATAAATAAGTAGCAGGTAAAGTGACTTTAAATAATATTGCACATGTAATTTTTACTATGGAGATGACACATGGTTGCTATGGAGATGAACATGACTAGCATTGATCACTGTACAGTCTGACAGCAGCAGGAAGGAAAGATCTGCGAAATCTCTCTTTAACACAGTGAGGGTGAATGAGTCTGTCACTGATGCTGCTCTCTAGAGCTGACAGAGCGTCCTGCAGGGAGCGACACTCATGGTCCAGCAGAGACATGAGTTTAGCCAGGACCCTCTTGTCACCCACCTGCTGCACCGAGTCCAGAGGACAGCCCAGGACTGAGCTGGACTTCCTGATGACCTTGTCCAGTTTCTTCTTCTCCCTCTCTGTGACGCTGCTGCACCAGCAGACCACACCGTACAGGATGGCTGATGCCACCACAGAGTCATAGAAGGTCCTCAGGAGTGGCCCTCTCACTCCAAAGGACCGCAGTCTCCTCAGGAGATTGAGCTGACTTTGGCCCTTCCTGTACAGTGCATCTGTGTTTATTGTTCAGATGAACACCCAGGTACTTGTAAGAGTCCACTCTCTCAATGTCCCTTCCCTGGATGTTCACTGGTTGGGGGGGGGCAGTAGAATGGCGTCTGCGGAAGTCCACCACCATCTCCTTGGTCTTAGCCGCGTTGATGAGAAAGTGGTTCCGGTGACACCAGTCCACAAAGTCCTGCGTTAGTCCTCTGTACTCCGCGTCATCATCGTCTGTGATGAGACCAATGATGGCGGAGTCATCAGAGAACTTCTGCAAGACACAGCTGTCTGTGTTGTGTCTGAAGTCTGCAGTGTAGAGGGTGAAGAGGAAGGGCGCGAGGACAGTGCCCTGGGGCGCCCCCACACTGCAGGTCATGAGGTCAGACACACAGTCCCGGGCTCTCACAAACTGGGGCCGGTTTGTGAGGTAGTCCAGGATCCACTCAGCCAGGTCCACTCCTGCCCACTCCAGCTTGTCCCTCAGGAGCAGGTATTACACCTGTGGGGTATTATAGAGGGGGTATTACACCTGTGGGAACATGGGAGATGTAGGTTTGTGGGCGGAGCCTCGTACAGGCTGGTTCAGTCCTGGACTGGACCTTTGTGGCGTCCTGCTGCCCCCACGTGTTCACATGTGGAACTGCAGGTTTATCGATTGAAGAAGTTACTTTATTGATCTCACACAGGAGAAACTGTCCTCTGCATTTGACCCATCCTGTTATTAGGAGCAGTGGGCAGCACACTTCTGCGCCCGGGGACCATCTCCAGGATCTTCAGGACCTCAGGAGGATTTTACCTGGAGCATGTTTTGGGTTGATGGGGGAAACCGGAGTGCCCGGAGGAAACCCACCCAGACACGGGCAGAACATGCAAACTCCACACAGAAAGGCCCAGGCGACCCAGGGATCGAACCCGGAACCTTCTTGCTGTGAAGCATGAGCCAATCATATGATTGATTAAATTAGAGGCGAGATCCAATTTACACAAGACGAGACACAAGAGTGATTATTGATCATGAAGAAATTCTAATAAATTCACTCCCCACTTTTGATTGACTTGAATATTTGTGAGTAACACCATCCTCCTCCTCTGCTCCTCCTCCACTCCTCCGGTCCTCCTCCACTCCGGTCCTCCTCCACTCCTCCTCCACTCCGGTCCTCCTCCGGTCCTCCTCTGCTCCACTCCTCCTCTGCTCCTCCGGTCCTCCTCTCCTCCGGTCCTCAGCGCAAGGATCAAACGTGTCAAATACTGAGAGTTTCACTGAAATAAAACCGCTTTTGTCACAAGAATAAACTTTAAATGTAAATTTAATTAAACAAAACAGTGCTTCTTTTCAAAAGTTAAATGTGCAAAAACCTCTGCTGCTCTCGCCCGTTTAACCCGGTTTAGACGGTGAAGAAGGTTGAGGTTTACAAGCGTCATGACGACGAATACTTCAAGTTACAGAAATTCACCATTTTGCAAATAAACACTAAACAACAAAGATCTTCAGCTTCACCAAACCCCTTTTCAGTAACACAATCTTAAATAATAAAGTGGACTTACAAGAACGTAAACTTTCGTGAGGATCAGCTCCTCCAGATCCGAGGTCATGGTTCTTCACCGGAAAAAGGTGGTGTCCTCTCCGGGTGGAGAGTCCTCCTCAGGTGGAGGAGTTCAAGTATCTCGGGGTCTTGTTCTCGAGTGAGGGGAGGATGGAGCGTGAGATTGACAGGCGGATCGGGGCAGCGTCGGCAGTGATGCAGTCGCTGTACCGGACCGTTGTGGTGAAGAGGGAGCCGAAAGGCAAAGCTCTCAATTTACCGTCGATCTACGTTCCTCCCCTCACCTATGGTCATGAGCTCTGGGTAATGACCGAAAGGACGAGATGGCGGATACAAGTGGCCGAAATGAGTTTCCTCCACAGAGTGGCTGGGCGCTCCCTTAGAGATAGGGTGAGGAGCTCAGTCACACGGGAGGAGCTCGGAGTAGAGCCGCCGCTCCTCCACGTGGAGAGGAGCAGCTGAGGTGGCTCGGGTGTCTGTTCCAGACGCCTCCTGGACGCCTCCGGGCATGTTCCAGGCATGTCCCACCGGGAGGAGGCCCCGGGGAAGACCCAGGACACGCTGGAGGGACTATGTGTCCCGGCTGGCCTGGGAACGCCTTGGGGTCCCCCCGGAGGAGCTGGAAGAAGTGTCCAGGGTGTGGGAAGTCTGGGAGTTCCTGCTACCCGCGACCCAGCCACAAATAAAATCAAATGTGTGAAGTTGGTGACAGCCGCACCTGCAGCCAGACAAAGAAATCAACAAATACCTCAACATATTAAGTCCGAACTTTGAGTGCGTCCGTGTGTGAGGTTCATCCTGCTGCTGAGAGGAAGAAGAACCTCGATGTGGAAGAAGAACCTCGATGTGGAAGAAGAACCTTGATGTGGAAGATGAACCTTGATGTGGAAGACGAACCTCGATGTGGAAGAAGAACCTGGATGTGGAAGAAGAACCTCGATGTGGAAGATGAACCTGGATGTGGGCGGTGTGAGTTTGGGGTGGGTGTCTTCTGGCCTGGCGGTCGCCCCGGGCTCATGTGGGCGGGCCCAGGCGAGCTCAAATCCTTTGAATCGAATGTACGTCTGTTGATGGACGGGGTTCTTGCAGGTTCAAATTAAGACCAACACTTTAGATTTGCTTTAACACTGACTTTATTTTATATTTTTGTATAACTGAATCAATAAAAATAGAATGTTTTGAGAATTTCTGGGATAATTTGAATGTTTCTAGTAATGCAACATTAGTCCTGGTTTGGTCCTGGTTTGGTCCTGGTTTAGTCCTGGTTTAGTCCTGGTTTAGTCCCGGTCTTTTACTGTAGACGTCAGTTTTAGATTTTCTTCTTCAAATATTTAAAGGCACAGAACCTTTCATCACAAAAACAAAAACACAGAAACACAAATCCTTAAATCTTCGTCTTGTCTCCCTGACGTTCTCCTCACGAGCTCCTCCAGTCCGAGCAGCTCTTTGTGCAATATTTAAACTCTGAATTTTAAAGAACAAAAACTGAGCTGAAGATTTGGCAAAAACCTGAACCGCGACACCAGGAATCAAACCTTCAACTCCTCAAACGTTCAGTACAAAACGTCTCCTTCAAAATCCACCTGTGCTTCTGAAGAACGTCCAGAACCTGCGAGGGAGGGCATCTGAGCGAGGGCATCTGAGCGAGGGCATCTGAGGGAGGACATCTGAGGAAGGGCATCTGGCACGGGGATGGGGGTCTGGCACAGGAGGGCGGAGGTGTGGGAGGGCATCTGGCTCTCCGTTTGGCACATGTTTTGTGTTTTTAAGCGGGTCCCAGTTTGGAGATGAGCTCGTCGCAGATCTTCGTCAGCTCCTCGATTTCCTGATTCTGAAAAACAAAAACGGAAACAAACAAATCAACCTTTGACCTGAGGGGGCGTCACTTCCCGTTTGCCCAAAGGTGGTGGAACGCTGCCCCCCCGAGTGTTCGTGTGTGGAACTGCGGTTTAACGACGAGACTTTAGTCCTGGTTCTAACCTGGGAAATCCCAGGCTGCTTTTGTTCATTCTGATCTGAAAGACAGCCTGGCGACGAGGCTAAGCGAGCTCTCCTGATTCTGGGAGCCAATCAGAGAGCGGGGAGGGGTGGAAAGACGGTGACGCGTACTACGTGACAAACGGAAACTTGTAGTTTGAACTGACAACTGACATGATTGGCTATGGGCTACGTATACGCCAAATGATAGACATTCATAACGCCCAATAAACGTAACCGTAATAATCGTAAACCACACCTCCACTACGAGATATTCAGTAGGTGCTCCCAGACCATATATCACTGTGATATGGTCTGGTGGAAACCAGGCAAGTTCAGTCCTGGTTTAGTCCTGGTTCAGTCCTGGTTTAGTACTGGTTCAGTTCTGGTTCGGTCCTGGTTTGGTCCTGGTTTGGTCCTGGTTCGGTCCTGGTTCGGTCCTGGTTCGGTCCTGGTTCGGTCCTGGTTTAGTCCTGGTTTAGTCCTGGTTTAGTCCTGGTTTAGTCCTGCAGAGCGTTTGAGGCTTTGGAGATGTAGACAGATGAATACCGTACTTTTCGGAGTATAAACTGCTACTTTTTCCTCACACGTCGGAGCCTGCGGCTTATAGTCAGGTGCGGCTTATGTATGGATTAATAATTAATAATTAATTTATCAGGACAGTGAATGTAGCGCGTAAACCGAGCTCCACTGCACGTGTCAGCGTTTTCCGCCCTGTAGCTGTAAGTGAAAGGACCCGTTCAGTATTTATACACTTACACCTACATATATATGACACCGTGATGATGTGTTTAAGGCAGAGGTCTTCAACAGGGGGGTCCCGACCCCTAGGGGGGTCGCGGAGGTACTGCGGGGGGGGTCGCAAAATCTTTTGATTTCATTTTAAAATAATATAATTTTATATTTTATAGTGTAAAATACAGTATTAACCTGTGTATTATTTCCTTGTATTGGATGTACCATAACAGAGTAGCAATGTTTATACATGACACTAAACTCAATTTAATATAAAACACAATTCTATGCCGTATATATAGTAGGGGGTCCCTGGCCTGAAAAACGTTGAAGACCCCTGGTTTAAGGTTTTAAATTATTTTATTTTGCCGGGATATTTCTTCCTACGATGTTAAAAATGTGCACAGTTTGAAATCAAACAAATATATCTGTATTTTGTATATGTTTGCAACAGCTGAAGTAAAGCACTGTCTTATGGGAAATTTCCCACGGCCGGAGAATTGACCAATCACGGCACTAGTTGCGTTTCTCATGAAAGTAAATAGAACGGTGAAGATTGTGGTCGTGTGGTCAAGACGGATACTGGACGGATACTTCGCATTATAGTTTAGTCAAATGAATTGAGGAGGAGGCACTAAATGACACAAGGGGGTTGCGGAGAAGAGCATTTAACGGTATGAAGGTAAGACACTTGATTTTAATGCAGTTGTTTAATGCATGGAGCTGACGTCTGCCGCTGTTACCTGATGCTTTGTGTGTGTAGAACACCGTTTTGGTATTTTATTCGGTTCTGTGCTGGCATGAGGCGAAAGGCTGGACATTTTACACTTGTTTTACTGCATATTTCTGCCGTGTTTCTGCCGTAGGTGCTGTTAAAATGTACCGGTATTTACGTTAATTAAAATAAAAAAACCTTTTGTGTACCATCTTTCTGTGTAAATATCTCAAGTAACAATGTGGACACCTGCGGCTTATAGTCAGGTGCGGCTTATATATGTACAAATCTTAATTTGGTTGGTGCGGCTTATAGTACGAAAAGTACGGTAATACAGAGTTCCTCAAACGTGAATGAAAAACACAACTCCAGGTGTTTGAGGAGGAACATCGTTAGAATCCTCGTTAACCTGATGAATATTCTAATGTTCATTTGAATAATCATAATCATACAAATATGAAATGTGATCTTATAATAATAATAAGTAAATTAAAGCTGGAGTGTGGAACCTTCTGCTGCACGGCTCTCTCCAG
>JAVJIX010000050.1:1835000-1900000 GCA_036785185.1 Paratrypauchen microcephalus | reverse complement strand
GCAGTAGTAGTAGTAGTAGTAGCAGTAGTAGTAGTAGCAGTAACAGTAACAGTAGTAGCAGTAGCAGTAGTAGTAGCAGTAGTAGTAGTAGTAGTAGTAGTAGTAGTAGCAGTAGCAGTAGTAGTAGTAATAGTAGCAGTAGCAGTAGTAGTAGTAATAGTAATAGTAGTAGTAGTAGTAGTAGTAGTAGTAACAGTAGTAGCAGTAGTAGTAGTAGTAGTAACAGTAACAGTAGTAGTAGTAGTAGCAGTAGTAGTAGTAGCAATAGTAGTAGTAGTAGTAGTAGTAGTAGTAGTACCTCCTCCCTGATGAGAGTGAGCACGGCGGCCTTGTCCATCTCGCTCAGAGGAAGTCCGGTCTGAGGATCTGGACCAGGACTTTGGACCAGGTTCTTCTCCTGCTTCATCGAGATCTCGTCCTTTCAAAGTAAAAGCACAATCACGATTTAAAACCTGTTTTACTCTGAAGAGTTCTTCTCACACTCACCACGTCCTGTTTAGTCCAGCAGGGGGCATCCTCCTCCTGCGCTGTGGTCCCAGAACCTTCAGAGAAGATCAGAGAAGATCAGAGGAGGTTTTTATGTTCAGACCTGAAGTGCAAACCCTCTGACCCCTGTGGATCCTTCTGTTTGACATTTTAAATCTCAACATTGATTTAAAACCAGGACTAAACCAGGACTAAAGCAGGAGAAACATCTGAGGAGAACAGTTTGGAGGAACATCTGAGGAGAATAGTTTGAGGAACATCTGAGGAGAACAGTTTGGAGAACATCTGAGGAGAACAGTTTGAGGAACATCTGAGGAGAACAGTTTGAGGAACATCTGAGGAGAACAGTTTGGAGGAACATCTGAGGAGAACAGTTTGGGGAGCAGGTCCTCAATATAATTCTCTCTGATGAACCTGGTTGGATTCTTACCTTCATCTTTGCTCGTCCTGTCCAGCTCCAGGTGTCCTCCCTCGCTGGTGCTTCTTACCGCTGTGGAGGCCAGCTTCTCTTCATCTGTGGCGTGGTGCTCTCTCTGCGTGATCTCTGGGGTCCGGATCACTACCTCCTCCTGCAGGAAGACACAGGTACTGCACTCAGAAGGTCCATCCCCAAACCCCCTAACCCCCTGAACCCCCGACCCCCTGACCCGTACCTGTGTGAGGTCCTGCGTCTCCTCCGAGCGCAGCGGGACCTGACACGAACTCCTGAAAAGAGAGACCGGATCACAACAAGTCCAACGAGTCCAACCGTCCTCAGTCCTGGTTCAGTCCTGGTTCAGTCCTGGTTTAGTCCTGGTTCAGTCCTGGTCCAGGTTTATGAGGAAGTGAAGTTCTCCAGATCCAGAGATTTTGAAGAAGAAACATCTCAACACTTTTATTTTTCTTTATTTCACAATTGTGGTGGAGGAGGTGGAGGAGGAGGATGGGAGGAGGATGTGGAGAATGGGAGGAGGTGGAGGATAGGAGGAGGTGGAGGAGAGCAGAGGTGCTCTCTGTTCTGACCGTGAGAGGGAGCGGACGTGTTTCTTTTTCCTCCTTATCCATTGCTCTGCTGTTTGCGTGCCTCTCTTGTTTTTTGTCATTTTCTCGCTTTTTGGAGCGGATTTTCCAAATTCCTAAAATATGGATGTGATCAGCTGGACCACGATTGATACTCTTTTTTCACGGAGGAGTGCCGCTCCGGGAGAAGCGGTGTGTCCGGATGGTACTTTTTCTGCTGGATATGCGAGGGACTCGTATCGTGTGTGGCAAGTTGTATGTTTGACACCAATGTACCTGGAGGATGTGGAGGATATTTACGTATTCGGATTTCTGATAGCTGGACATCTGTTAATTGGCCTGGGATTGTCCATGATCTATCGCAAAATGTGTAAGCTGGCAGCAAGTAAAGAGTCCCCCAAGCTGTCTGCAGCAATTTCGAGCCACTGTGAAGCCGTGGGAGATCTCGTGAAAAGATTACATCAGAAAGTGGTACAGGTTGAGGACCTTTTGGAAGGATTTCAACTGAAGGAAACATCTCGACGTTTGGATATCATCACGGGCATGGTTACAGAACTGTGTAAAGCCAACGCAGCGCAGTCTGTGCGCCAAGAGGAACTAATGAGATCTCTCATGAATCTTCATGGCGATGTGAAGATGGGGGTCTGGCAAAACCCAAGCTCAATCTAAATTGTTCACCTGGGTCTCTAAAAAGGTATTTCATCATGCTAAATTAATCCCTTTGCAAATTATGTCTCCCTGTGAAAATCTGTCTCCAACAGTTATCTGTGTTTTGACTTCGCCTCCCTGACTCTGGCTCTTACACTGGACACTCCAAGGACATAGCACATGATATCAAAAGAACAACATAGATTGGCTCACACTGACACTGACACGATTGTAAAAAATGTTCCCTGTCTTTTTAGAAAGGTCTGAGCTCTGCTCTCGGTTCAATCAATTTCATTGATTTCCAATCTGATCCCCCCACACCACTTCCTTATGTTGCCAAAAAAAAGATCACCATATGTTGTATCTCCAATTGTTTTTCTGTCATTACATGTTGTTAAATTGTCACTGATTGTATTGCATCTTTTCTACTCTGCATCTCCCAGTCGGCGGCGCGCGCATGCGCAGCGGCCCCTCCCCCAGCCGCTCTATCACTGTCCTGCCTGGTTAGTGGGGAAACGAAATTTCGAATTCACTCTATGTACATGTACATGATTGTTTTCGACAATAAAGCAAACTATGACTATGACTATGGAGGAAGATGGAGGAGGTGGAGGAGGATGGAGGAGGTGGAGGATGGGAGGAGGAGGTGGAGGATGTAGGAGGTGGAGGATGGGAGAAGGTGGTGGAGGATGGGAGGAGGTGGAGGATGGGAGGAGGAGGTGGAGGATGGGAGGAGGTGGAGGATGTAGGAGGAGGTGGAGGATGGGAGGAGGTGGTGGAGGATGGGAGGAGGTGGAGGATGGGAGGAGGTGGTGGAGGATGGGAGGAGGTGGAGGATGGGAGGAGGTGGAGGAGGATGGGAGAAGGAGGTGGAGGATGGGAGAAGGTGGTGGAGGATGGGAGGAGGTGGAGGATGGGAGGAGGTGGTGGAGGATGGGAGGAGGTGGAGGATGGGAGGAGGAGGTGGAGGATGGGAGAAGGTGGTGGAGGATGGGAGGAGGTGGAGGATATAGGAAGTGGAGGAGGAGGTGCAGGAGGAGGTACTTACAGGAGCAGACAGAGGAACTCCCCCTGGTGGTGAGTCCTGGAGCAGCAGAGACAGAGACAGACTGAAGCGTTCACACGTTCACTCGTGTTTTTAAAAAACACGTTTCCCTTCGTTTGTGCCTGACTTTTACGCGCAAAAAACGAAGGAGAACACTCCGCGAGCCGAATCACACTTTTGGTGCGTCCACTCCTAAAACTCCATTACACGGAAACGCCAAAGCGGAGTTTTCCAGAATCTCCTCTCGCCGGAGTTTTTAGAAAAGATTCATGGAAACACATTTAACAACAATTTAAAGTGTAAAACCACAGGAGAACGTCTGAACAAAAGGGTTTTATTTTCATCGTGGAATCAGAATCGGTATCGAGTATCGAGATGTTCTTAGTATTGAAAGCTGAAAAAACCCGCCACCTTCTGAAGTCCAAACTCACCTGTGCACCTCCTCCTCTTCGTCCTTTTTAAACCGCTCCGCCGCATCGTCACGTTCCTCTGGGTCAAAACTTTTCCCGAGTTTACTTCCTCCTCCCAACGGGTCAAACGCCGGGTCATCCCAGCAGCTCGGGTCCAAATCGTACGAGCCGCTTTTCGGAACCTCCTCTGTGACAGAAGGAGGTGGAGATGAAGGTTTGGAGGAATTCTCTTTGGGAGTTTCTGGAGCTTTAACTTCAGATCGAGCGTCCAGTTTCTCCTCTGTGATTTTCGGTTTGGCGTTTTTCCCTTTGTTGAACGTTTTTCTTGGTCCCAGTTTTTTCGGGGGCGGTTTTGTCTCCTCTTCTTGTTGCTGATGTGATTCTGGAATCTTTTTGCTGGTCGGAGAATTCGGAATTTTGGAGCCTCCACTTTGGAAGGGGTTGAAACTATCGTCAAAATTGTCAGGGTCAAAATTGTCAGGGTCAAAATTGTAAGATCCGGTTTTGGGAATTGGAATATCGTCGATGTTTGGAGGAGGTGGAGACTTTGGTGGGTTTGATTGTTCTTCTTCTTGAGTGATTTCTGCAGGTTTTTTGTCCGGTTTCTCGTCTCCGCTTTTCGCTTTTTGAGTTTTCATTTTGCTAATAGTTTTCCTCGCTCCAAATTTTTTGGGAGGAGGTTTGGTCACCGTTTCAGTTTCGTCTAATCCAAATTCTAACAGGACCGGTTTCGCTTTCAAACTCTCGTCTTCGAAGTTGGTAAAAGATGAGCCTGTCCCGCACGGAGGAGGAGAGTTTTGGATTTTCGCGCCTCCACTCGAAAACGGGTTAAAACTTTCATCGAAATTGTCAGGGTCAAAATTGTACGACCCAGTTTTGGGAATAGGAATATCGTCAAAGTTCAGAGGAGCTGGAGAAGAGGAAGGGGAGATGTTTCGCAAATTTGGTGTTTCTTCAGGAATTTCAGATTTTGGAGATTCTTGTTTTTCATCCGAAGTTTCCTTTTCTTTTTCCTTTTTTTTCGTTTTGCTCACAGTTTTTCTGCCTGCCAGTCTTTTCGGAGGAGGTTTGGTCACTTTTCCTTCGTCTAATCCAAATTCTAACACGACCGGTTTCGTTTCTTCTTTTTCAGAATCCTTTGTGTTTGCGTCCAGTTTCGGAGATGACGTCATTGTTGGTGAATTTGGGATTTTTGAGCCACCGCTGAGAAACGGGTTAAAACTTTCGTCAAAATTGTCTGGGTCAAATTTGTAACACCCAGTTTTAGGAATCGGAATATCATCAAAATTTGTAGTTTCTTGAGTAATTTCTGAAGGTAAAGGCTCAACGTTTTTGTCTGAAATCTCCTTTTTGTGCTCATTTTTACTCCCCGGTGTTTCCAGAGAAGGTTTGGGAGCTGATTTTTCGTCCACATGAAGATGGGTCTTTCCTGGTTTCGTCTCCTCTTTCTCCAGATCTTTCTCTGATTCAAAGTGAGCTTCTAGTTTCAGTGTTTCTGAACTTACTGAAGCTGTTGTTGGAGAGTTTGGGATTTTTGATCCTCCACTGGAAAAGGGGTCAAAACTTTCGTCGAAATTATCCGGGTCAAATTTGTAAGATGCTTTTGGAACTGGAATTTCAGTTTCATCGGAATTTGACACTTCTGCAGCAACTTCTACAGATTTTTCCTCCAAATTTAGCTTTTTAACTTTGCTCTTTTTGGTTTTTCTCGAAGGAGATTTGGAAACAGATTTTTGGTCCAAATTCAAATCCATTTCTGTCTCCCTTGTCTCTTCTCTTTCGTCTTTTTTAACGTTCAGTTCTGGAATTGCATCGCTTGCCCCAAACGGAGGAGGAGAGTTTGGAATTTTTGACCCTCCGCTCGAAAACGGGTCAAAACTTTCGTCGAAATTCTCTGGGTCAAATTTATGAATTGCTTTTGGAATTTGAATTTCAGTTTCATCAGAATTTGGCACTTCTGGAGGATTTGTGGACAGTTTTTCTTCTAAATTTCCATCCAAATTTAGCTTTTTGATTTCGCTCATTGACTTTTTGGCTCCTTGTTTTTTCGAAGGAGATTTGGAGAAAGTTTTTTGCTCCAGATTCAGTTTTGTTTCCTCTTTCTCATCTTTTTCTGACCCAATTTCAGCTTTTAGTTCTGGCCTCGCATCGCTCACCCCAAACGGAGGAGGAGAGTTGGGGATTTTTGACCCTCCGCTGGAAAACGGGTCAAAACTTTCGTCGAAATTATCCGGGTCAAATTTATAAGACACTTTTGGAACTGGAATTTCAGTTTCATCGGGATTTGACACTTCTGCAGCAACTTCTACTGATTTTTCTTCCAAATTTTGTTTTTTAACTTTGCTCTTTTTGGTTTGCGGTTTCTTCAAAGGCATTTCGACAGTTTTTAGGTCCGTTTCTGTCTCTCTTGTCTCCGCTCTTTCGTCTTTTTCAGTGTTCAGTTCTGGCATCGAGTCGCTCACCCCAAACGGAGGAGGAGAGTTTGGAATTTTTGACCCTCCACTTGAAAACGGGTCAAAACTTTTGTCGTAATTCTCTGGGTCAAATTTATAAGATGCTTTTGGAACTGAAATTTCTGTTTCACCTTGGTCCGGTGGGGACTCTGCAGGTGGACTTTGTATTTTGAGCGGAGCAGGTTTGGACTTTTCAAACTTGATAACATTTTGTACTAACTTTTCACTTTCTTTCAGAAAATCTTGAAGAATTTCTGTATTTTCTGGAGCAGAGTTGTCTTTTTGTGAATACATTTGTTGAGACTCCGTTTTGTTTTCATGCTGGTGCGTTTCTGGAGCAGGTGGAGGTGCAGTTGTGACGCCCCCTGGAGGTGTCGGCAGGTCTCGGTCCGTCTCCAGGCTGAAAACGGGGCTCTGATCCTGGGATGCAGCGGAGATGATCAGCCTCTCCTCCACCTCCACATCTGGAAAAGGAAAATAAGAAGGTTTAGTGGAACCATCAGAGTCCTGGTTGAGGTCTCACTTAGTCCTGGTTTAGTTCTGATTTGGTGCAGACTTAGTCTTGGTTTGGTTCTAGTTTAGTCCTGATTAAGTACTGGTTTAGTCCAGCAGATTATATTTCAGGAGAGGGTTGTGAATTTAAGACTTGGGTAATGGACTAAACCAGGACTGAACCAGGACTAAACCAGGACTAAACCAGGTCTAAACCAGGTCTAAACCAGGACTAAACCAGGACTAGAAAAGGACTGAACAAAGGTATAAACCAGGACTGAACTGTACAAAGATTAAACCAGGACTGAACCAGGACTTTCAGTTTGATTTTACAGAACTGTAACTTCCTGCTCCTCAGTGACACAGGAAGTCCCGCCTCTGCTCCGTGGCGGTTTTAGGAGGAAGTGCGTTAAACTCTCATCACGCCGGAGGAACAAAGCGGACGCCGTTTTCCCTCCCGACCCCCGAGACCGCTGACCCAAGAGACAAACAGAGGAAACTCTGAAATGTAGAGACACACTTCACGGACTAAACCAGAACTACACCAGGACTAAACCAGGACTAAACCAAGACTAAACCAGGACTGAACCAGGACTACACCAGGACTACACCAGGACTACACCAAGACTAAACCAGGACTACACCAGGACTACACCAGGACTAAACCAGGACTGAACCAGGATTGAACCAGGATTGAACCAGGACTAAACCAGGACTAAACCAGGACTGAACCAGGACTACACCAGGACTACACCAGGACTACACCAGGACTGAACCAAGTCTGAACCAGGTCTGAACCAGGACTAAACCAGGACTAATCCAGGACTGAACCAGGACTAAAGCAGGACTACACCAGGACTACACCAGGACTGAACCAGGACTAAACCAGGACTAAACCAGGACTACACCAGGACTAAACCAGGACTACACCAGGACTAAACCAGGACTAAACTAGGGGTAAACCAGGACTGAACCAGGACTAAACCAGGACTGAACCAGGACTAAACCAGGACTAAACCAGGACTGAACCAGGACTGAACCAGGACTGAACCAGGACTGAACCAGGACTAAACCAGGACTACACCAGGTCTAAACCAGGACTGAACCAGGTCTAAACCAGGACTGAACCAGGACTACACCAGGACTAAACCAGGACTAAACCAGGACTGAACCAGGACTAAACCAGGACTAAACCAGGACTACGCCAGGACTAAACCAGGACTGAACCAGGACTGAACCAGGACTAAACCAGGACTACACCAGGTCTAAACCAGGACTGAACCAGGACTACACCAGGTCTAAACCAGGACTAAACCAGGACTAAACCAGGACTGAACCAGGACTACACCAGGACTAAACCAGGACTAAACCAGGACTACACCAGGACTACACCAGGACTAAACCAGGACTAAACCAGGATTAAACAACAACTGAACATGAACACAGCTTGTTCACCTTTCACCTGTATCAGAGACATTCCTCCTTAAATCCCTCACATTCCTCTGGCAGATGAAGCACGACTCTGGAATGTGATGGAACTGGATCCTCGGAGTCACTCCACCTTAAATATTCCACCTTAAATATTAAAGTATATCACAAACTCTGAGCTTTAGCCCAGGTTCTGATGTTCCTCCTCAAAAACACCTGGAGTTGTGTTTGTTTCATTCACATGTTTGAGGAACTCTTCATTAAACGCTCTGTTCCACCTTGTGATGTCATCAAGTGGCTCCTTTTCCCTTTAGTTCAGTCGAGATCGGCGACTCCAGGACTGAAATGATCCAAATGATTCTAGTGAAGGCGTGTGGAGTTTAAAAACACAGTGGAGCACTTCCTGTATCACCACATGATGACATCACCAGGTGGAACAGAGTGTTTTCAAAGGGCTCCCTCCTGTGACTGCAGCTGTGCCTCTGAGCAACACACTTCGTCCAGTCCGAACCCCCACATCAGGCCGAGCGGATTAAACCAACACTTTAAACCTGCACTGTGGAACTTTTCTGTTACTTCTTTGCCTGGAATGTTCCACAGTACGGCATTAAACCTTTCTATCCAGAGGTTTTCACCTCTGGACCTGACCTGCTGCACTATTGTTCCCTTTGTCTGTTTTGACTTTGGTTTGAGAATGGAATTATAGATGGGGGATAAATTATGTCTGACCCCTCCATTCCTGTTTAAAGAAGGATTCTCTTTTTTGACAACAATCGCCTCTTTAACTCCCCTCTCAAACCAGTTATTTTCCCTGGCTACGATCTGAACCTCACTGTCGTAAAGTAGAGCTGTTTAAAGTCACACTGCGGAACATTCCAGGCAGAGCAGTGACGTATCCATGGAAACAAGCAGGTGACGGACCCCCAAACGAAAGGTTACACAGTGCAGCTTTAGGGTCAGAGTGAGGAGCCTGACAGCAGCAGGTACAGAGAGAAACTGAACTGGAGCCAGAGTCCGTGAAGCCCGGTCACACCCATGAACACTTCCTGTTTGAGCACAGGGTTTAGCTGGTTCGTTAGTGGGTTAGTTAGCTGGTTCATTAGCGGGTTAGTTAGCTGGTTCATTAGCGGGTTAGTTAGCTGGTTCATTTGCAGGTTAGTTAGCGGGTTAGTTAGCTGGTTCATTAGCTGGTTATTTAGTGAGTTAGTGGTTTAGTTAGCTGGTTCATTAGCGGGTTAGTTAGCTGGTTCATTAGCGGGTTAGTTAGCAAGTTAGTGGTTTAGTTAGCTGGTTCATTAGCGGATTAGTTAGCTGGTTCATTAGCGGGTTAGTTAGCGAGTTAGTGATTTAGTTAGCTGGTTCATTAGCGGGTTAGTTAGCTGGTTCATTAGCGGGTTAGTTAGCTGGTTCATTTGCAGGTTAGTTAGCAGGTTAGTTAGCTGGTTCATTAGCTGGTTATTTAGTGAGTTAGTGGTTTAGTTAGCTGGTTCATTAGCGGGTTAGTTAGCTGGTTCATTAGCGGGTTAGTTAGGAAGTTAGTGGTCTAGTTAGCTGGTTCATTAGCGGATTAGTTAGCTGGTTCATTAGCGGGTTAGTTAGCGAGTTAGTGATTTAGTTAGCTGGTTCATTAGCGGGTTAGTTAGCTGGTTCATTAGCGGGTTAGTTAGCTGGTTCATTTGCAGGTTAGTTAGCGGGTTAGTTAGCTGGTTCATTAGCGGGTTAGTTAGCTGGTTCATTTGCACGTTAGTTAGCTGGTTCATTAGCAGGTTAGTTAGCTGGTTCATTTGCAGGTTAGTTAGCAAGTTAGCGGGTTAGTTAGCTGGTTCATTAGGGGGTTAGTTAGCAAGTTAGCGGGTTAGTTAGCTGGTTCTTTAGAGGGTTAGTTAGCTGGTTCATTTGCAGGTTAGTTAGCAAGTTAGCTAGCTGGTTCAATAGCGGGTTAGTTAGCTGGTTCATTAGCGGGTTAGTTAGCTAGTTCATTTGCAGGTTAGTTAGCTGGTTCATTAGCGGGTTAGTTAGCTGGTTCATTTGCAGGTTAGTTAGCAGGTTAGTTAGCTGGTTCATTAGCGGGTTAGTTATCTGGTTCATTTGCAGGTTAGTTAGCAAGTTAGTGGGTTAGTTAGCTGGTTCATTAGCGGGTTAGTTAGCGGATTTCATGACATCGATATCAGCAGAGACAGATTTATGCAGGTTAAACATTAGAGATGAAATCTGCAAACATCATTCAAATCGCACAAATCTGTCTCTGCTGATATCAACATCATGAAATCAATTTTTATTTTAATTCTAGAATCAGTCTGAACGAGTTCCTTCTGTTTTATTCATGACCACATCGATAGTTTTTCTCAGTATTTCTCTAACGCTCGTCGTCGTTCTCCTTGAAGCTTTCGTCTTTCTTCTCTCGATCGTTGTGGATAAATTCTTCATGAAGAACATTTCTCCTTTGTGGACCTTGTTGGTTGAAGATTTGGTGATGGAGCAGATTTATGAACCTGGTGGAGAAAACACCAGACATTTCCACAGAAAACCACAAACCGACAGGGCGGGACTTCGGTCGTTCTGAAAAAGGTCAGTTGACCATGTCTCCTCACTCTGACCTTTGACCTGCTCTACATGACCCTGGGGTTTGGACTTCAACATTTTGTCCCAAATCGAGAGCTGAACATGAAGAACAGACCAATCAGACGAGGCCCCTCCCCCTACTTTAAGAATAGACCAATCATACTCCAGATCAGCTGCTGGCCTCGATGAGCTTCATTCGTTTTACCTGTTGGCTTTGCTGTGGTTTCCTCCTCTTCTACGGGGCCAGGGACGGCGGAGACAGGCGCGTGCACGTAAGGAGGCGTGTGCACGTGAGGAGGCGCGTGCACGTGAGGAGGCGCGTGCACGTCAGGAGGCCCGTACACGTCAGGAGGCGCCTGCATGTCAGGAAGCCCGTACACGTGAGGAGGCACATGCACGTGAGGAGGCGCGTGCACGTCAGGAGGCCCGTACACATCAGGAGGCGTGTGCACGTCAGGAGGCGTGTGCACGTGAGGAGGCGTGTGCACGTGAGGAGGCGCGTGCACGTCAGGAGGCGCCTGCATGTCAGGAAGCCCGTACACGTGAGGAGGCACATGCACGTGAGGAGGCGCGTGCACATGAGGAGGCGTGTGCACGGGGCTGGATGCCTCTGGAGTGTCGTAGGGTCCATCTGAATCTGAGCTGTAAGAAACACAAAAATAAAGGTTTTATTTATTCTGGAACATTCTGGGGCAGAACAGGAACAGGCAGGTAGATGGATCGGTAGCATGAAGATAAGAGAGACGCATAGCTGCTGCTATTGGTCCCAACATATCTCTGAGGACCTCTCCTGGTCAAAGAACACTGCATCACTGGCCAGTAAAGCCCAACAGCGACTCTACTTCCTCCACAAGCTGAAGAGAGCCAGAGCCCCAGCTCCATCATGAGCACCTTCTACAGAGGCACCATAGGTCACATCCTCACCAGCTGCATCACTGTGTGGTATGGCACCTGCACCGTGTCCTGCCCGAAAAAGCTACACCGAGTAGTGAGAGCAGCTGAGAGAATCGTGGGTGTCTCTCTCCCCTCCCTGCAGGACATCTACCGCACCCGCCTCACCCGCAAAGCCCTCTGGGTGATCCCACCCACCCATCCAACTGCCTCTTCAGTCTGCTGCCATCAGGAAGGAGACTGAGGAGCCTCAGGGCCAAGACCAGCAGACTGAAAGACAGCTTCATCCACCAAGCTGTCAGGATGCTCAACTCTCTCCCAATCACACTGCTGCTTAAATCACACTGACACTGCTGCTTAAATGACACTGCTGCTTAAATCACACTGACACTGCTGCTTAAATGACACTGATGCTTAAATGACACATTTGAGCTTTATTCCGCTCCACATTATGTGTTTTACTTATTTGTATTATATCCAAGCCTTTTGTACTTTTGCTACAGGTATATGTGATGTTTTAGTCATGGTGTTTATTGTCTTGTTTATCACATGTTTTATGTTCACTGTGGGGCTAGGGCAGTGACGGACTGGGCGGTCTGGCATTTGGGCACATGCAAGAAGGGCTGCAGCCCCAACAATGCCCACCGCCGCCCCGCAACCGCATTACCTCGGCCCACCCGCTAGGTATTCGGTCGTTACGTGCCTTTATCATCTTAAAAATTCCACCCTATTGCTGTAATTAAAAGGACCGTTCAGTATTTATACACTTACAACTACATATATATGACAGTGACGGTGGCACCGTGATGATGTGTTTAAGGTGTGTTAAAGATCCCATGACATGGTACTTCTTGATGCTTTTATATGGCTCCTTAATGGTTCCCTAATACTGTAAATGAATCCTTCTTCAAAATCAACACTCAGTGCATGAGAAACAGAGATAAGATGAGAAAGAGTCATAAATATCTCTCTCAAACACTTTATTCTGGGCGTTGTTGCTTGAATGCAAATGAGGAGAAAAGAGCTGGCCTATAGTAGAGGGTGGGGGCGTGGCCAAACTCTCCACTCTCGCTCTCAGCTCTCAGCTGATCCATTTCCGTGTTTTTGCACGGGGGGAGAGATTTGAAGCATTCCATTGAAAAATAAACACATTTCCACAGAAAATAAAATTAAACCACTGCTGTTCAAAGGTCCAGAGGCTCAGATAAAGGACTTCCGAGCCTAGAAACACTCGGACGTGCCTCCAGGCAAATAAAAAAACGCATTTCGCATTGCCTAGCGCATTCGCAGTCCAAACTCTCTGGGTGTGATTTACAGAGACGCTGAGTACAGACAGACGATGGTGGAACTGCATTTGCATTTCTTTTTTCGATCTGACGTCAACAAGGTGCCTTGTTCAAAATCGCCCGATTTTTTGTAACTCAGAAAAGGATTGCAAATGCTCAGTTTAGACATTTCGCAACTTTTAACCATGGGGGGGGGCCCTAAACAGGGTAGGGGAGCTCACATTAACGTTCAAAAACCTCAGAAAGTGAAAATTTCATGCCATGGGACCTTTAAAAATGTGCACAGTTTGAAATAAAACAAATATATCTGTATTTTGTATTTGTTTGCGACAACTGAAGTAAAGCACTGCCTTATGGGAAATTTCCCACAGCCGGCCGCGAGTCGAGCTTGCGCTACCACGATTTGACCAATGTCTGTCTGAGTTGCTACCAAGAATCGGTAGCGCTCGCATATGAAGTGGAAAACACTTTATACGGAAGACAATAGTAAACTTTTTGGAGGAAACACAACATTGAATCACTTTCATGAGAAATAGAACGGTGAAGATTGTGGTCGTGTGGTCAAGTTAGTCAAAGTAGAAGAGGAGACAGACGGACGGTCGGTCGGATACTTTGCATTATAGTTTAGTAAAATGAATCGAGGAGGAGGCACTAAACAACACAAGGGGGGAGCGGAGAAAAAGAGGGAAAAACTGAAGAGAGCACTGCTGTTGGGGGGCAAAAAATGTGCGAAACCTGGAACCTGGACACAGATGACGTTATTGATTGGGTTGCGGGGAAGAGCATTTATTATCGGCATGAAAGTAAGACACTTTTTATTTAAATTATGGCTGGGTTGAGCATTGATTTCCATGATTTTACTGCAGTTGTTTAATGCATGGGGCTGACGTCTGCCGCTGTTACCTGATGTGCTTTGTGTGTGTGTGTTGTCAGACTTAAGACGATCCTGTGTGTGTGACCTGTACATATGGTTTTTGACAATAAAGATGAACTTTGAACAGATCTGTGCATTAAATGTTACACAGTGCAGCTTTAAATGTCCCATAATCCTCTGGAGTTGTGTTTTGTTTCATTCACATGTTTCACACACAATCCTGCAGATGTAGCAGAGTTCTTCTCTCAGACTGAAAACACTCTGTCCCACCTTGTGATGTCATCATGTGGTGATACAGGAAGTGCTCCACACACATAACTGTACTCTGTGTGTACTCTGTAGTAGTATATGCAGTAGTGTATACTTTGCAGTAGTGTAGCTTTAGAGAAATGGAGAAGTGAGAGAAGCAAAAAATAAATAAATAGTCCTGGTTCAGTCCTGGTTCAGTCCAGACCTGTTTGTGATCTGAGGCTGTACCTAATAATATGTCCGGGCTCAGGTGTAAACGCACGTTTCAAAGGGGGCGGAGCTTAAGTCATGGGTCAAATTCTTAAAAAAAAAAAAACCCTGAAAAACATTAAAACATTTTCATATAATTCTCCCTCACCTGAGCCTCACCTGAGCCCCTTTAACACATCATCCAGCCTGTTCCTCAAACATGTGTGAAACCGTGTGAGGAGGAACATCAGAACATGGATTAAAGCCCACATGCGTCACTTTTCTCTTCTGTTTTTCTTTCTAATAATGACGTCATAATCACAGAATCATCACGTGGCGGATGTTTGTGGCTCAGATCCTCTGGCGCGCGCCTCTCATCGCGGTGTTCGGTGTTCGGTTCCTCCCCGGTACTCACTCGTCTCTCTCCTCCGCAGCCGCTCCTCTGTCCCCGGGCGCCGTCTCATCCTCCTCCGGCCGCTGCTCCTGCGTCACCTCCGCTCCGTCCTCCGCTCCGTCCTCCGCTCCCCGCACCGCTGTCCACGTCCATTTGGCCCACGACACCGGGGACAGCCACGACATGTCCCCGGTCCGGTTCCGTGTCCCGGTTCCGCTGTGTCCCTCCGGCAGACGCGCGCGACACTTCGGTTATTTCATCGTTTGTGCGGCTCTGCGTTTCCGGAGCAGAAGGTTCAGAGTGTTCCTCCTCCTGCTCCTCCTCCTGCTCCTCCTCCTCCTGCCGCGTCACACAAAAACTCCGAACTCCGCGTCTCCGGCGGGTTTACGCGCGGAGTCCTCTAAACGCACCGAACCTCCGAACCTCCGAACCTCTCCCTGGGTCCGGGGGGGAGGAGGAGGAGGTGGAGGAGGAGGAGCCCGGGGTCTGCACAGCTCCGCTCAGACCCCCCCTCTCTCCGCGGAATGGTTCGGTCCAAAATGTCAAAGGAATTTACAGAGAAAAACCCCAACCGAACCGACCAGAACCTCCGCGGAACCGCTGAATCCAAATTGGACTTTAGGTTTTAGTTTGAGTCTCGATTCATCTGAAGTTTGGGAACGAGAAATGTTCAAATCCCTCACAGATTATGGTCCTGGTTTAGACCTGGTTTAGTCCTGGTTCAGTCCTGGTTCAGTCCTGGTTTAGTTCTGGTTTAGTCCTGGTTTAGACCTGGTTCAGTCCTGGTTTAGACCTGGTTTAGTCCTGGTTTAGTCCTGGATCAGTCCTGGTTCAGTCCTGGTTTAGACCTGGTTTAGTTCTGGTTTAGTCCTGGTTTAGACCTGGTTCAGTCCTGGTTTAGTCCTGGATCAGTCCTGGTTCAGTCCTGGTTTAGACCTGGTTCAGTCCTGGTTTAGACCTGGTTCAGTCCTGGTTTAGTCCTGGATCAGTCCTGGTTCAGTCCTGGTTCAGTCCTGGTTTAGACCTGGTTTAGTCCTGGTTTAAACCTGGTTTAGACCTGGTTCAATCCTGGTTCAGTCCTGGTTTAGACCTGGTTTAGTCCTGGTTCAGTCCTGGTTTAGACCTGGTTTAGTCCTGGCTTAGTCCTGGTTTAGTCCTGGATCAGTCCTGGTTTAGTCTCTGTTTACGTCTGTGCAGTTTCAGACTTTTCCACATGTCAGACTCAAGAGGAGGAAACTTTAATGTTTTGGAAGCGTCCATTTTAAAAAACCTTTTAAAAACACAAAATACCTCAGAGAGAGAGTGTGGTAACTTGTAATAAACAAATACACAAATGCGGATGCCGAGTTTTGCAGCTTTATCTCAACGGTACTTCACAAACATACATTTTCTGTGGGAGAGGACTCAGCGCACATGCCTTCCTGAACCTTGGTGCCAATTCTGTGTGTAACTAGCGCCATACAGCGGTAATAAAATGTATCGACATAAATTTACTTTCACATTACAACACCCCTCCCCCACTAAGTTCAAAAATTCCCTTATGTAAATATAACTACTACTGTAAAATGAAAATGAATCTGGTGTCAGTTACTTTTACAAACTTATACTGATCTTGATATCTCAAACACAAATTATCACTAGCATACACATAACAGAACATGATATATGCATAGGAAAACAGTAACACTTAAAACTAAAAACTCAGTCTGTTAGGAGGCTTTCGAGCACGCTGTGATCTGCGCACTGTCTCCTGTGAATCATCAGTCACCACAGGTGTTGGTGCTTTGGGAGAATCCCGTGATGCGGACACCAAGGGGGTCTGTTGGGTCGGTGTGTCAGCGTGTGATTGTTCCTCTTCTGTCGGTGGCACAGACACCTCCAATGGCGCTTCCTCTGCTGGATCGGTTCCTCCAGGAGTCACCAGTGGCAACTCTGCCGTGCTGACAGTTTCTGGACTTTTATCATGACGCAGGCGTACATGGTCCTGATGTCTGCGAAACACACGTCCATCTCTCAGCTTAATGACGTAGGAGACGGGACCATTCTGTGTCAGGATAACTCCAGGAAGCCATTGCTGATGGGAGTTACTGCTGAAATTCTTCACATAGACATTGTCACCTGGTTTCAGCTGTCTCTCTCTCGCATGAAGATCGTGGCTCTCCTTCTGCTTTTCTTGCTTTCTCGCTACCTTTGCCTTCAGGTCTGGGCGAAGCAGATCTAGCCTAGACTTAGGCCTACGGCCCATCAACATCTCTGCTGGTGTACGTGCAGTAGTGGTCTGAGGTGTGAGGCGGTACTTGAACAGGAAACGTGAGAGTCTTGTACTCAGAGAGTCACCTGTCATGCGCTTCATACCTTCCTTTACTGTCTGAACAGCACGTTCCGCCAGTCCATTCGATGCTGGATGGAAAGGAGCTGTACGAATGTGACGGATTCCATTCTGTTCCATGAAGTCACTGAACAGCTCACTTGTGAAAGTCGGACCATTATCTGTGACTAGAGTGTCAGGTAGACCATGAACTGCAAACACTTGTCTAAGTTTCTCAATGGTTGAGGGAGCTGTTATGTTGCCCATGATGTGACATTCTATCCACTTAGAGTGGGCGTCGACCATGACAAGAAACATCTGCCCCATGAAGGGTCCTGCAAAGTCCAAATGTAATCTAGACCAGGGACGGTCTGGCCACTCCCATGGATACAGCGGAGCTGGTGGTGACATTTTCTGATGGGCCTGACACTGTGAGCATGATTTCACCTTGCTTTCCAGGTCTAAATCCATCCTTGGCCACCAGACGTAAGATCTTGCCAGACTTTTCATCCTAGACACACCTGGATGTGTCTCGTGCACTTCCTCTATGATCTGTGTACGGCCTGGGGGAGGTACGACGACCCTCGTCCCCCAGAAAATGCAACCATCCTGTAAACTCAGCTCTGTCTTTCTTTTCACAAAAGGCTTCAAATCCTCACTCTCCACCACAGCAGGCCAGCCTTGTAAAAGGTAAGTCTTTACCTTGGACAGAACAGGGTCTCGCTCGGTCCACTGCTTAACCTGTGATGCAGTTACTGGTGTCTCAGACAACTTCTGTAATGAAAAGATAGTCTCTGGAGGCACATAAGTGGTTACTGGCATTTCAGGCAATGGGAGGCGACTCAGTGCGTCAGCATTTGCATTGTCCTTTCCTGCCCTGTACACTATGGTATATTGGTAGGCTGACAATGTTAGTGCCCAACGTTGGATTCGAGCGGAGGCCAGTGGTGGGATGCAGCGTCTCTCGCCAAAAAGGCTCATCAATGGTTTATGGTCTGTGTAGATTCTGAAAGGACGGCCATAGAGATACTGATGGAAGCGTTTAACAGCAAACACAATTGCCAGACCTTCCTTGTCTAGCTGCGAGTACCCCTTTTCCGCAGCCGTCAACGTGCGTGAAGCAAAACCAATAGGCTTTTCTGATCCATCTTCCATGACATGAGACAGCACTGCCCCTACACCGTATGGCGAGGCATCACATGAGAGGGTCACCTCTTTGTCTGGATCGAAGTGCACTAGCAGTTTTGCTGAATGGAGCAGTTCTTTCACTTCATTGAAAGCTTTTTCTTGCTCTTCACACCACTGCCACTTTGTGTCATTGTGCAGTAGTTTGTACAGCGGCGCCAAGACCTTTGAGAGGTCCTGTAGAAATTTACCATAGTAATTCACCATTCCCAGAAATGATCTGAGTTCTGTGACGTTCTTGGGGCTTGGGGCTTCCTTGACAGCCCTCACTTTGTCTTCCACTGGGCAGATACCCTCGGCGGTTATCTTATGTCCCAGGTATGTGACACTCAGTGCCATGAACACGCACTTGCCTCGTTTCAGTCTCAGCCCTGCATCTGAGAGTCTCTGTAGTACCTGCTCTATGATGCTGAGATGCTCAGCCTCGGTAGCACCTGTAATGAGTAGATCGTCCAGGTAGCATGCTACGTGTGGAATGCCCTGCAACAGACTGTCCATTGTCCTTTGGAAAATGGCGGGGCTGGACGCCACTCCAAACACTAAGCGGTTGTACTTAAACAATCCCTTGTGAGTGTTTATTGTGACATACTCCTTGGATGCATCATCTAGCAGCAGCTGCTGGTAGGCGTGGCTCATGTCCAATTTCGTAAATGACTTGCCCCCTGCCAGGGTTGCGAACAGGTCATCCACTCGTGGCAACGGGTACTCTTCCAGCTTTGAGACCTGGTTCACGGTAAGTTTATAGTCCCCACATATTCGCACTGTTTTGTCCGGTTTCATGACTGGAACAATGGGAGCTGCCCACCTGGAGAACTGGACTGGCTCTATGATGCCCAGCACCTGTAAGCGCTCCAGCTCCTCCTCCACTTTCTCTTTCATTGCGTATGGTACCACTCTGGGCTTGTAGAAACGTGGTGTGGCACTGGGGTCAACGTGCAATTTCACCGTCACTCCCTTGAGCGTGCCCAGCTCGTCTCTGAACACCTCACTGTATCGCTGCAAAATGTCCTCTGTTGTGCGAGTGTACTTCACCTCATGCCAATTAAGTTTAATTTTTCTGAGCCAGTCCCGGCCCAAAAGACTGGGTCCACTACCCTTGGCTACCACTAGTCTACCTTCAGCCTTCTGATTTCCCACTGCTATGCTCACCTTTAGCACTCCTAAATGGGGTATGGGCTGACCGGTGTATGTCCTGAGCTTGAGCTTTGATGGCATCAGGGGTGGTGGCTTGGATCTCCATGTCCTCCTGTAGGTCTCCTCACTGATGACCGACGCTGTTGCCCCTGAATCAATCTCGAACTTGACATCCTTTCCTTGTACGGTAACTGTGGCATAATATGGCATAGGCGGTTCCTCATCCGTTTCCACTCCAAACATGTCAAAAGAACACATAGCCTCCTCGCTTGTTTCCTCGACATGGTGTGTGTCAGCTTGAGTTTGTTTTACTTTCCCCTTTTCAGGTTTAGTCTTATTTTTAGCACTTCTACACTTCTTTTGTAAGTGTCCTTTTTTCTTGCAACTATGACAGACTGCATCCTTGAATTTGCATTCGTTTGCATAGTGTGCACCTCCACACCTAAAGCATTCAACTGGCTTGCCCGATTTTGAATGGTCTTTCTTTACCTGGTACACTGCTACAGGTTGTGCTCCAGCACGTCCTTTCTGAATGTCTTTAGCATTGCTAGCTGCCATTTCCATGCTCTGAGAAAGCTCTAGCGCTCTTTTGAAAGTTAATGGCGTTGTCTCACCCAACAAGCGGCGCTGAATGGCGTCATCATTTATGCCGCATACAAGTCGGTCACGCAGCATGTCATCTAGCACTGCTCCGAAGTCACAATGCTCCGATAGCTGTCGAAGCTCTGCTACGAAGTTAGCCACTGACTGACCTGACTTTCTGAAATGACTGTGGAACTTGAAACGCTGGACAATTACAGATGGCTTTGGATTGTGGTGGTTAGCTACGAGTCTGACTAAGTCTGCATATGGAATTTCTCCTGGTTTCCGTGGCGTGGCTAAGTTTCTTATCAGTTTATAAGTCTTTGCCCCACACACACTCAAGAGAATTGAGCGCTTCCTAGCCTCTTCAGTAATTCCATTTGCATTGAAAAAGTGTCCCAACCTTTCCTCATACTCAGTCCAATCCTCGTCTCCCTCCACGAATTCACCGATTGTCCCAAACGTTGCCATTATCTGCACAGGTTGTTGTGTTTCTCTGTGTCCCCCTTCCACAGCAACTGGCGCTCTGTTTCTCTCGCCGATTACTTGTTCCTCGGCACTGCCTTGTTCCTCTTCACTGCTTACACTCATGTAGACGCCTATTGAGAGCTAGCTATCACACTTGACTAGCTATAGCTAACAACAAAAAATAAACGTGAAGACAAACTCATCCAGTTCACCTCGTCGCCAAAAATATGTGGTAACTTGTAATAAACAAATACACAAATGCGGATGCCGAGTTTTGCAGCTTTATCTCAACGGTACTTCACAAACATACATTTTCTGTGGGAGAGGACTCAGCGCACATGCCTTCCTGAACCTTGGTGCCAATTCTGTGTGTAACTAGCGCCATACAGCGGTAATAAAATGTATCGACATAAATTTACTTTCACATTACAACAGAGAGAGTAGTAGTAGTAGTAGTAGTAGTGGTAGCAGTAGTAGTAGTAGCGGTAGCAGTAGTAGTAGTAGTAGTAGCAGTAGTAGCAGTAGTAGTAGTAGCAGTAGTAGTAGTGGTAGCAGTAGTAGTAGTAGTGGTAGCAGTAGTAGTAGTAGTAGTAGTAGTAGTAGTAGTAGCAGTAGTAGCAGTAGTAGTAGTAGCAGTAGTAGTAGTGGTAGCAGTAGTAGTAGTAGCAGTAGTAGTAGTAGTAGCAGTAGTAGTAGTAGTAGCAGTAGTAGTAGTGGTAGCAGTAGTAGTAGTAGCAGTAGTAGTAGTAGTAGCAGTAGTAGTAGTAGTAGAACTGAGGAGCAGAAAAGTGGCTCAAAGCTTCAGTTTCACAAAGGAAACCACATCTACAGTGTGTATGTGTGTGTGTGTGTGTGTGTGTGTGTGTGTGTGTGTATGTATGTGTGTGTGTGTGTGTGTATATGTGTGTGTGTGTGTGTGTGTGTGTGTGTGTGTGTGTGTGTATGTGTGTGTGTGTATGTGAAATAATCCCAGACCCAAACCCCAAACCCAGTGCTGCTGCCGCGGCCCTCTGCCGCCCTCTGCTGGACACAAACACAATCCTCAAACATTTTATAAAAATCCCAAACTTCACCAGAGACAAAACTCTTTTCCAGACTGAAGATGACCAAAGGACTGATATTTATCGACCGTTTGCAGTGACGTCACGCTGGGGATGTTCTACATCCATCTCTGCATCTATATGGTTACCATGGTGACACAACGCACACTTTAACACTGCAAAAAAAGTTTTTAAACTAAAAATTAAAAAAAATGAAAATTAATGATTTATGATTTCACTTTTTTATCACTTTTGACTCAAGCAGAGGAAATCCGCAGGACCTGGTGGTATCTGCCCCAGGCTGCTGAGAATCTGTGCAGACCAGCTCTGTGAGGTTCTCTGCTACATGTTCAATCTGAGCCTCAGCCTGGAGAGGGTCCCCGTCCTGTGGAAGACCTCCTGTGTGGTCCCAGTTCCCAAAACAACAAACGCCAGGGAACTGGCTGACTACAGACCAGTCGCCTCATGGTCATGAAGACCATGAAGAGGGCGATCCTCTTGACATTTATAAGATGGAACAACTTACAGCCCATATCAATCATAAAATGGAGATTTTCACTAACCAGTGGACAAAATGGCGCAGTTATATCACAGCCAATTGGCCAAATTGGTCTATGTATTTGTACTAAATGTATAATATATGTGTATCTGAAAATTACTCCCCTGTCAGTATTGTATATATTTTCTTGTTGATAATATTAATTTATCTTTTTTATTAATTTATTTAATTTTTTTTTAATTTTTATTTTTTTTCTTTCTATTTTGAAAAAAGAATAAAATATAAATTAAAAAAAAAAAAAAAGAAGAGGGCGATCCTCAGTCACCTCCGCTCTGTGGTGAGCCCCACCCTGGACCCGCTGCAGTTTGCCTACAAGCCAAACGTAGGAGTAGAGGACGCCATCATCTACTTGCTGCAGCGGGCGCTCACCCACCTTGAGACCGCCGGGAGTGCTGTGAGAGTCATGTTCTTTGACTTCTCCAGCCCTTCAACACCATCAGGCCGGCGCTGCTGCGGGGGAAGCTGGAAGACACGGGAGTGGATGGACATCTCGCTGCCTGGACCATCGACTACCTCACTGACCATCCAGAGTACGTGCGGCTGCGCGGCTGTGAGTCAGAGGTGGTAGTCTGCAGCACTGGGGTCCCCCGGGGAACTGTCCTTTCACCCTTCCTCTTCACCATCTACACCTCGGACTTCACATACAACACGGACAGCTGCCATCTCCAGAAGTTCTCTGACGACTCGGCCATTGTGGGCTGTGTGTCTGAGTGGAACGAGTTGGAGTACCGCTCAGTCATCAGAGACTTTGTGGACTGGTGTGGGCGCAACCACCTGTGCCTTAACACCAGTAAGACAAAGGAGCTGGTGTTGGACTTCAGGAGGAGACCACTACCTCACTCACCGGTGAACATCCAGGGGCAGGACATAGAGACTGTGGACAGTTTCAAGTACCTGGGTGTTCACCTCAACAATAAACTGGACTGGTCCCACAACACCGACGCCCTGTACAAGAAGGGCCAAAGTCGCCTCCACCTCCTGAGGAGACTGAGGTCCTTTGGAGTGTGCAGGCCTCTGCTCAAGACTTTTTATGACTGTGGTGGCCTCTGCTCTCCTCTACGCTGTCATCTGCTGGGCCCCGAGCAGCACAGAACGGGACAGGAAGAGACTTAATAAGGTGGTCAGGAGGGCCAGCTCTGTCCTGGGCTGTCCTCTGGACTCTGTAGAGGAGGTGGCCGAGAGGAGGGTACTGGCCAAATTCACGTCCAGCATGGACGACACCTCTCACCCTCTGCACCGGACTGTAGAGGAGCTGAGCAGCTCCTTCAGCAGCCGACTGAGGCACCCCCAGTGCAAGAAGGAGCACTACCACAGATCCTTCATCCCCACCGCCATCAGACTGTACAACTCCACTGTAGAGTCCAAATGTGCAATATTGTCTTTAAATACTCTCCTAATTACTGTTTCTTATTATTATTACTTGTATAACTCCACTGTATGGTCCTATCGTGCAATATAGTTTTTTCAATACTCTCCCTGTCACTGTTTTATTATTATTATTATTATTACTTATTCGATTATTACTTATCTTTATGCCATTCTTGCTGCATGCACTTTTCTTTCTTGTTCAAACTGTCCCTACCTGGAGCTACTGTGACAAGTAAATTTCTCCTGCGTGAGATCAATCAAGTCTGATCTTATCTTATTTTATTTTATCTTGACAACTATCTTAACTTTAGTATTATACTAGCTTTCCTTTATGTTTAGACTCTCTAATTTTCAACAAACAGGTTTAAGTCTAAAGTCTGAAATCTGAAGTCTAAAAAGTCTGGACTTTAGACATAAGTCTGAAGTCTAAAGTCCAAACTTTTTAGACTTCAGATTTCAGACTTTAGACTTTTTAGTCTTCAGACTTCAAAGTCTAAAGTGTGAAGTCTAAAAATCTGAAGTCTAAAGTCTGAAGTGTAAAGTCTAAAAAGTCTAAAGCCTAAGGTCTGAAGTCTAAAAAGTCTAAAGTCTGAAGCCTAAAAATCTGAAGTGTAATGTCTAAACTCTGAAGTCTAAAGTCTAAAAAGTCTGAAGCCTAAAGTCTAAAAAGTCTAAAGTCTAAAAAAGTCTGGTCTAAAGTCTCTAAAGTCTGAAGTCTAAAACGTTAAAAGTCTAAAGTCTAAAAAGTCTGAAGTCTAAAAAGTCTGAAGTCTAAAAAGTCTAAAGTCTAAAAAGTCTGAAGTCTAAAAAGTCTGAAGTCTAAATTTTAAAGTCTAAAGTCTAACGTCTAAAAAGTCTGAATTCTAAAAAGTCTGAAGTGTAAAAAGTCTAAAAAGTCTGAAGTGTAAAGTCTAAAGTCTATAAAGTCTGAAGTCTAAAAAGTCTGAAGTCTAAAAAGTCTGAAGTGTAAAGTCTAAAAAGTCTGAAGTCTAAATTCTAAAGTGTAAAATCTAAAAAGTCTAAAGTCTGAAGTCTAAAAAGTCTGAAGTCTAATTTCTAAAGTCTAACAAGTCTGAAGTCTAAAAAGTCTGAAGTATAAAGTCTGAAGTCTAAAAAGTCTAAAAATTCTAAAGTCTAAAAAGTCTGAATCCTAAAAAGTCTGAAGTATAAAGTCTGAAGTCTAAAAAGTCTAAAGTCTAAAAAGTCTGAAGTCTAAAAAGTCTGAAGTCTAAAAAGTCTGAAGTCTAAAAAGTCTGAAGTGTAAAGTCTGAAGTCTAAAAAGTCTAAAGTCTAAAAAGTCTGAAGTCTAAAAAGTCTAAAAAAGTTTAAAGTCTATAAAGTCTGAAGTCTAAAAAGTCTAAAGTGTAAAAAGTCTGAAGTCTAAAGTCTGAAAAGGCTGAAGTCTAAATTCTAAAGTCTAAAGTTTGAACTGTAAAGTCTAAAGTCTAAAAAGTCTAAAGTCTAAAAAGTTTGAAGTCTAAAAAGTCTGAAATCGAAAAAGTCTGAAGTGTAAAGTCTGAAGTCTAAAAAGTCTGAAGCCTAAAGTCTAAAAAGTCTAAAGTTTAAAGTCTAAAAAGCCTAAAGTTTAAAGTCTAAAAAGTCTAAAGTCTAAAAAGTGTGACATGTAAAGTCTGAAGTCTAAAAAGTCTGAAGTGTAAAGTCTAAAAAGTCTAAAGTCTGAAGCCTAAAAATCTGAAGTGTAAAGTCTGAAGTCTAAAAAGTCTGAAGTGTAAAGTCTAAAAAGTCTAAAGTCTGAAGCCTAAAAATCTGAAGTGTAAAGTCTAAAGTCTGAAGTCTAAAAAGTCTGAAGTGTAAAGTCTAAAAAGTCTAAAGTCTGAAGTCTAAAAAGTCTGAAGTGTAAAGTCTGAAGTCTTAAAACTTTGAAGTCTAAAAGGTCTAAATTCTAAAAAGTCTAAAGTCTAAAGTCTGAAGTCTAAAGTCTAAAAAGTCTAAAGTCTGAAGCCTAAAAATCTGAAGTGTAAAGTCTAAAGTCTGAAATCTAAAAAGTCTGAAGTCTAAAATCTCTCGAGCCGCAGGTTGAATCGGGACAGTCGCAGTGTGAATCGGGAAGGTCGTAGTGGCGGTGTTCGTCCTGCAGAGGGTGGCGCGCGCTCACTGATGACCTGCGTCACTTCCGGCCTGAGACCCAAAATGGCGGGTGTAGTTTTTTGTTGAGCGCGGGTTGAAGAGCTTTTAGTTTAAAATCGTGTCAAAGTGTCCCGGTTCTGACTGTAACTGTCTGTGTCTCCTCCAGAAACATGTTCAGGCCTGTGTCCCGCCAACTCTGTGGTGACTACGTCTTTATTTTGCGTTTTCAGGTCATTCTATGGGCAAAGAAAAGACGGAAAGTGCGGCGGAAGAGGCGCCCGGCGGAGCTGCGGTGAGAGCTAATGATGCTAATGCTAATGTCACTTGTAACGCTCCGATTTTATCTAATTTTATCTAATTTTACTGCCCCAACGCTCCAGTTTTGTGACCTTATGCTATAACAAACCAGAGACATCACAACATTCCTTTAATCTGTGTGTGAGCTGAGACTTGAGCTCAGTGTTGCTATCCGTTAGCACGTCTCTGTTTTTCATTGAGCTGAGTTTATTTGGATGTTTTTAATCAGAATCACAAAGGTTTTATTGCCACAAGAGTGGACATGTTCACAACATTAGGACATTGCTTCGGACTTGGAGCGGAATGTAAACGAACACTTAGCATGCAACAAATAAAATAGAATAAAATAAAGTAGAAAACCAATAAGCTATATAATATGACACAATTTACAAATTTACAAGAATATTATATATATTTAAAGCTCTAAATGTGCTCAGAGTGTTTTTAAAGCTGTAAATGTCCTCAGAGTCCATGTGTTTTATCTCTATTCAGCTTCATTACATTCATTCCCATGCAGCTCGTCCCAGTGTTTCTAATCAGGCAGGAGGTACTGAACCACAGACCGTGTGGTTTAAAAGACCAAAAATAAAACCTTGAGTTATTTGCACGTACAGGACCTTTTCTATTTTAATAGAAATCAGAGCCAGAACTGCTTGTCTTTCAAACAGAGGAATCGCTTTACATTTTCATTCTTATCATATCCTGTTATTTAAGAAATAATAAGAAAATGTGTAACTGTGATTGCATAATAACCTCGTTTTTCACCTAAGACAGTCAGGAGGAAATGTGTTTTATAATAATAATAATAATTAGCTCAGTTGGTAGAGCGCTTGCCTGGTGATCCAGGGGTTGGCGGTTCGAATCCCGATCCAGGGGTTGGCGGTTCGAATCCCGCTCTTGACGGGTGGACCGCGTGTGATCCCAGCTACCACAGATGAGCGCTGCCGTTGTGTCCTTGGGCAAGACACTTAACCCCACCTTGCCCCCAGTGTCTGCGGACACTGGTAGCCCCCATGGCAGAAGATACGTCAAGGCCCGTTGTGACGTGAGCCACCTGTGGGAGGATTCTCCAGCTGAGGTCCTGACCAAGCCGAAGCAAGAAGAGCATGGAGATGGTCCCCGGGCGCAGTAATGTGCAGCCCACTGCTCCTGATAACAGGATGGGTTAAATGCAGAGGACAAATTTCTCCCAAGGGAGACAATAAAGGCTAAGGACATCTTAATACTTGAGTTTTATACAGCACTTTTCAGGGTAACACAAAGATGCTTCACAATAAGGTAACACTATATACATTCATTGTATGAATTGCCCTAAACTCACTCCTGTAACACTTCTTACTAAGTGCAGGTGATTTTATGAATGAAACAAAGTACAAAAACTACTCTGAGACGTACAAAATCTACCCTGAGAAGTGCACATGTGTGTCTTTGGGCAAGACACTTCCCTGTATGAGGTGTCTTAACCCAGAGAAGCTTTTGAAATGAAGAGGAACGTTATATGTATTTGTGAGTTTGAATAAAAAGGACGTTTCTTAAGTTCATCTCCAGTTTGAGACGTGTTCAAATGGACTCACCCAATTATTTCTCTTTGAATTGTATTTTGCTGCAAGAATCTTCTCATATGTTAATTCATTTATTGTTCAGAACCACTGATGGAGCCCCAGAACGGAGAGCATTTCCTGGGGGACAGTGGAGCATTTAGCCCGGAGGAGAGTGGAGCGTTTGACCCAGTGCGCGAGTCCTGTGAGGCGGATATGGAGCCCAGAACAGACCCAGAGACCGAGCTGCAGCAGAAAGAACACAAAGTACACAGTCTGGAGCAGGGGGAGTATGAGGCATTTGACCCGGGCTCTGAGGCTCCTGTCATGGATATGGAGCTCTGTGAGACGTTTGGAGCAGACCCTGAGGAGCAGTGTGAGAATGCACAAACTCTAAAGCAGCAGCAGGAGACTGAGGCGCTTGACCCAGGGGACAGGGGAGCATTTGACCCAGTTTGTGAGGCCTCTGGGGCAGACCTGGAGGTGTCAGAGCTGAGGCACAGGGCCCGGTCCCTGAAGCAGGAGCTGGAGCGGTGTAAAGCAGAACTGAGCAAACTCCAGAAACGCCTGAGCCAGTCTGAGAGAGTCCAGAAGAACACCGAGAGCTACAACCAGGACCTCCGCAGACAGGTCAGAGCGCACCCAGACGGGTCAGAACACAAACAGGTCAGAGCGCAGCCGGCCTGAACAGGTCAGAACCCGAACGGGTCAGAACCCGAACAGATGGGGTGTCATGACTGCACTAGTGCTAATGCATTCAGAGTTTAAAATGGTCTTGATGTAACAGACTTAAACACAGCGAGCTTAAAACCGCTTTACTCTGTGTACATGAGTTTAAACCTGATGCCCTGCCCTGGGCTCCGCTGTGGGTCACGTGTGTTCATTGGTTCTCAGGTGGAGCAGTTGAGCGCTGAACTTCACGAAAGAAAGAAAAAAGATAAAGACAAAAGTGAAGCAGAGACGCAGACGGAGGAGTACACGTGGACTGAGACCGGTGAGACACTTATTCTGGTGCTGATTTTGGTTCAGTCCCAGTTTAGTCCTGGTTTAGACCTGATTTAGTCCTGGTTTAGACCTGATTTAGTCCTGGTTTAGACCTGATTTAGTCCCAGTTTAGTCCTGGTTTAGACCTGATTTAGTCCTGGTTGAGACCTGATTTAGTCCCAGTTTAGTCCTGGTTTAGACCTGATTTAGTCCTGGTTTAGTCCTGGTTTAGACCTGGTTTAGTCCTGGTTTAGACCTGATTTAGTCCTGGTTTAGTCCCGGTTTAGTCCATTATTCCATCCCAAAGACGTGATCCCACCTCCTGACATCATCAGTTGTCGTCTCCTTTTCAGATTATTACAACTATTACTATGGCGGGTACTACCAGGACACAGCAGCAGAGGGCGCCGCTCAGGACGCGCTGCTGCCCCCTGGAGTCCAGCCGGAGGAGAGCGGACTCGCAGAGGTTAAATGTGTTACAGTGGAAACCGCCGAGTCTGCGCAGGGAGAGGGGCCAGGAGACTCTACAGCGCCCCCTATCACAGCAGAGGGAGACACGAACCGAGACCCCGCCGCCACAGAGCACGCCACCACAGAGCACGCCGCCACAGAGCACGCCGCCACAGAGCTCGCCGCCACAGAGCTCGCCGCCACAGAGCACGCCGCCACAGAGCACGCCGCCACAGAGCACGCCGCCACAGAGCACGCCACTCAGGTGTGTCAGAAGCCCTATCATCCTCCTGCATTCTGTGTGGTTGGTTCTGTGGTTCTGTCTGTTTTTGTTGACGGTTCTGTCTGTTTCAGGAGGTTGCCGGTTCTGTCTGTTTCAGGACGTTGACAGTTCTGTGTCTGTTTCAGGAGGTTGACGGTTCTGTCTGTTTCAGGAGGTTGACGGTTCTGTCTGTTTCAGGAGGTTGACGGTTCTGTCTGTTTCAGGAGGTTGACAGTTCTGTGTCTGTTTCAGGAGGTTGACGGTTCTGTGTCTGTTTCAGGAGGTTGACGGTTCTGTGTCTGTTTCAGGAGGTTGACGGTTCTGTGTCTGTTTCAGGAGGTTGACGGTTCTGTGTCTGTTTCAGGAGGTTGACGGTTCTGTCTGTTTCAGGAGGTTGACGGTTCTGTCTGTTTCAGGAGGTTGACGGTTCTTTCTGTTTCAGGAGGTTGACGGTTCTGTCTGTTTCAGGAGGTTGACGGTTCTGTCTGTTTCAGGAGGTTGACGGTTCTTTCTGTTTCAGGAGGTTGACGGTTCTGTCTGTTTCAGGAGGTTGACGGTTCTATCTCGGACATGCTCAGATCCACGGCGGAGGAGGCCATGTGTCAGACCGGCTTTGTGTTTGATGAGAACACGGGGATGTACTACGACCACAGCACCGGATTCTACTACGACTCGGTGAGAAGTACTACAATACTTTCACCATCACTAGTACTGCTATCACTACTACAAGTACTACAAGTACTAATACTGCTCCTTCACCCAAACCATAAACCCCAAACAGAAGTGCAGTAGTGAGACTATTGGGGAGCAGAAGACGGGGTATTCCCCTAACTCACATCAGGCCCAGTAGTCCTGGTTTAGTCCTGGTTTAGTCCTGGTTTAGTCCTGGTTTAGTCCTGGTTCAGTCCTGGTTCAGTCCTGGTTCAGTCCTGGTTCTTTCATGGTTCTTCTCTCCAGGTGAACCAGCTGTACTACGACAATAACACGGGGATCTATTATTACTACGACGCCGAGAGCGGAAAATACGAGTTTCACTCCAGAATCGAAGTGCAGTGTGACACCTCCACCACCGAGAGGAGCTACAGCGAGTGGAAGAGCTGGAAACTCAAGAAACTGATGAGCGAACTCAAGAGCGAGATCAAGAACAAACCCAAGGACGATAAGGTGACCAATCAAACATATTGATCTGTAATGTGTCAACAAATCAAATGTACCGTCCATAAGTGTGTGTTCTGCGCTTTCTCTCAGTGCTGTTGGTCTCAGTCCTCACAGACGTTTACTCACTTTATTAAAGCTGCACTATGGAACTTTCAGTTTTTTTTATTATTATTATTATACATTTTATTGTTTATAACTTTTTTATTTGAACATTTGTATTATTTTATTATTATGTATTATTTTATTGTTTATTATTTATTATGATTTGCTTTTTTATTGATTTATTATTGATCAGGAGCCAGAGCGAAGGAGCCGCTCCAAAACAGTTTCACTGTTTAAATTAAAGTAAAAATACGTTTTTGGCATCGGGACTAAAGACCTGTTCTGATTTAGGTTGACGACGTCACTAAATCTTTGGCCAAAATGAAGATTTCGTCTTTTCGGAAAACTGCCCCCTACAGAGGTACAGAAGCAGAGGCCTCAGGGACCGGGTTTAGACCGGGTTTAGACCGGGTTTAGACCTGGTTCAGTCTTGGTTTAGTCCTGGATTCAGACCTGGATTCAGACCTGGAATCTGACCTGGATTCAGACCTGGTTCAGTTCTGGTTCAGTCCTGTACCTCTGCCTGCGTTTGAGATGGACATTTACATTTTTTGTCCTTTTTTTCCGTACATTTCGTTTAAAATATTTCGTTTTTTAGTTTCAAACAGTTTCATGTTGAGGAACTTTTTGAGATTTGAAAACTGAGACCAAAGCACTGAAGCAGCTAACGCTCCTCGCCTCATTCTGACCTGTGTGCTGACAGGACAAGGCAAAGAAGGACCCCAAAGAAGATCTGAAAACCTCAAACAAAAAGCCCCAAGAACCACGAAAACCAAGACCCAAGTCCAGGTCTAGATCCAGGTCTAGATCCAGAAGTCCCGGTCGGAAAAGAAGGAATTCTCCAAAACTCAGAGGAGACGAGAGACGGAAATACAGAGAGGAATCTCCATGTGAAGACCGAGACCGGAGCAGGGACCGGAGCAGGGACCGGAGCAGGGACCGGAGCAGGGACCGGAGCAAGGACCGGTCCAGGTCCAGGTCCAGGTCTAGGGACAAGTCCAGGTCTCGGAGGCGGAGGAGAGAGGAGAGGAGGAGGAGGAGGAGAAGGAGGAGGAGGGAGGAGGAGGAGGAGTCTGAAATGAACAGTGAACCAGAGGAGGGAGAACTGTCGGAGAGCGAGAGGGAGACGACACCTTCATCGAGAGGGTCCGGGGAGAGAGGAGACGAGGACAGAGGGAAGGAGAGAGGAAGGAGGGAGAGAGGAGGGAGGAGAGGAGACGAGGACGGAGGGAAGGAGAGAGGAAGGAGGGATCGAGGAGGGAGGAGAGGAGAGGAGGAGCTAGGAGAGGAGGAGACTCTGGAGGAGCTGGATGCAGCTCAGGGAGGTGAGTGGAGCTGACGGAGCCCAATGGTACACAATAATCAATCAATCATTATTTATCTGCACTACACGCACATTATACACACACACACACACACATTATACACACACGCACACATACACACACACATTACACACACGCACACATATACACACACGCGTATGCACACACACGTGCACACGCACATTATACACACACATTATACACACACATACACACATTATACACACACACCATAAAGAGCAGCATTATAACTCCAGGTCCAAAAGCTCTAGAGATGCACCATCCAGCTTCCTCAACTCCGATACCAATATCCATACTTTGGGTTTAAGTATCTGCCGATACCCGATATGACCCGATCCCTGTTCAGGTACCATGACCCCCGGGGGCCCGGGGTCATCGTGGACCACACCACAGGAGGAGAGAAAGAAGACCTTGTGAGGGCCTCTCCCTCACTGAGCCGATCAATAATACAACCTCCAGCTTTGAACGATTGGGTTATAATTTGTTTAAACGTCTCACTGTACAGTACTAGTACTGTAGTACTATAGTACTAGTTCTATAGTACTAGTACTGTAGTACTATAGTACTAGTGCAGACTGGTACAGTCGGGTGCTGCTGCAGAGGTTTTGTAGAACGTTCTAACAGTTTGCTGTGTAAATGTGTCCCTCAGCGTGGCCCCCTTGTGTCCGGGTGACGGTGGTCCGCTCTCCGGTGCTGCAGGTCGGGACTCTGTTCATCCTCACGGCCGACGCCACCGCCACCATCGGACGGTACGGATGCCAAGATGACTCTGAGATCAATACTGCTGCTGTTCGAGACGCACACGATCACCAGAGACACATGTCCTCTGTGTGCTTCTGTGTGGTCCGGGTCCTGGTCCGGGTCCTGGTCCGGGTCCTGGTCCGGGTCCTGGTCCGGGTCTGGGTCCGGGTCCGGGTCCGGGTCCTGGTCCGGGTCCTGGTCTGGGTCCTGCTCCGGGTCCTCTCCACTTTCCACTTTCCTCCACTTTTCTCACATGAAGCACACTTGGATGAGTCTAAAATCACATAATATTTTGATGTTGTGTATTTTGAGTTTGACTTTGTGGATTGTTGACAGGGAGAAGGACCTGGACCACGCCATCAGGATCTCAGAGATGGGCGTCAGTAAGGTACACAAATCTGCTTTTACTACGGGTTCACCTCCTACAGCCCCCCCTCCTACAGTTCTCCCTCAGTTCTCCTTCAGTTCTCCTTCAGTTCCCCCTCAGTTCCCCCTCAGTTCCCCCTCAGTTCCCCCTCAGTTCTCCCTCAGTTCCCCCTCAGTTCTCCTTCAGTTCCCCCTCAGTTCCCCCTCAGTTCCCCCTCAGTTCCCCCTCAGTTCTCCTTCAGTTCTCCCTCAGTTCTCCTTCAGTTCCCCCTCAGTTCTCCTTCAGTCCCCCCTCAGTTCTCCCTCAGTTCTCCCTCAGTTCTCCCTCAGTTCTCCCTCAGTTCTCCCTCAGTTCTCCCCCAGTTCTCCCCCAGTTCTCACTGTTGTTGTTTCTTCAGTTTCATGCAGAGGTTTTCTTTGACCTGGAGCTTCAGTGTTACATGCTTGTGGACCAGGGCTCTCAGAACGGAACTGTCATCAACGGAAACCGCATCCTCCAGGTGAGTCCTGGTCCAGTCCTGGTCCAGTCCTGGTCCAGTCCTGGTCCAGTCCTGGTCCAGTCCTGGTCCAGTCCTGGTCCAGTCCTGGTTCAGTCCTGGTCCTGTCCCGTGTGTCCAGCCGAAGCAGAAGTCCGCCCCTCAGCCTCTGTCTCACGGGGACGAGGTCCGGATGGGGGACACGGTTCTGTCGTTCCACATTCACCACGGCACCGACACGTGTGACGGGTGTGAGCCCGGCCAGATCCTCGCCCACCTCAGCAAACACCCGCAGGCAGGGGGCGCCGCCGCCACCAGCATCGCCACCAGCAGGGAGGACAAGGAAGCACTCAGGGTCAAAGAACTCAGGAACCTGAAGGCCAAGTACGGCATACAGGTAAACAACTTCTGCCTGCTCCTGTCTGCTCCTCTGGCTCTCCTCCTCTCATATTGGTCATATATTGTTCTCAGAGTAATGAGGAGTCTTCAGCCTTGAGGAACCCTCGGTACAGAGACAGAGCAGAGTCCAGGAGACAGACCGTGGGCAGTGAGGGCGCGTTTCAGAGGGACGACGCTCCAGCTTCAGTTCATCAGTGAGAAACGGCATCATCACACCTCATCTCAGACCATCTCAGACCATCTCAGACCTTCTCAGACCTTCTCAGACCTTCTCAGACCTTCTCAGACCTTCTCAGACCATCTCAGACCATCTCAGACCATCTCACACCATCTCACACCATCTCAGACCATCTCACAACTGACACTGGGACAACGGGGCTAAACTAGGACTGAGACCTGGACTAAAACCACAACTAAACCAGAACCAAACTATGACCAAACCTAGACAAACTTCTGCAGACTGTTGTCATTATTATTATTATTATTATTATTATTATTATTATTATTATTATTATTATTATTATTATTATTATTATTATTATTATTATTATTATTATTAGAAATTAGAGCTAAACCAGGACTAAATCTGGACTTAAACCTGGACTTTGTGGAGCAGGACTCTCTGTAGTGTCTGAATGTGTGAAATCTTGTTTGTGTTCCACAGAGAGATCGCTGAGGGGAACAAAGGGAGGAAGATGTTGGAGAAGATGGGCTGGAAGAGAGGAGAGGGTCTGGGGAAGGAGGGCTCCGGCATCAGGGACCCGGTGAGCGACTCAGATACTCAGGATGAACCAGAGAGACCCAGGAGAACCCTGGAGAACCCTGGAGAACCCTGGAGAACCCTGGAGAACCCAGGAGAACCCAGGAGTTGACCCCAAGATCCAGAATAAAGCCCAAGGAGCCCAAACACAGACCTGTAACCATCACATTCTGAAGTGTGATGAAAATACTGAAGCTCGTCTCCATGGAGATGTTACTGCTTTGTCTGGAATGTTCCTCAGTACGGCATTAAACCTTTCTATCTCCATGGAGACCAAACCAGACCAATGTTCCAGGTCAGATCGAGGTGTTTTTGAGCTCTAAAACCTCCTGTAACTGAATAAATGTAAAGTCACACCGTGGAACATTCAAGGCAGAGCAGTGACGTCTCCATGGAAACGAGCATGTGAGTCTGAGTTTGCGTCTTTAATAAATCAGACGAGTGCAGAACACCAACCAACATAAGGCTTAAAGCTCCACTGCGGGACATTTCTCTATAATCAGACTTGTGTCTTTCTCAGATCGAGCTGAAGATCCGGAAGGCCCAGGCGGGTCTGGGGGCGGCGGCGGCTGTTGCCGTGGACGACGCTTCTCTGAACAAATCGAAGAATCAGAAAAACTGGGACAAAGCTCGAGAACGCTTCGTCGAGACGTGCACGGGCGGGAGCGCGCCCCCAGCTAGAGAGGAGGGCGGTACTGCGTCGTGGGCGTGGGCGCCAGAGGGGGCGCCGCAGAGCTGATCTCAGGAGGTGCACGGCCAGGAGTGCGCCCCCTGCCGGAGAGGAGGGCGGTACTGTGGCGTGGGCGCCAGAGGGGGCGCCGCACAGCTGATCTCAGGAGGTGCACGGCCAGGAGCGCGCCCCCTGCCGGAGAGGAGGGCGGTACTGTGGCGTGGGCGCCAGAGGGGGCGCCGCACAGCTGAACTGGTTTGGGACCATGTACAGAACATTCTCGTGGAAATGTTGTGGATAAAACGTGAAATCTCCGAAACCTTTGGCGTGTTTTTATTTCAGAAATCGTTTATTTGAATTTGAATTTAGCAGAACAGTTCACTCTTCTTTTCTGAAACAATTTAAAAACACAAAAGTTCAGTTTCAGGACTGAACCAGGACTGAACCAGGACTGAACCAGGTCTGAACCAGGTCTGAACCAGGTCTGAACCAGGTCTAAACCAGGTCTAAACCAGGTCTAAACCAGGTCTAAACCAGGTCTAAACCAGGTCTAAACCAGGTCTAAACCAGGACTGAACCAGGACTGAAATAGGACTAGACCAGGATTTTACATTTTAAACTTGTCCATAAAAATGGACACAGACACAGACGGGTTTGGACAGGTCTTTTCTGCAGTGTTGGAGATGTTTCTTTTGGAGGAACTGAGGGAACTTTAAAATTCAGCTCAGATTTTAGTGGTTTTGACTTTTGGTTTGACCCGACAGGAGCTCGTTCCTCCAGTTTCCTCCTGAAGTCCTGAAATGGTTCTGTTGTTTGGACGCGTCTCGCTGCGGGGGAGGAGACGCTTCACGCTTCTTTGGCAGCATCCGTGACTTTTCTGAGCCAATTCAGCCACGCCTCTTTCACCAGGCTCAGGATTTACATTTTACTCCAGATGCCCTTCCAGTCACAACCTAAAGCTCCAGAATCACACAAACCGACCCGTGTGAGCTTTAATCCAGGTTCTGATGTTCCTCTCATGTGCCTCTCATGTTCCTCTGATGTTCCTCCTCAAACACCTGGAGTTGTGTTTGTTTCATTCTCATGTTTGAGGAACTCTTTATTATTCGTCTGTAACATCTCCAAAGCTCCAAACGCTCTGTTCCACCTCGTGATGTAATCAAGTGAACATCGGTGTTTCCCTTTAGTTCTCCAGACTTATTCCAGACCTCAGATGATCCAGATGAAACGTTCTCCACATGACTCAAAATTCACAGGTTCAGTTTGTGTTTGTTTCTGGGTCACACGTGTCCTCACGTGACGCCATGAAGATAACGTCAAATCATGTGATTCTGTTTGTGACCGAGTCTGGACCTTGGGTCTGGACCTTGGGTCTGGACCTTGGGTCTGGACCTTGGGTCTGGACTTTGGGTCTGGACCTCGGGTCTGGACCTCGGGTCTGAGTCAGAGTCCAGAGTTCAGACGAAGCTGTGAAAACTGACATGTGAGTAACAAGAGGACTGAACCAGGACCAAAACAAGGACTAAACCAGGACTGAACCAGGACTGAACCAGGACTAAACCAGGACTAAACCAGGACAGAAACAGGACAGAACCAGGACGGAAACAGGACAGAAACAGGACAGAAACAGGACTGAAACAGGACTAAACCAGGACAGAAACGGGACTAAACCAGAACTAAACCAGGACAGAAACAGGACAGAACCAGGACGGAAACAGGACAGAAACAGGACAGAAACAGGACAGAAACAGGACAGAAACAGGACTAAACCAGGACAGAAACGGGACTAAACCAGAACTAAACCAGGACGGAAACAGGACTGAACCAGGACTGAAACAGGACTGAAACAGGACTAAACCAGAACTAAACCAGGACTGAACCAGGACTGAACCAGGACTGAACCAGAACTAAACCAGAACTAAAACAAGGACTAGACCAGAACTAAAACAAGGACTAAACCAGGACTAAACCAGGTCTAGACAGGATTAAACCAGATTTAAACCAAGACTAAACCAGGACTAAACCAGGTCTAGACAGGATTAAACCAGGTCTAAACCAGGACTGGCTGTGGGTCTGTAAGTCCTTGTGACAGAGCCCCGGCTACATATCACCTGACCCCGCCCCCGGCCCTGACCCCCCCCTCAGGAAACAGGTGTGTCGAGAGTAAATACACGAAACCTAACCCAAACACGCGTACAAATGTATGAGTCACACCGACACTGCAGTACTGCCAGTACTACTGCCAATACTACTGCAAATACTACTACAAATACTACTGCCAATACTACAAATACAAGTACTACTGCAAATACTACAAATACAAGTACTGCAAGTACTACTGCAAATACTACAAATGCAAGTACTACTGCCAATACTACTGCTAATACTACTGCAAGTACTACTGCAAATACTACTACAAATACTGCAAATACTACTACAAATACTGCAAATACTACTGCAAGTACTACTGCCAATACTACTACAAATACTACTGCAAGTACCACTGCAAATACTACTACAAATACTGCAAATACTACTACAAATACTACTGCAAATACTACAACTACTGCAAATACTACAAATACTACTGCAAATACTACTACAAGTACTGCAAATATTACTACAAGTACTACTGCAAATACTACTACAAATACTACTACTTCAGTGCATTTTTGTATCTCCTAAAGCCTCAGCAGATGTTCACTCAGATCTTCAGTCTGTGAAGCTTCGCCCTCTGACAAAGAGTCACAGGTTCAAGACAGGAGTGTGTGACAGGTGTATATGTGACAGGTGTATATGTGACAGATGTATGTGTGACAGGTGTGTGTGTGACAGGTGTATGTGTGACAGGTGTGTGTGTGTGTGTGTGACAAGTGTATATGTGACAGGTGTATGTCACAGGTGTGTATGTCACAGGTGTATGTGACAGGTGTGTGTGACAGGTGTATATGTGACAAGTGTGTATGTGACGTGTGTATGTCACAGGTGTATATGTCACAGGTGTGTGTGTGACAGGTGTATATGTGACAGGTGTATGTGTGACAAGTGAATATGTGACACGTGTGTATGTCACAGGTGTATGTGTGACAGGTGTATGTGTGACAGGTGTATATGTGACAGGTGAATATGTGACAGGTGTGTATGTGACGTGTGTATGTCACAGGTGTATGTGTGACAGGTGTATGTGTGACAGGTGTATGTGTGACAGGTGTGTATGTGAGACAGGTGTGTATGTGAGAGGTGTATGTGTGAGAGGTGTATGTGTGACAGGTGTGTATGTGAGACAGGTGTGTATGTGAGAGGTGTATGTGTGAGAGGTGTATGTGTGAGAGGTGTATGTGTGACAGGTGTGTGTGAGACAGGTGTATATGTGACAGGTGTATGTGTGACAAGTGAATATGTGACAGGTGTGTATGTGACGTGTGTATGTCACAGGTGTATGTGTGACAGGTGTATATGTGACAGGTGTATGTGTGACAGGTGTGTATGTGAGAGGTGTATGTGTGACAGGTGTGTATGTGACAGGTGTGTATGTGTGAGAGGTGTATGTGTGAGAGGTGTATGTGTGACAGGTGTGTGTGACAGGTGTATGTGTGACAGGTGTCTGTGTGACAGGTGTCTGTGTGACAGGTGTGTGTGTGACAGGTGTCTGTGAGACAGGTGTCTGTGTGACAGGTGTATATGTGACAGGTGTGTGTGTGACAGGTGTGTGTGTGACAGGTGTATATGTGACAGGTGTGTGTGTGACAGGTGTGTGTGTGACAGGTGTATGTGTGACAGGTGTGTATGTGAGAGGTGTATGTGTGAGAGGTGTATGTGTGACAGGTGTGTGTGACAGGTGTATGTGTGACAGGTGTGTATGTGAGAGGTGTATGTGTGACAGGTGTGTGTGAGACAGGTGTATGTGTGACAAGTGAATATGTGACAGGTGTGTATGTGACGTGTGTATGTCACAGGTGTATGTGTGACAGGTGTATATGTGACAGGTGTATGTGTGACAGGTGTATGTGTGACAGGTGTGTATGTGAGAGGTGTGTATGTGACAGGTGTGTATGTGTGAGAGGTGTATGTGTGACAGGTGTGTGTGGCAGGTGTATGTGTGGCAGGGGTCTGGGGGACAGGGGTCTGTGTGACAGGTGTGTGTGTGGCAGGTGTGTGTGTGACACGTGTGTATGTGTGAGACGTGTATGTGTGACAGGTGTGTATGTGTGAGAGGTGTATGTGTGAGAGGTGTATGTGTGACAGGTGTATGTGTGACAGGTGTCTGTGTGACAGGTGTCTGTGAGACAGGTGTCTGTGTGACAGGTGTCTGTGTGACAGGTGTGTGTGTGACAGGTGTGTGTGTGACAGGTGTATATGTGACAGGTGTGTGTGTGACAAGTGTATGTGTGACAGGTGTGTATGTGAGAGGTGTATGTGTGACAGGTGTATGTGTGACAAGTGTATGTGTGACAGGTGTATGTGTGACAGGGACACTCACATGGTGCTGTGTCTCTTGCTGCGTTTGGACCCTCCTCCTCCTCGCTCTCTCTCTCCTCGCTCTTTCACACTTCCTTTCCTCTGACTCTGAGCTCCGCCCATCTCAGGGTCCCGGGGTCAAAGGTTATCCGGGGTCAGTATTGATCCAATATTGATTGATTAGTAAGTCCAGCGAGCCGCCCTGAGCCTGTGTGTGTCGGATCTGTCCTCCGTCTGACTTTTCTCTCCCTCCCTCGTGTTATCACTTCTTCTGTGTGTTTTCCCCTCCCTCTCTCCTCCCTCTCTCCTCCCTCCCTCCTCCTCTCCTCCTCCTCCTCTCTCCTCCCTCTCCTCCTCTCTCCTCCTCTCTCCTCCCTCTCTCCTCCTCTCTCTCCTCCTCCCTCTCTCCTCCCTCTCCTCCCTCTCTCCTCCTCTCCTCCCTCTCCTCCCTCCCTCCTCCTCTCTCCTCCCTCCCTCCTCCTCTCTCCTCCCTCCCTCTCTCCTCCTCTATTTGTCGCTCCCTCCCTCTTTCTCTCTCTTCATTTCCTTAGACAAACTTTATTGATCCACAAGGGAAATGATCTGAGTAAAGTCGCTCACTCATCAAATATAAAATATAAGAGACGGAGTCAAATGAGACATAATTATAAAAATAAAAAATAATAATAAATGTATTTGTCGAAATCAGAATAAAATAGAAAAATAAGGAATAAAATATCAAATAAAATATTCAACAGCAGCTGTGTACAGTTGTAGGGAGTATTATCTGTCCCTCTGGTCTGGTGCAGTGAGTGAGCAGGAGTGTCCAGTGTCCTCCTGTCCCTCACTGTGACAAATGTCTCCAGCTCACAGCCGATCACGTGACCAGCTTTACTGATCAGTTTGTCAATCCGTCCGATGTCTCTTACTGGTGCTGCTCCCCCAGCAGACTACAGCAGAGTCCAGGGCGCTGGCCTCCACAGACTGGGAGAAGATCTCCAGTAACTTACTGCACACAAAAGACCTGAGCTTCCTCAGGAAATAGAGTCTGCTCATGCCCTTCTTGTAGACAGCATTATAGTTGTCTCTCCAGTCCAGCCTGTTGTCCACATGAACACCCAGGTACTTGTAGCAGTCCACGATCTCCACCTCGTGACCCTGGATGGTGATGGGCTCCACAGGTGACCTCATCCTCCTGAAGTCAATCACCAGTTCCTTGGTCTTGTCCAAGTTCAGGAGCAGATGGTTTGCCTGGGACCACTCCACAAAATTTGGAATCAGCGTCCTGTACTCCATCTCCTGTCCATCCCTGATACACCCAACCACTGCAGAGTCATGAGAGAACTTCTGCAGATGGACCTGAGCTGTACTGGAAATCAGTGGTGCACAGAGTGAACAGGAACGGAGACAGGACTGTACCCTGAGGGACTCCTACATTACTGACCACAGTGTCAGACCGGGTGGTCCCCAGTCGTACTGAGGCCTGACAGGGAGTCAGTAATCCAGGAGACAGTGGAGGAGCTGACACCCATCCTGAGCAGTTTCTCACCCATCAGAGAGGGCTGGATTGTGTTAAAGGCGCTGGAGAAATAAAAAAAAAACAATATCCTCACAGAGCCCTTAACACTGTCCAGGTGTGAGTGAGCTGCAGAAGATGGATCACAGTGTCCTCCACACCCATGTGGGCCTGAGAGGGAAACTGTAGAAGATCCAGGAGCCACCAGGGGTCTGAGCTGAGCCAGAACAAGTCTCTCAAACACTTTCATGACATGAGACGTCAAAGCAGCTGGTCTGAAGTCACTGAGTCCAGATGGGACAGGCTTCTTGGGCACTGGCACAGTGCAGGAGGTCCTCTGCAGGAGGTCCTCTGCAGGAGGTCCTCTGCAGGAGGTCTTCCAAAGCACCGGGATCCTTCAGACACTGTGTGATGAGAAGATGCAGGATCTTGTGGAGCTGCTGCAGATGCTCAGCACACGGGGGTGATTTTGTCTGTTGATTTTCACCTCCTTTTATTTTGTCTTCCCCGTTCTTTCACTGTTCTCTCCATCCCCCCTCCTCTCCTGTCCTCCCTCTCTCATGTTGTGGGCGGAGAGTACATGGCCCCGCCCCCTCAGGCTCCGCACTCTGTCTCCGCCCCCTGATGATGTAAAGCAGTACAGTGAAGTACAGTAAATTCCTTCACAAATATGCAAATATTATACAAATACATGTGAATACTTCCTGCCATGTCCTACCTGTGTGTACTACTACTGCTACTACTACTACTACTACTACTACTACTACTGCTACTACTACTGCTACTACAGTACTTGTTCTTCTCCACACCCTAACCCTTCTCCTGCTGCTGTGACTCAGACTCGTGTTTCTTTAACAGGTTCAGACTCGTTTGTGATGAAACTCAAACTTTATTTTCACTTTTACATTTTTGTCTCTGAGGTGAAAATCAGAACAAGGAGAGATTTAAATCAAACTGTTCTCCTCAGATGTTTCTCCATGTTCTGGTCGTTTCTTCTCTGACCCTCTGAAGTTCCTCTTCCTTCTCCAGTTCGATGTTCTTCATGGTGATCCTCGTAGGTTTGGTGTGGGGGCCCACAGCCTGGTCTAGTCCTGGTTCAGTCCTGGTTCAGTCCTGGTTCAGTCCTGGTTCAGTCCTGGTTCAGTCCTGGTTCAGTACTGCAGTACTGCAGTACTGTGACATATTTGTATAAATACTCCGTCTGTGTGGTAAGTGTGAGGTCAGACTGAGGAGGAGGAATGTGGATTCTTCTGAACAAAAACAATCAGATCATCAAATCATTGATAAAATCACTCCACGTTTGTACAAGGCCCCGCCCACTTCCCATGCAGTACTTTTACTGTGAGTGTGCTACTGCAGTTTTGTGTATTTGTACTGTAGTTTTGTGTATTTGTACTGCAGTTTTGTGTATTTCTACTGCAGTTTTGTACTCCCAGGCTCTGAGCTTCACATTCAAAACAAACGACAGTGTGTTTTAAATCGCCACGGCAACGCTCTGACTTCCTCCTGACTGTGGAACACATCAGCGCCCTCTGCTGGTGAAACAGAACGACCTCAGGTTCGACCCGAGGTCCAGGGGTCAGGTCCAGGGGTCAGGTCCAGGGTCCAGGGGTCAGGGCTGTGGCTCCAAAAGCTGAAAATCATAGACGGACTCAATTTAAATCCGTTTGTGTTTGAGACTCTGAGAAGAATCGTTCAGTCCTGGTTTAGTCCTGGTTTAGACCTGGTTCAGTCCTGGTTTAGACCTGGTTTAGTCTTGGTTTAGACCTGGTTTAGTTCTGGTTTAGTCCTGGTTTAGTCCTGGTTTAGACCTGGTTTGGTCCTGGTTTAGTCCTGGTTTAGTCCTGGTTTAGTCTTGGTTTAGTCTTGGTTTAGTCCTGGTTTAGTCCTGGTTTAGACCTGGTTTAGTCCTGGTTTAGACCTGGTTTATTCCTGGTTTAGACCTGGTTTATTCTTGGTTTAGACCTGGTTCAGTCCTGGTTTAGACTTGGTTTAGTCCTGGTTTAGACTTGGTTTAGACCTGGTTTAGACCTGGTTTGGTCCTGGTTTAGTCCTGGTTTGGTCCTGGTTTAGACCTGGTTTAGTCTTGGTTTAGTCCTGGTTTAGTCCTGTTTAGACCTGGTTTAGTTCTGGTTTAGACCTGGTTTAGACCTGGCTTAGTCCTGGTTTAGTCCTGGTTTAGTCTTGGTTTAGTCCTGGTTTAGTCCTGGTTTAGTCCTAGTTCAGCTTCTAAAAGTATTTGGAGATTTGGAGATAAAGTTTTTGTTTTTGTTGACACATGTGCCACTTCCTATCTGACGGTCACGCTCGGAGTGAAGCAGTTCAAATGAGGCTGAAAACAGTTGCTGAAGGTGTGGCTCCCTCTGGTGGCCACCTCCACACACCACAGCACAGGAGCTTCAGGAGAACGAAAGGTTCTCCTACAACTGCCACAGCTGGGAGGGCATCTGGAGGAGGAGGGCATCTGGAGGAGGTGGGCTTCAGGAGGAGGAGGGCATCTGGAGGAGGTGGGCATCTGGAGGAGGAGGAGGGCATCTGGAGGAGGAGGGCATCTGGAGGAGGTGGGCATCTGGGATTCTGTGGTGGAGGATTGTTCGGTTTTTACACCTGTCTTTGGCGCGGTGGTTTGGTGTTTTGTGGAGTGTGAACGGCGAGAGGAGGTGGAATTTCTTTGACAGAATTTTGGAAATCCAGATTCCATTTGTGAAACTCTTTGTTTTTAATTTAAGAGGAACCCAAATCAAATCATCCATCTTCCTCTTTTCCATTTCTGGGTCCTGGGGGCAGCAGTCCGAGCAGATCTGCTGCCCAGAACACAACGCCCCAGCCCCCATGAATCCTCCCGCAGGTGGTGGGTCCACAGGAGGACGATCCACGCCACAGACCTGATGCTTCAGACACTGGGGGCAAGGTGGGTTAAGTGTCTTGCCAAAGGACACAACGGCAGCGCTCATCTGTGGAGCTGGGATCACACGCGGTCAACCCTTCGAGAGCGGGATTCGAACCGCCAACCCCTGGATCACGAGACAAACGCTCTCGGTGTTTAGGTTTAGGTTTATTTGAGCAACTTGCAGGTTCCATTTAAACGAAATTTCACAAATACAAACTTATGTCACATGTTTCTGCACCCCGCCCTCCTCTCCTGACCCCGCCCTCCTCTCCTGACCCCGCCCTCCTCTCCTGACCCCGCCCTCCTCTCCTGACCACTCTCCTGCCCCCGCCCTCCTCTCCTGACCCCGCCCTCCTCTCCTGACCCCGCCCTCTCTTCTTCACCCCCATGTTCTCTCGCTCCTTCTCCTTAACTCTTTCCCCCACTCTTTCTCTCCTCTCTCCTCTCTCCTCTGTCCTCCCTCCTCTGTCCTCCCCCTCTCTCCTCTGTCCTCCCTCCTCTCTCCTCCCTCCTTTCTCCTCTGTCCTCCCTCCTGTCCTCCCTCCTCTCTCCTCTGTCCTCCCTCCTCTGTCCTCCCTCCTCTGTCCTCCCTTCTCTGTCCTCCCTCCTCTGTCCTCCCTCCTCTGTCCTCCCTCCTCTGTCCTCCCTCCTCTGTCCTCTCTCCTCTGTCCTCCCTCCTCTGTCCTCTCTCCTCTGTCCTCCCTCCTCTGCCCTCTCTCCTCTGTCCTCCCTCCTCTGCCCTCTCTCCTCTGTCCTCCCTCCTCTGTCCCCTCTCCTCTGTCCTCCCTCCTCTGCCCTCTCTCCTCCCTCCTCTGTCCTCCCTCCCATGTCCTCCCTCCTCTGTCCTCTGTCCTCCCTCCTCTCTCCTCTGTCCTCCCTCCTCTGTCCTCTGTCCTCCCTCCTCTGTCCTCTGTCCTCCCTCCTCTCTCCTCTGTCCTCCCTCCTCTGTCCTCCCTCCTCTGTCCTCTGTCCTCCCTCCTCTGTCCTCTGTCCTCCCTCCTCTGTCCTCCCTCCTCTGTCCTCCCTCCTCTCTCTCTCAGACAGCAGAGCCTCACAGTCCTTCTCCCTCCTCTTCCTCTTCTCGTTTCTCACTCAGGACGAAGCAGCCGAGCCACAGACGTCCCTCTACATCCTGAGACACCGAGACACCGGGAGTCCGCCGCCGGGAGTCCACCGCCGGGAGTCCACCACCGGGGACGTGAGGACAGACCTGAGGGAGTCCACCACCGGGAGTCCACCACCGGGGACGTGAGGACAGACCTGAGGGAGTCCACCACCGGGAGTCCACCACCGGGGACGTGAGGACAGACCTGAGGGAGTCCACCGCCGGGGACGTGAGGACAGTCTAAATGTGTGGAATGAGTTTTTTATAAACTTTCAGAGGGTTTTGTGTATTTTTTTTTTGCTGGATATTATTTCAGTTTTTTCAGTCTTGTCTTGTAGAGCAAACACCTCCAGACACCAGCAGGTGGCGCTGCAGCAGTGGCAGAGTGGTTAGCCCTCAGGATACAGACTGTGTTTTTCCTGAGGTTCTCCTGGTGTTCTGGGTCAGGATGCTCTCTGGCGCCGCTCTGGTGGCCATCGTTGTAAACGCTCTGCTCCTGGGGCTGCTGCTGCTGCTGTGTGTGCTGATGTACCGAGCCTGCAGGGTGTCCGACCGCCCAGAGGGGGCGCCGGGGGTGACGCCGCAGCTCCGGCCAATCACAGAGCAGCTCCTCATCACATGACCCTGAGTAAAGTTCAGGAAAAACCAACAAACTCCAGGACGATTTCTGAGGTTTTAATGTTTTAAACAAGAAATACATGAGACATTTTTTAGCTTGTGTGGACATTGTGTGAGGACATTCTGTGAGGACATTCTGTGAGGACATTCTGTGAGGACATTCTGTGAGGACATTCTGTGTGGACATTCTGTGTGGACATTCTGAGGACATTCTGTGAGGATATTCTGTGAGGACATTCTGTGAGGACATTCTGTGAGGACATTCTGTGTGGACATTCTGTGAGGACATTCTGTGAGGACATTGTGTGAGGACATTCTGTGAGGACATTCTGTGTGGACATTCTGTGTGGACATTCTGAGGACATTCTGTGAGGATATTCTGTGAGGACATTCTGTGAGGACATTCTGTGAGGACATTCTGTGTGGACATTCTGTGTGGACATTCTGAGGACATTCTGTGAGGATATTCTGTGAGGACATTCTGTGTGGACATTCTGTGAGGACATTCTGTGTGGACATTCTGTGTGGACATTCTGAGGACATTTTGTGAGGACAGTTTAGCTCCTGTTGTCCTCGGGGTCCCTCAGCAGAGACAAAAGTCTCTCCATCTTTGCCACTTCGGCCTCGGGGCCTTTGGGCGGCTCCTGGTGCTTCTTCACCTGAAACAGAAACACACGAGGGTCACACACCTGCGTTTGACCCGTCCTCTGTGTCACACCTGCGTTTGACCCGTCCTCTGTGTCACACCTGCGTTTGACCCATCCCTCTGTGTCTTGGTCAGAATAAAATTTTATTTGTGATGAGTTTTTTAAACTCATCGACTTTTACAACTGAGAAGAAGAAGAAGGAGGGGGAGGGGGGGGGTTTAACCTGGGAAATCCCAGGCTGCTTTCGTTCGTTCTGACCTAAAAGACAGCCTGGCAACTATGGCAAGCGAGCTCTCCTGATTCTGGGAGCCAATCAGAGAGCGGGGAGGGGTGGAAAGACGGTGACACGTACTACGTGACAAACGGAAACTTGTAGTTTGAACTGACAACTGACATAATTGGCTATGGGCTACGTATATGCCAAATGATAGACATTCGTGACGCCCAATAAATGGCCGTTGGCGATCGTAAACCACACCTCTGCTACCAGATATTCAGTAGGTGCTCCTAGACCATATATCAGTGTGATATGGTCTGGTGGAAACCAGGACAGGGGGAGGTGAGGAACACAACAAGAAATCTGATCTGAAAACGTCAGAATCACCACAGGGTCCAGAGGAGGTGCAGAGGAGATACCTTGGGGCGCCTCCTCAGGTTGGGCGACAGTTTGAAGGAGGTCACGTGGCCGCAGTCGTCGCCCACGATGAGGAGCGGGTGCAGGGGGTTAAAGTCCACGTGGGTCAGGTGTTTCTTGGTGCTGACCTCCTGCTCGCACAGAGCCTGGAACTTATTCACACTCAGGTCGAACACGTGGACCTGAGGAGGAGGTCAGAGGAGGAGAGGAGGAGGTCAGTGGAGGAGGTCAGAGGAGGACACAGTCTTTTAACCATCTCCTCCTCCTGCTGATCCCAAACATCAACAACATCACAAAAATAGTTTTTATCACAGCAGAGGAGCAGAGGAGGAGCAGAGGAGCAGAGGAGGAGGAGAGGGGAGCAGAGGAGGAGGAGCAGGAGCAGAGGAGCAGAGGAGGAGGAGCAGAGGAGGAGGAGCAGAGGAGCAGGAGCAGAGGAGGAGGAGGAGAGGAGCAGGAGCAGAGGAGGAGGAGCAGATGAGCAGGAGCAGAGGAGTAGAGGAGGAGGAGCAGAGGAGCAGAGGAGGAGGAGCAGGAGCAGAGGAACAGGAGCAGAGGAGCAGGAGCAGAGGTGGAGGAACAGAGGAGCAGGAGCAGAGGTGGAGGAACAGAGGAGGAGGAGCAGGAGCAGAGGAGGAGGTGTATCTTCTCACCGTCCCGTCTGTGGTGGCGGCGGCGAACACGGTGGAGGAGAACGGCGCCCAGGACACGCCCCCCACCGCCGAGCGGAGGTCAAAGGTGAGCACGGGGGCACTGGACACAGAGGTCAAAGGTCAATGATGACGTCATCCGAAGAAGAAGGCTGAAGTAACACTATAATAATAATAATAATAATAATAATAATAATAATAATAATAATAATAATAATAATAATAATAACAATAACAATAATAATAATAAATGGGGGGAGTTACACATAACTTGTCTCCCATTTATAATTCGATTCTTAAAGGTCCCATGGCATGAAATTTTCACTTTCTGAGGTTTTTGAACGTTAATGTGAGCTCCCCTACCCTGTTTAGCCCCCCCCCCATGGTTAAAAGTTGCGAAATGTCTAAACTGAGCATTTACGGTCCTTTTCTGCGTTACACAAAAACAGTGTTGAAACAGGCGAGTTCGGACAAGGCACCTTATTGACGTCAGATCGGCAAATGCAGCTCCAGCCCCTCCCTCTGTCTCCGCTCAGCGTCCCTGTATATCCCGCCCATAGAGTTTGGACTGTGAATGCGCTACAATGCGAAATGCGTTTTTTATTTGCCTGGAGGCACGTCCGAGTGTTTCTAGGCTCGGAAGTCCCTTACCCGACCCTCTGGACCTCTGAAATACCAGTGGTTTAATTTTATTTTCTGTGTAAATATGCTTTTTTTCATTGCAAAGTCTCCCATCTGTCTTCCTGTGTTAAACACGGAAGCGAGCAGACAGCGGTGCAGAGCTGCGCTTCCAGCGGGGGAAACCCGCCCCCCCCCTCGCTCCTTAGCCAATCTCTCTGTCCTTCTCATTTGCATTGAAGCAGCAACACCCAGAATAAAGCATTTTAGACACATATCTAGCCTCATGAAGACTGTCAGAGTCATATCTCATGCAGTGAGTGTTGATTTTGAAGAAGGATTCATTTACAGTATTAGGGAACCATTAAGGAGCCATATAAAAGCTTCAAGAAGTACCATGTCATGGGACCTTTAAACCAAGTCAGAACAGACGAACGAAAGCATTAGAGCAGACAAGTCAGGGGCAGAGGGGTGCAGACGGTCGTCAGTTTGAATAGAGAGGCTAAACTATACGCCATTAGAAAAACAAAAGGAGCAATTAGTTGAGATAGTTACAGAACTATTCCAGGGTAGTGAGCTCATCTGAGGGCTGAATAGATATGCTAAACGAGACGCCAGAGGAAAACAAAAGATAGCAGATTAGCTGGGATTGGTTCAGAACTTTTCCGGTGTAGTGAGCTCCTCCTTGCAGCTAGATATAAACAGGGTCTAACCAGCATCAGAACCAGAACTGACGAAGCCGCTCGGATGAGCGAAACAAACTTTGTCCAATTGACAAATTGAATTTCTCCTTTTATCAATAATAATAATAATAATAATAATAATAATAATAGTAATAATAATAACAGTAATAATAATAATAACACTGACGCCCGGGGGGGGGGGCCTCCTGTCGTCACTTTCTTTTTCATCACCGCATTCATTTAAACCTCCTCTGCCACGCCCTCTGAGCAGTGTTGTATAAAGTAGTGGAAAATCAAACTCAAGTAAAAGTATAGGTACCCCTCCCAAAAATGACTTTGGTAAAAGTCGAAGTCACTGACTGAAATGTTACTTGAGTAAAAGTCTTAAAGTACCTGGAACTTCTTGTACTTAAGTATGACAAGTAATGTCAAAATAAATGTACTCAATTAATGTCATTAAAAGTACAAGTAAAAGTAAAAGCAAAGGCAGTCTGAAGCTAACCCTCGGTTTGTTACTTAGATAGCACAAACACACAGCGCTTGTTTACATTTTTTAAAGTAGGCACATGTTAATGTTATTTTTTGTCCTTTCTCATTCGTTACACTTCGCCTACAGCTATGCCTTCCCTTGAGCCCAAAAAGCTAGGTAGCCTGTTAGCTCCAACATCATCAAATACGCTTTGTGTAACCGAAACAATGTCACACAAAGTTCATTTCTACATGTTATGCTCAAGGTTTCACAACGGTGTCTAGAATGTCCATGCTATGGTTACTGAAATTGGAATATAGACGCTAACAATTTCATTAATCTAGAACTTACCTCGATGTGTTTCTTGAGGTTGGACGGGGAGTTTCTGTAAGATAGGATTTCCATGTTTCTTGGAAGGCACAAGAGGCACTTCATTCGATACGACGAATCCTTCATATCAGCGTAAGAGAACATTGTGTTTAAGTATGGCCAGGGATGCTCATCGTCTCATCTACACCAACAGGTGTAGGCTGATTCTCATGCGCAAGTAGCGAACAAGCCCAGGCACGTCCTGACTTCCTTCAGTCAGTAGAGTTTTTTTGTAACGAGTAACTAAACGGCACATTGAAAATGTATCGGAGTAAAAGTATGCAATTAAATTCGGAAATGTAGTGAAGTAAAAGTAAAAGTAATAATTTTTTTTTAAACTCAAGTAAAGTACAAAGTCTCCCAAAATTTACTTAAGTACAGTAGTGAAGTATTATTACTACCCACAGTACTCGCAGTACTCGCAGTACTCGCAGTACCCGCAGTACCCGCAATACTCGCAGTACCCGCAGTACTCGCAGTACCCGCAGTACCCGCAGTACTCGCAGTACCCGCAGTACTCGCAGTACTCGCAGTACCCGCAGTACCCGCAGTTCTCGCAGTACCCGCAGTACTCGCAGTACCCGCAGTACTCGCAGTACCCGCAGTACTCGCAGCACTCGCAGTACTCGCAGCACTCGCAGTTCTCACAGTACTCTCAGTACCCGCAGCACTCGCAGTACCCGCAGCGCTCGCAGTACCCGCAGCGCTCGCAGTACCCGCAGCACTCGCAGTACCCGCAGTACTCGCAGCACTTGCAGTACTCGCAGTACCAGCAGTACTCGCAGTACCTGCAGTACCCGCAGTACTTGCAGTACTCGCAGTACTCGTACCTGGTGCTGTGGTCCCAGATCTTCACGCTCCAGTCTGAGCTGCACGACATGAAAACTTTGGGGTGAAAATGGTTCCACTTCACCGAGTCGACGGCAGCGACGTGAGCGTCAAAAACATCGAGAAACTGACCCGAGTAACTCTTCGAGCACTGAGGAGGAGAGAGAAGGAGAGAGGAGTGAGGAGGAGAGGGGAGGAGTGAGGAGGAGAGAGGAGGAGAGAGGAGTGAGGAGGAGAGAGGAGGAGAGGAGGAGGAGGAGAGAGGAGGAGAGAGGAGTGAGGAGGAGAGAGGAGGAGAGAGGAGTGAGGAGGAGAGAGGAGGAGAGAGGAGTGAGGAGGAGAGAGGAGGAGTGAGGAGGAGAGAGGAGGAGTGAGGAGGAGGAGGAGAGGAGGAGAGAGGAGGAGAGGAGGAGAGAGGAGGAGAGAGGAGGAGAGAGGAGGAGGAGGAGGAGAGGAGGAGAGAGGAGGAGTGAGGAGGAGAGAGGAGGAGTGAGGAGAAGAGAGGAGGACTGAGGAGGAGTGAGGAGGAGGAGTGAGGACCTTGTAGATTTTTCCCGTCTCGCTGCCGACGAGGAAAAGGAAATCGATCTGTTTGTGGAAGTCGAAGGACGTGAGACAGGCTGAAAACACAAACACCGGGTCAGAGGTCAGAGGGTCAGGGGTCAGAGGGTCAGGGGTCAGAGGGTCAGGGGTCAGAGGGTCAGAGGGTCAGTGGTCAGAGGGTCAGGGGTGAGACAGGAACACACCGTTGATGGTCTCCTCCTCGGACACGCTGACCGTCAGGTGGATGATGTCACTGTGCACCAGCTCGTTCTGATGAACACAGAGGTCACAAAGGTCAGAGAACGGTCAGAGGAGTGGACTTTCCACAGACCCTCAAGTCTCTACTGAAACTGATGTTAAACCAGAGCTGTTCCTCAAACTGTTCTCCTCAGATGTTCCTCAAACTGTTCTCCTCAGATGTTCCCCAAACTGTTCTCCTCAGATGTTCCTCAAACTGTTCTCCTCAGATTGTTCCTCAAACTGTTCTCCTCAGATGTTCCTCAAACTGTTCTCCTCAGATGTTCCCCAAACTGTTCTCCTCAGATGTTCCTCAAACTGTTCTCCTCAGATTGTTCCTCAAACTGTTCTCCTCAGATGTTCCTCAAACTGTTCTCCTCAGATGTTCCCCAAACTGTTCTCCTCAGATGTTCCTCAAACTGTTCTCCTCAGATTGTTCCTCAAACTGTTCTCCTCAGATGTTCCTCAAACTGTTCTCCTCAGATGTTCCCCAAACTGTTCTCCTCAGATGTTCCTCAAACTGTTCTCCTCAGATTGTTCCTCAAACTGTTCTCAGATGTTCCTCAAACTGTTCTCCTCAGATGTTCCCCAAACTGTTCTCCTCAGGGACACGCCCCCTGGGACATGCCCCCTGGGACATGCCCCCTGGGACATGCCCACTGGGACACGCCCACTGGGACACGTTCCCTGATCTGAGGTCAGCGCACAGAGCAGAATGATCCTCTGATGTTAATCTGAGAGTCCAGACCTTGACCAGAGTCCAGCAGACCACGCGTCCATCAGAAGACACTGAGAAGAAGTTGTGGTTGTTGTCCATGTCATCGTTCTGCCACCGAACCTGAGGAGAAACACCAGGACACACTGAGGAGGACGTGTTTATGTGGAGAACTTCACACCAGGTCTGAGAGATCTCCACCATCTCCACCACCAAGACCACCACCTCCACCATCTCCACCACCAACACCACCATCTCCACTACCAACACCATCTCCACTACCAACACCACCACCAACACCACCATCTCCACCACCACCAACACCACCACCTCCACCAAGACCAACACCTCCACCATCTCCACCACCAATACCACCATCTCCACCACCAATACCACCATCTCCACCACCAACACCACCACCAACACCACCATCTCCACCACCACCAACACCTCCACCATCTCCAACTCCACCACCGTGACTACTGGGTATTACAGAGGGAGTATAGCCTCGTACAGACTCGTACAGTGGAACCTGTGGGCGGAGCCTTGTACAGGCTCGTACTGTGGAACCTGTGGGCGGAGCCTTGTACAGGCTCGTACTGTGGAGCATGGGGGAGGTAGGCGTGTGGGCGGAGCCTCGTACTGTGGAGCATGGGGGAGGTAGGCCTGTGGGCGGAGCCTCGTACAGACTCGTACGGCTGACTGGATGGCCTGTAGTTCTCTCACCTGCCACACGGGGTCAGTGTGCTTGCCGGTCTTGGCCGTGCTCATGTACAGGGGGGCGTGGCCTCGGTCCCGGAGGTTAAACACGCCCACAGAGCCGTCGTAGAAACCCGCCGCCACCAGCTGGGGGCGCTGCGGGTGCACGTCCACGCACAGCACGCCCGAACTTGTGAAGTAGAAGTACTCCGGGTACGACGGGTTTTTCAGAGAGTAGAACAAAACCATCCCCCGAGACTGACGCTGGAAGTGATCTGGAACAAAAGTAATATTACTACAACAGATACTACGACTACTACTACCACTACTACTACTACTATTGTTACTACTACTGCTACTACTACTACTACTACTACTACTACTACTAATACTACTACCACTACTACTACTACTACTGTTACTACTACTGCTACTACTGCTACTACTACTACTACTACTAATTCTACTATTAATACTACTACCACTACTACTACTACTGTTACTACTACTGCTACTACTACTGCTACTACTACTACTACTACTACTAATACTACTACCACTACTACTACTGCTACGACTACTACTACTAATACTACTACCAATACTACTACTACTACTGCTACTACTACTACTACTACTACTACTACTACTACTACTACTACTAATACTACTACTGCTACTACTGCTACTGCTACTAATATTAACACTACTACTACTCCATCTGAGGGTTAAACAAAAGCACAGTCCTTGGTACAGGAAGTATTACTCCATTGAGTACTGCAGTACAGGAAGTATTACTCCAGTGAGTACTGCAGAAGTTCAGGGTTGTATTTGTGAAGTTGTGTACTCACATGAGCCCATCCCGACAGCGAACAGATCTGGATACTTCTGGTTCCTGAAGGACACAGAATCGTAAAAACACTTTTCCCAGAGCTTTAGTCGTGACGTTAACCTAACCCTAACCCGACGTTTATCTGAACCCGACGTTTATCTGAACCCGACGTTTATCTGAACCCGACGTTTATCTGAACCTGACGTTTATCTGAACCCGACGTTTATCTGAACCCGACGTTTATCTGAACCTGACGTTTATCTGAACCTGACGTTTGCGGTTTTTGCTGTGTATTTGTCGAGTAATAAAGTCGTGTAGATCTTGTGTGTCGGTGCAGTGAGTGTGGTGTACCAGCAGAGGGCAGTGACCGACAGCTTCTTGGCTTTGTCGAACTGAAACTTCCACAGAGGAAGCAGCGTCCCCTGCAGGCGGCCCTCGTCCGCCGGGTCCTCAAAGTATTTAAAATCTGAGACAGAAAGACCAACAGAACCATAAACCAGGACAGAAGCGCCTGAGCATCACGAGGAGGCCACAGTCTGGAGCAGAAGTCTCCTGAAGCCTCCAAATGAAGCTCATCGAGGCCAGCAGTTACAGCGGCCAATCTGGACCACGAGTGTCATAGCAACCAAAGAGCCAATCAGGAGCGAGGCTGGGGGAGCCAGAGTCCGTGGAGCCCGAACACGCCCATGAACACTTCCTGTGTGGAGCTCAGGACTCACCCTGGAGAATCGGGTCAAACGTGTTCTGGTTCACCATCCGCTCCAAGACCTTCGCCGCTCTGGACGCTTTGTTCAGACCATCGCCCTGAAAATACAAGACCTGGTTCAGACCCGGTTCAGTCCTGTTTCAGTCCTGGTTTGGACCCGGTTGGGACCCAGTTGGGACCCGGTTGGGACCCGGTTGGGACCCGGTTGAGACCTGGTTGGGACCTGTGTGTCTGCTGTCAGTCTCTTGTTGCTCTTGTCTCTTTTGCTCTTCTGTTTGTCTTTGTTTCGCTCTTGTTTCTCCAGCTCCTTCTCGTAGGCGTCGTAAATCTCCCACTGGAAACACAAATGGAGATGTGATCAAACTCTGATCTGAGAAGACCGTTTCAGAGACAGAAGACACGACCTCGTGAGACACAGACTCACAGCTGACAGGGAATCTAACCTTCTGGCTGTGAGGTAGAGAACACTAAGCACTCTGCAGTACCTGGTTGGCCGTGTCTGAGAAGGTTCTTCTTGGAGGAGGTTCAGTCTGACAGCTCCTCTCCTGAGAACAAATGACAAACAAACAACACACACAAATGTTTAACTCAGAGTGCACGTGACTCCGGGTCAGCGTGCACGTGACTCCGGGTCAGAGTGCACGTGACTCCGGGTCAGAGTGCACGTGGCGCCGGGTCAGCGTGCACGTGACTCTGGGTCAGAGTGCACGTGGCACTTTCAGAACCTCAAACCTATTTTCAGGATTTTTTGAGCAAATTCCCAAAATACCGAGATATTAATTTAGCCAAAAATACAGACCTGCTTTAGTCCTGGTTTAGACCTGGTTTAGTCCTGGTTTAGTCCTGGTTTAGACCTGCTTTAGACCTGGTTTAGTCCTGATTTAGTCCTGGTTTAGTCCTGGTTCAGTCCTGGTTTAGACCTGGTTTAGACCTGGTTCAGTCCTGGTTTAGTCCTGGTTCAGTCCTGGTTTAGTCCTGGTTTAGACCTGGTTTAGACCTGGTTTAGACCTGGTTTAGTTCTGGATTAGTCCTGGTTCAGTCCTGGTTTAGTCCTGGTTTAGACCTGGTTTAGACCTGGTTTAGTCCTGGTTCAGTCCTGGTTTAGTCCTGGTTTAGACCTGGTTTAGACCAGGTTCAGTCCTGGTTTAGTCCTGGTTCAGTCCTGGTTTAGTCCTGGTTTAGACCTGGTTTAGTCCTGGTTTAGTCCTGGTTTAGACCTGGTTTAGTCCTGGTTTAGTCCTGGTTTAGACCTGATGTAGTCCTGGTTTAGTCCTGGTTTAGTCCTGGTTTAGACCTGGTTTAGACCTGGTTTAGTCCTGGTTTAGTCCTGGTTTAGACCTGGTTTAGACCTGGTTTAGTCCTGGTTCAGTCCTGGTTTAGTCCTGGTTTAGACCTGGTTTAGACCAGGTTCAGTCCTGGTTTAGTCCTGGTTCAGTCCTGGTTTAGTCCTGGTTTAGACCTGGTTTAGACCTGGTTTAGTCCTGGTTCAGTCCTGGTTTAGTCCTGGTTTAGACCTGGTTTAGACCAGGTTCAGTCCTGGTTTAGTCCTGGTTCAGTCCTGGTTTAGTCCTGGTTTAGACCTGGTTTAGTCCTGGTTTAGTCCTGGTTTAGACCTGGTTTAGTCCTGGTTTAGTCCTGGTTTAGACCTGATGTAGTCCTGGTTTAGTCCTGGTTTAGTCCTGGTTTAGACCTGGTTTAGACCTGGTTTAGTCCTGTTTAGTCCTGGTTTACCCTCAGCGGGTTGTTGAGCGTCTGTGAAGCTCTCTCGCTGAAGTTGAACTGGTTCGTGAGCTTTGGTTGTTTTTTGTCGAGTTTGGAGGCGACGCTGTCGGGTCGGTCCTCGTCTCCAGGCTCCTCCCCCTCGTCCGGCGGCGTCGCCTGTGACGTCACATGGAAAAATGTGAAAATCCAGAGAAATGTGTTCAAAACTCAATATTTCTAATTATTATTCTGATGTGTTTGTGTGACTCACCGGAGTTTGTGGTTTCTCTTCATGTTCCACCTCCACAGACGCTGGACACAAAAACAAACGAAACGAACGAAACAGGAAACTGTAAAAACACAAACGTACTGCAGCGCCCCCTGTGGATGAGCATGTGTAATACAGGAGTACAAGGCAAAAGGAGAAATGCAGTGGACAAAAGTTTATTTGGTGGAATCCGTTTCTTCTGCTTCTTCAGTTCTGGTCAGACGCTGGTGGACACTGCCTATATCTGCCTGAAGGGGGCGCTACAGGGCCCTGAATGGTTCTACTGACAAGACCCACACTCCACTCCCACTGCAGATCTAACAGGCCCACCTAACTAACACCAACTGTAAACAAGTAGGTGTGGTAGTCTCAGAGTCATTGTAATGAGCACCCCCTTCAGGATGGCTGGACTCACCGGGGAGTCGCTCCTTCGCCCGGAGTCTTCTCGCCTCCTCCGAGTCCTGGTGCAGCAGATTCCCGTCCAGAACAAAGTGAACTGTGAGCTGATCCACGGAGATCGGTTTGAACGAGCGCTCCTGAGAACAGACCGGGTTTAGACCGGGTTTAATCCCAGTCTAGTCCTGGTCTAGTCCTGGTCTAGTCCTGGTCTAGTCCTGGTTCAGTCCTGGTTTAGTCCTGGTTCAGTCCTGGTTCAGTTCTGGTTCAGTCCTGGTTCAGTCCTGGTTTAGTCCTGGTTTAGTCCTGGTCTAGTCCTGGTTCAGTCCTGGTTCAGTCCTGGTTCAGTCCTGGTTCAGTACTGGTTTAGTCCTGGTTTAGTCCTGGTCTAGTCCTGGTTTAGTCCTGGTTTAGTCCTGGTTTAGTCCTGGTCTAGTCCTGGTTCAGTCCTGGTCTAGTCCTGGTCTAGTCCTGGTTCAGTCCTGGTTCAGTCCTGGTTTAGTCCTGGTCTAGTCCTGGTTTAGTCCTGGTTCAGTCCTGGTCTAGTCCTGGTCTAGTCCTGGTCTAGTCCTGGTTCAGTCCTAGTTCAGTCCTGGTTCAGTCCTGGTTTAGTCCTGGTTTAGTCCTGGTTCAGTCCTGGTTCAGTCCTGGTTTAGTCCTGGTTCAGTCCTGGTTTAGTCCTGGTTTAGTCCTGGTCTAGTCCTGGTTCAGTCCTGGTTCAGACCTTGTAGCTGTAGCGGATGATGTTGTCTGGGGCGTGTGGGTTGTTTGCTGTGAGGATCCGGGTGATCTCCTCTTTTAGCTCCTGCACAGACACAGGGAGAACATGCAGACTCCACAGACACAGGGAGAACATGCAGACTCCACACGGAGAACATGCAGACTCCACAGACACAGGGAGAACATGCAGACTCCACACGGAGAACATGCAGACTCCACAGACACAGGGAGAACATGCAGACTCCACACGGAGAACATGCAGACTCCACAGACACAGGGAGAACATGCAGACTTCGGTCCTTAAAGGTGCATTGCATAACTTTCCCTGGAGGCGGTTTGTCTCTATGGAAACATCACTGAGTTTGTTTCATGTGCAGGAAGTGTGAACAGGCTCGCCTCTCCACAGACCTGACCTACACCTGGGTCTGGACATGGAGAGGTTTAGCAGAGGCCAAACTCCACCGGAAAAGTTACACAGTCCAGCTTTAAACACGTCCCTTTGTAAGTGACAAGCTCAGTCCTGGTCTAGTCCTGGTCCAGACTCACGGTCTCGGAGACGTCCTGCTGGTCCGTCGGTTTGCCTGTGGTGCTGTGGGTGAACTCTTCCCCGGCGTCCGCGGCCTCCAGCCCGTCCTCAAAAAAAACACAACAATAGCAGCGGGTCCACATGTGTGTGTACGGCGGAAAGTTCAGCAGTTACCACGGAGACGAGACACACACATGAGCAAACAAACACTGACACACATATCTCTGAGCCAGGCTGTCGTCCCCACATGCCTCAAGACCTCCACCATCATCCTCGTGCCCAAAAAGTCGTCTTCATCCAGCCTTAACAACTACCGTCCGCTCACCCCCATCCTTCAAATGGCTCATCACGCAACACACCAAGACATCTCCCCCCTCCACCCTAGACCCATTTCAATTTGCATACCGGTCTAACTGGTCGACCAATGATGCAATCTCCACAGCCCTCCAGTCACCCCCTCACACACCTGGACACCAGAGACTCATATGTTAGAATACTGTTCACTGACTTCAGTTCAGCTTCAACACAATCGTCCCCCAGCAACTCAGACTCAAACTAGACAAGCTGGAGATCAACACCTCCATGTGCAACTGGTGCTGGATTTCCTGACAGGAAGACCGCAGGCAGTACGGGTCGGCAGCAACACCTCCAGCACCATCACACTGAACACGGGGGCTCCCCAAGGATGTGAGCTGAGCCCCCTCCTCTTCACTCTGCTGACCCACGACTGCACACCGTCACACAGCTCCAACCTCTTCATCAAGTTTGACCCACGACTGCACACCGTCACACAGCTCCAACCTCTTCATCAAGTTTGCGGTCGATACGACTGTGTTGGTCACATCGGCGACGACGATGAGATTCACTATAGGAGCGAGGTGAGCCGCCTGATCAAGTGGTGCAGTAACAACCTCTCCCTGAACGTGGAGAAGACAAAGGAGATTGTGGTAGACTTCAGGAGAGCACACACACAGCACGCCCCCCTCACCATCACCGGGGCTGCTGTGGAGAGAGTAAGCAGCACCAAGTTCCTGGGTGTGCATATCTCTGAGGACCTCTCCTGGTCAAAGAACACTGCATCACTGGCCAGTAAAGCCCAACAGCGACTCTACTTCCCCCACAAGCTGAAGAGAGCCAGAGCCCCAGCTTCATCATGAGCACCTTCTACAGAGGCACCATAGGTCACATCCTCACCAGCTGCATCACTGTGTGGTATGGCACCTGCACCGTGTCCTGTCCGAAAAAGCTACACCGAGTAGTGAGAGCAGCTGAGAGAATCGTGGGTGTCTCTCTCCCCTCCCTGCAGGACATCTACCGCACCCGCCTCACCCGCAAAGCCCTCTGGGTGATCCCACCCACCCATCCAACTGCCTCTTCAGTCTGCTGCCATCAGGAAGGAGACTGAGGAGCCTCAGGGCCAAGACCAGCAGACTGAAAGACAGCTTCATCCACCAAACTGTCAGGATGCTCAACTCTCTCCCAATCACACTGCTGCTGAAATCACACTGACACTGCTGCTTAAATGACACCAGGATTAAACTGACAAAACAGTCAGGAGCATGGACTGAACCCTGACCCTTGGGACTCTTGTGCATTTTGTTTCTTTTTCTGCATTTGTAAATTGTAATTTTGAGTCCTGTAAATGTGAATGGAAACATGTTTCAGCCTCCAACACGTGACGAAATAAATCTGTATATTTGAGTTTAAATAAAGACCTGATTCAGTCCTGGTTTAGACCTGGTTTAGACCAGGTTTAGTCCTGGTTTAGTCCTGGTTTAGTCCTGGTTTAGTCCTGGTTTAGACCTGGTTTAGACCTGGTTTAGACCTGGTTTAGACCTGGTTTAGATCTGTCGGAGCCAAAGACACAAGTTTCATTAGAAAAGTTTTAAAATTATAAATCTATAAAATCTCACCTTTTTCTTGGCTCCTCTCACCTTCGGATTTCCCTGAGAATAAAACCGAAGTTTCAGCTTCAGTAGAAACACAGTAAACGGTTTTAATCGTTATTTTTTTTTACCTTCCGGGACGAAGCTCCGAGGGCCGCGTTGGACACGGGCATTTTAATCTTCTCCAAACCTCACGGAGTTTGGTGGAATCTAAAATAAAACCGTGAGATGTTCCGTGTTCCGTGTGCGGCGCTGCGGCTGTGTGCGCGTCTCCATGGCGACGGGATGCCAGCGCGGAGTCCCGGAGCGAGCATTATCTGGCAACCCACCGCCGTACCGGAGAAGGGAGGGTCCGAACCGTCCGAGCCCGGGCAGGGGGTCCGGTCGGGTTTATTTGAGGATTTTTATTTATTTGCTACAATCTGAAGTTTAATTATAAATCCTGTTTTTATGAGATTTGTTCCACATTAGTCCTGGTTTAGTCCTGGTTTAGTCCTGGTTTAGTCCTGATTTAGTCCCGGTTTAGTCCTGGATTAGTCCTGTTTTAGTCCTGGTTTAGTTCTGGTTTAGTCCTGGTTTAGTCCTGGTTTTAGTCCTGGATTAGTCCTGTTGTAGTCCTGGTTTATTCCTGGTTTTAGTCCTCTTTTAGACCTGGTTTAGTCTGGTTTAGTCCGGGTTTAGACCTGGTTTAGTCCTGGTTTTAGTCCTGGTTTAGTTCTGGTTTAGTCCTGGTTTTAGTCCTGGTTTTAGTCCTGGATTAGTCCTTGATTAGTCCTGGTTTCGTCCTGGTTTAGTCCTGGTTTAGACCTGGTTTATTCCTGGTTTATTCCTGATTTTAGTCCTCTTTTAGACCTGGTTTAGTCCTGGTTTAGTCTGGTTTAGTCCGGGTTTAGACCTGGTTTAGTCCTGGTTTTGGTTTAGTCCTGGTTTAGTTCTGGTTTAGTCCTGGTTTTAGTCCTGATTTAGTCCTGGTTTTGTAGTGGTTTAGTCCTGGATTAGTCCTGTCCCGGTCCTGTCCCGGTCCTGGTCTCTGATTGGTCCGTGTCCTCCTGAACGTCCCGGAGCCGGAAGTGGAGCTGCAGAGTCACCTCCTCCTGCACCTCCCCCTGCACCTCCTCCTCCGTCAGGATGGAGCAGAGCGAGCGCATTCTCCGCTAAAACCCAGCCCATCTGCGCCGAAAACCACCGCAAAACCACCGCAAACCCACCGGAAAAACACCGCAGACCCGCGCCACGCACTTCCGCCTCTGCCGCTGTCCCTGCCGCTGTCCCTGCCCGGTCCTGCGCCGCGATGATGGAAGAAATGGACCGCTTCCAGGTGCCTCCGGTGCCCGGGGAGACGCTGGTGAGACACCGGGTTTAGCCGCTGTGTTTGGCCGCTGTTGTGATGCTCTGGGCCGGCTGCGGGGGACAGGATTACACCGGGGCCGTGTGTGCGGGGCCAGAGGGCGGGGAGAGCGGGGCCAGGCCGGAGCTGTGGCCCGGGGAGGAGCGCTGTCTCCGGGCCGAGGCTGGGCGCTGCTCCCCGGGCTGGAGCATCCGCAGCATCACCGGAGGAGAGAGGCTGGAACGAAGATCGTCCTGGTTTAGTCCTGGTTTAGTCCTGCTTTAGACTTGCTTTAGACTTGCTTTAGACCTGCTTTAGACCTGCTTTAGACCTGATGTAGTCCTGGTTTAGACCTGGTTTAGACCTGGTTTAGACCTGGTTTAGACCTGATGTAGTCCTGATGTAGTCCTGGTTGAGTCCTGGTTTAGACCTGGTCCAGTCCTGTTGTAGTCCTGGTTTAGACCTGGTCCAGTCCTGTTGTAGTCCTGGTATAGACCTGCTTTAGACCTGCTTTAGACCTGCTTTAGACCTGCTTTAGACCTGATCTAGTCCTGTTGTAGTCCTGGTTTAGTCCTGGTTTGGACCTGTTTTAGACCTGATGTAGTCCTGGTTTAGACCTGCTTTAGACCTGATGTAGTCCTGGTTTAGACCTGGTTTAGTCCTGGTTTAGACCTGGTTTAGACCTGGTTTAGTCCTGATGTAGTCCTGATTTAGTCCTGGTTGAGTCCTGGTTTAGACCTGGTCCAGTCCTATTGTAGTCCTGGTTTAGACCTGCTTTAGACCTGGTTTAGACCTGGTTTAGACCTGGTTTAGTCCTGATTTAGTCCTGATCTAGTCCTCTTGTAGTCCTGGTTTAGTCCTGGTTTGGACCTGGTTTGGACCTGGTTTGGACCTGCTTTAGACCTGCTTTAGACCTGCTTTAGACCTGATGTAGTCCTGATGTAGTCCTGGTTTAGACCTGGTTTAGTCCTGCTTTAGACCTGGTGTAGTCCTGGTTTAGACCTGGTTTAGTCCTGGTGTTGTCCTGGTTTAATCCTGGTTGAGTCCCGGTTTAGTCCCCTTTTTAGTCCCGTTTTAGTCCTGGTTCAGTCCTGGTTTGGTTCAGGAGACTCAGATCTGTGTTTCCAGTTTGTTTCTGTTAAAGCACTCAACTGTCCCTGTCCCTGTCCTCATCCCCGTCCCTGTCCTCATCGCCGTCCCTGTCCTCGTCCTCGTCCCCGTCCCTGTCCTCGTCCCCGTCCTTGTCCCTGTCACTGTGCCCATCCCTGTCCTCGTCCCTGTCCCCGTCCCTGTCCCCGTCCCTGTCCTCATCCCCGTCCCTGTCCCCGTCCTCGTCCCTGTCCTCGTCCCCGTCCCCGTCCTCGTCCCCGTCCTCGTCCCTGTCCTCGTCCCTGTCCTCGGCCCTGTCCCCGTCCCTGTCCTCGTCCCTGTCCCCGTCCCCGTCCTCGTCCCTGTCCTCGTCCCTGTCCCCATCCCCGTCCTCGTCCCTGTCCTCGTCCCTGTCCCCATCCCCGTCCTCGTCCATATCCCTGTCCTCATCCCTGTCCTCATCCCTGTCCCCATCCTCGTCCCTGTCCTCATCCCTGTCCCCATCGTCGTCCCTGTCCTCGTCCCTGTCCCCGTCCTCATCCCTGTCCCCATCGTCGTCCCTGTCCTCGTCCCTGTCCCCGTCCTCGTCCCTGTCCCTGTCCCCGTCCTCGTCCTCGTCCCTGTCCTCGTCCCTGTCCCTATCCCCGTCCCTGTCCCCGTCCATGTCCCTGTCCTCATCCCTGTCCCCATCGTCGTCCCTGTCCTCGTCCCTGTCCCCATCGTCGTCCCTGTCCTCGTCCCTGTCCCCGTCCTCGTCCCTGTCCCCGTCCTTGTCCATGTCCCTGTCCTCATCCCTGTCCCTGTCCTCGTCCTCGTCCCTGTCCCCGTCCCTGTCCTCGTCCCCATCCCCGTCCCTGTCCCCATCCCCGTCCCCGTCCCCGTCCCCATCCCTGTCCTCGTCCCTGTCCCCGTCCCCGTCCCTGTCCCTGTCCTCGTCCCTGTCCCTGTCCTCGTCCCCATCCCTGTCCTCGTCCCTGTCCCTGTCCTCGTCCCCGTCCCCATCCCTGTCCCTGTCCTCGTCCCTGTCCTCGCCCCCGTCCCCGTCCTCGTCCCTGTCCCTGTCCTCGCCCCCGTCCCTGTCCTCGTCCCTGTCCTCGTCCCTGTCCCCGTCCTCGTCCCTGTCCTCGTCCCTGTCCCTGGGTGTAGGTCTGGGGTTGGAGGTATAAACAGGAGAGGTGAAGTCTGAGCCTCACGTTTCAGTTCACAGGAGGATCGTCTTTCTGCTCAAAACGTCTCAGAACGTCCTCTGTCCTCTGTCTGATTTTCTCTAAATGTCTTCATCTCGTGATGGACACAAACCAGGAGCAATCTGACACACGGGGAGGGCATCAGGAGGTGGAGTTTTGGAGTGTTTTGGTGTCGGACGGGCCCTGAATGTGACATGGACATTTGTGAATGAAAGATCTGTCCTGGGGAGGGAAGGAGAGAGGAGAAGGAGAAGGAGAGAGGATAAGGAGAGAGGATAAGGAGAGAGGATAAGGAGAGAGGAGAAGGAGAGAGGAGAAGGAGAGAGGAGAAGGAGAGAGGAGAAGGAGAGAGGAGAAGGAGAGAGGAGAAGGAGAGAGGAGAAGAGGATGAGGGGAGATCAGGGCTGATGATTTTTCAGACATTCTGTGATGATAAAATTTGTGATTTCTGTTTAAAAAGTTCAAAGTTTCACATTTTAAACGACAAAAGAAAAAGAAAAAACAGACAAACCTGAGACTAAACCAGGACTGAACCTGGTTAGAAAAATTACCCTGCATTTTTCTAACCAGGTTCAGTCCTGGTTCAGTCCTGGTACAGTCCTGGTTCAGTCCTGGTTTAGTCCTGGTTTAGTCCAGGTTCAGTCCTGGTTTAGTCCTGGTTTAGTTTTAGTCGTGTCTCTTGTGGCAGAGTGGTTAACTCTTCTCCATCCTGAAACAGACTCAGGACCTCAGGACCTCAGGTCCTGAGGTCCTTAGGTCCTCAGGTCCTCTGGTCCTCTGGTCCTCTGGTCCTCTGGTCCTCTGGTCCTCTGGTCCTCAGGTCCTCAGGACCTCAGGACCTCACGTCCTCTGGTCCTCAGGTCCTCACTTTTCATCATAATAACTGTTGTTGTGTTGCAGGACCCGGTGACCTCCTCGTCAGAGGGCGGACCCGACTCCAAAGGAGAAACTGTGGCTCTGAACTACAAACCCTCCCCCCTGCAGGTCCAGATAGGTACTGTACCCTCTGTTCAGGTTCTCCATGTTCTGGAGCACTGTGAGGAGCACTGTGAGGAGCTCCGGGTTCTGGAGCGCTGTGAGGAGCACTGTGAGAAGCTTGGGGTTCTGGAGCGCTGTGAGGAGCACTGTGAGAAGCTCGGGGTTCTGGAGCGCTGTGAGGAGCACTGTGAGGAGCTCAGGGTTCTGGAGCGCTGTGAGGAGCACTGTGAGGAGCTCGGGGTTCTGGAGCGCTGTGAGGAGCACTGTGAGGAGCTCGGGGTTCTCTGGAGCGCTGTGAGGAGCACTGTGAGGAGCACTGTGAGGAGCACTGTGAGGAGCTCGGGGTTCTGGAGCGCTGTGAGGAGCACTGTGAGAAGCTCGGGGTTCTGGAGCGCTGTGAGGAGCACTGTGAGAAGCTCAGGGTTCTGGAGCGCTGTGAGGAGCTCAGGGTTCTGGAGCGCTGTGAGGAGCACTGTGAGATGTTCAGGGTTCTGGAGCGCTGTGAGGAGCACTGTGAGGAGCTCGGGGTTCTCTGGAGCGCTGTGAGGAGCACTGTGAGGAGCTCGGGGTTCTGGAGCGCTGTGAGGAGCACTGTGAGAAGCTCGGGGTTCTGGAGCGCTGTGAGGAGCACTGTGAGAAGCTCAGGGTTCTGGAGTGCTGTGAGAAGCTCAGGGTTCTGGAGCGCTGTGAGGAGCACTGTGAGATGCTCAGGGTTCTGGAGCGCTGTGAGGAGCACTGTGAGGAGCTCAGGGTTCTGGAGCGCTGTGAGGAGCACTGTGAGGAGCTCAGGGTTCTGGAGCGCTGTGAGGAGCACTGTGAGGAGCTCAGGGTTCTGGAGCGCTGTGAGGAGCACTGTGAGGAGCTCAGGGCTCTGTAGCGCTGTGAGGAGCACTGTGAGGAGCTCAGGGTTCTGGAGCGCTGTGAGGAGCACTGTGAGGAGCTCAGGGTTCTGGAGCGCTGTGAGGAGCACTGTGAGGAGCTCAGGGTTCTGGAGCACTGTGAGAAGCTCAGGGTTCTGGAGCGCTGTGAGGAGCACTGT